>OY728125.1:889013312-889636893 GCA_963277665.1 Viscum album | reverse complement strand
GGGAGATTGACTTCAGCACTGATACTAGTTTTTATAGATCTAGGAAAGAGCTATACTATATACTATGATTCTTCAGTTATTAGGCTGGGAGATGTGATTATGCTAGGAGAAGGAGTCGTTGCGTATGGGTCTCATCAGTTGAGGCCCCATGAGAGGAATTACCCAACGCACACTCTCGATTTGGATGTTGTTTTTTTATGACTTGAACTATTGGAGACATTATTTTCTAGGAGATTAATTTTTGGTATTCACGGACCAAAAATGTCTAAAGTATATCTTCACTAAGTGTGCCTTGAATTTGAGACAGTGGAGGTTCGTTGAGTACCATCATTCCTTTGACATTGAGCTTGTCTATACACCTGGGAATGGCAATTCAGTGGCTGATGTGTTAAGGAGAAGGACTTAGATACAAGATGTATAAGAGGCTAGTAGTGAGTGTAAGCTTACAGCTCTCTTCTATAGGATGCATTTGGACGTGCATGACAAACAGGGGAATACTTTTGTTTCTTATGTGGTTGTTACCTCTACACTTCTTAATCAAGTGCGAATGAGGAAAATATTATATTCGGAAGGCCTAGTCCTTTGGGAAAGCATGTCTGGAGAGGACCATATTCTGTGATGTACCATAGGCAAGGATGATATCAGGAGTTTCCATGGGCATGTATGGGTGCTAGTAGATAAACGCGGTGAGATGATGCAGGGCCTTCATTGCTTAGTTTGGGAAATTCATCGTGGAGTCACCAAGATGTATCCTGATCTAAACCATCAGAATCGTTGTCCAGGTATTAAGAGAGATGATTCTAGTTTCATCATGAAGTGTTCCACCTGTCAGCAGGTGAAGGAAAAGCATTGGTGACCAGTATGGAATTTTTTTTCAGTTACCAATTACCGAGAATAAGTAAAATGATGTCGTGATGGATTTCGTGACAGGTTTACCGAGGTCAGCTCATGGGAATGATGTAGTTTGGGTTGTCATTGATAGACTCAAAAAGGTTGGTCACTTCTTTTCAATCAAGGAGACCTTCAGTTTTGATGATCTAGGATGGTTGTACATCTGAGAGATTGTACTTCTATGTGGGGTTCCACACCACCTCGTATCTGATAGGGATGCATGTTTTAGTTCCTGGGTCTGATAGGGGCTTCAGAAAGCATTGGGTACACAAGTACATTTGTGTACAGCTTACCATCCCTAGATAGATGGCCATTCTGCGTGTACAATTTAGGTTCTTGAGGAGATAATTTGTTCATTCATATTGGATTTTAGAGGGTCTTGGAAAAAGCATAAACCTCTAGTGGAGTTTTCTTATAATAATATTTTTCATGAAACTAGTCAGATGACACCTTATAAGGATTTGTACGGTAGGCCATGATGATCACCCTTATGTTGGCTAGAGGAAGGAGAGGCAGCTATGCTAGGACCTCATCTTCTCTAGGAGACCACATAACAGATAGAGTTGATTCGAAAGAGGATGGATAATACACAGTCTCGACAGAAGTCTTAAGCTGATCACTGGAGACAACATCTGGAGTTTGAGGTCAGGGATCTAGTTTTCTTATGTGTCACACTGAGATTGAGACAGAGAAGGATTAAAAGATAGGGTGAGCTCTTTTTGAGGTATGTTGGGCCGTTTGAGCTGTTGGAGAGGGTTGGGAGGGTTGCATATAGGTTGCAGTTACCTCAGCGTTGCTAGGATATGTGGGATGTCTTTAACGTTTATCATCTTCAACGATACTTCTTAGACCCATCTCACGTCTTTCAACCCGAGGATGTTGAGTTGGAAGTGGATGCATATTTTGAGGAGAAATCTAACCGGATTTTCAATCAATGTACGAAGGATCCCTATGGTCGGCCTATTCATATGGTGTGAGGGCTCTACCAGAACAGGAAAGCACATGTTGAGGCTTGGGAGAGGGAGGTGGATGTATGGTCGCAGTGGCTGGAGATTTTTAGGGTTTCTTCTTCTATGCTACCTTAGTTGAAAAATTCAAGGACAAATTTTCTTAATTGGAATAGTTTTTAAGAATCCGAATCATAGTTTTTTTTGGAATTGTTTTCTTTTTCTGGTATTTTTTAATAAAAAGACATTTTTTTCAAATTTTTGAAGTACATTCCATGTACATTTTGAGTACACGCCGTGTACTTAGTCGTCGCAAGAGTCTAGGTGTTTGTTGTGTGATGGCCACCCACACGACCATCTGGGGGTGACTTGGAGGCTACCTAAATAAGAGTATCGAAATTGAATGTACACAACTTTTACTTCAAAAGTACACACCATGTATTTTATTTTTAACATTAAACATACCAGGATTGAACCTAATCACAAGAACAACCTCCTACTAGGTTTCGTTTGACTAAGTGATCATGTACGACCGCTATCTTCCTCTGATCCCCCGACTGAGGATGTGATCTCAGACTCAACTGTTGTCAATTGCATTGGGATTTCCATGGTAAGATCTCTCTTCTTTTCTATCTTTGTTTCCTAATTATTTATCTTTATCATGTTATCCATTGTAGAACATTTTAGATATTTTTGTAGATCTTCGGCATTCTATGGTTATTCAAGCCATGATACTCAAGTATATCGATCTCACAACACTGAGGTAGGTGTTTTGTGCCTTTCTGCTGATAGTATTTGAATATTATGTGGAATTTTTCGCAATACCCTTGAACAAGGTATTGCGTGTTTACCGTTTTAACCCTTTTAATTTCCTTCTAGGATGGAATGTGTAAATAGAGTTAATTTGGATGTGAATAGGGATGTTTTATATGCATGGGATGTGATCTCCCTTGCATGTTATATTTATGGCCATTTTTCCATGTTTTGCCATTAATATTCCATGATGTTTCCCATTCCTAGTACTGTAGGATGGAGTGGTTAGATTATTTGACATGCTTGAGATGTTGTATACTATTTAGCCAAGTAGTTCGTGAGGTTTACATTGGTCTTATTGCGTTACTATGCTTGTTTGACTTATGCAGGGCCGTGATAACATGGTGTAATAGTCTATATGGGGAATTGACCATGTGTGCTTCCATAGAGATTCCTTATCCCATTGACTATACAGGTAATTCACTAAGTGAGCTTCCTTAGAGAGTCTTTATCACATTTACTATATGGGGAATTGACCGAGTGATCTTCTTATGGAGTCTTCATTACTTTTGACTATTTGGGGAATTGACTAAGTGAGAATCCTCAGTTTGTCTTTATCAGATTTTAATATATGGGGAATTGACCATGTGAGATTCCTCACAGAGTCTTTATCACTTTTGACTATATGGGTAATTTACTATCTAGACTTCCTCAATGACTCTTTAACGCTGGGACTATAAGAGGAATTGACTGAGTGTGCTTCCTCAAAGAGTATGCAGTATCCTTGTTTTTATTGAACTATAAGGGTTAGGCTGAGAGAACTACCTTGAGGGTTACCTACTTGTTTTGTATTGTTGATGTATTGAACTGATTTCTTTGAAACTGTATGACTAGTTACTTGTGAGTAATTCTTTGATTACTGCTTTCATTGGTTTATCACCTTCCATATATTCACTGTCTATTAGGCACATATCTTGTGGTGTTTTCCTACTAGTATTTAGTCTCACGACCAATTTGGGATATGCATTTGGTCCCAAACATATAATATTTCTATAGGCATAGATAAGTGAAAACACCCTTCAAATTCTGGTACTTGTTTTGTTGTGGAGCTGGAGAGTGTGGGACCAAAAAGATGCCTGCGATGATGATTAGTGGATTATCTATCTTCTTTTGTACTTTGTCATAGTAATATTTTTAATTCCATAATTTTTAATTGTTTGGATGACATCCTAGATGTATGTATCATGAATCATTTATATATACGTGTTCTCTAGTTTATTATTTCCAGTATTCTATTGTTTACATTTGTATGGATTTTTATTTCTTCCATTTATTCCATTTCTTTACTTCCGTTGTGTTACTCTACAAACGAGGGAATAGTTTCCCCATCACCACACCCAAGGCCCGAACTACTAGTCAGTATCCTTTGGGGTTATGGGAAATTCACTTGAGGCTATGTGACCAATCGAGAAAGGGCCTCCTATGGGTGTCTTCTGGAACAGAGACGTTGCAGTCAGCATGGACATGATAACAAAAGTTCCAAGCCTCACGCATCGTTTGGAATCTCATACTACTAATAAATACATGCAGAGCCACAAGGTAATGAAACCTGCTAGATGTGCCTCAACATGAATTTTGGAATGGACTTCATATCCCCAATTTTAAAACTCACATTTCACTAATGTCGGCCAGAAAGTGCCAGGTGTGCCTCTCTTCTCTGCCTTTGTATTTCTCGTCAGATGAGTTCAGGTGAGACATTTTACCATATTATATAATAGGAATATTTCCATCCACTCCTCTAGACAAATATCCCTTCTTATGTGGGACATCATGATTTTCACATTCTTGAGTTTATAAAATATTTTCATCAGCTCATGACCCAAGGCCAGTGTCTTATCTAAGTAATTCTTCGTCACAATAGGGGGAATAAACTCATCATACAAATCTCCATGGATTTGAGCACTGAAGATCTTGTAGACACCCCACAAATAGATTCATACTTCTGCATGTTTCAAATATAAAGAGTTAGTTCTTGGACTCCATTATCATAGTTACCCCAACACAAAATCGTCATTCTTATACACAACAGTTGGCCAAACCCAAACAACCTCATAAATTACAACATCTTTTATGTCATCTGTAAATTACCCAGACATCTTTCACACCCAATATGTCCAAATCCATGTAGGTTTTACACCCCATCTGAGGTGGAAATCCAAAATTTTCATCCAGCCTTTGGATTGATCCAATTGAGAATCTCGAAAGATGGATAAATAACAGTGTGGTTGTAGCTCAGGTGTGTGTGCTTTCAAATTTGTAGCACACAAGGTTTGATGCATTATATGAGCCTTATTTTATGTCCCAACATTAGTATATTTTCCCAAAATAGAAACATTGGCTGACGAGATGTTCTTCTTTAAATTAACCTCGGAAAGTGGAATATAGTTCTTTGGGTCTGGAATATTGAAATCATGCAGACGTCTATAACAATACAATGGAAAATAAGTACTCCGAGGAAAGGTTATGTGATATTTCTTCAAATATTTTTACATTTCTGATAGTGTGGTTTCATAGACATCAAAATATTCATGAATCTCAGTGTTCATCATGTCATAAATCTTCTTCTGAACAATTCATCAGCGGTTCCGATTATTTTTTTCACCAATTAACATGCAAAAGAGAAAAAAATCATCTTTAAAGCACGTTTTTTTATGTTTTGAAAAATGAATTTAGAAAAATTGAAAATGGAGTTAAGGTGTGAATGTTTGAAATTTAAGTCAAGTATAAAACCGGGGCACAATTATAGCTACAATGTTCTAGAGAAAATATAAAAACATAAAGCATAAGCGCAACAAAACAAGAGCCTTTGAGAGAAAACACCATGTGCAGTGAGAGCTATATTTTTTGATGTACAGAAAAAATGTTTTGTCTATAAAGATGATATATATAATATATATGAGTTACCATGCTCCCTGCCACATTCATGACACAAAATGTGTGCCTATTTAACTTTATCACAACAACATGCATGCCACTATGCAATTCTGAGGTGGGGGGGGGGGTGTTGACACTTCGTTCCATCATAGTGGCTAAAAAATAACAGAGGGAAATAAATTATAAAAAGGGAGATAAAACACAGGAGGAAATCATGTTTTCAAAAGGATTTAACATTGGATCACCTTAGTATAGAAAAACAAATTCGGTGTGCATGGTAGTTGTACACCACAATTATGGAGCACAATTCACATGCGTGCCCAATCTCCTTTCACCCAGGGTCCTATTTCTTCCTATAAATTGACCCATTGAGATATTATTTGTATTGAAATATTTCCCTAATGCATAATTACTACTCTTGTCTCCTTATTTATTCTCCAATGTCTTCTGAAACATTCAATGTAACACCTCATGCTTCTACGGTATGCTTCTCTTTGGATTATGTGATAGCGTGTGTTGTACGCAACCCCGAGTTCTAACACAACATAACCAATCAAACTAGCTGTTATGAATAGTAATACCTACTTTTTAAAATTATATATATTTTATATTTCAAAATGGAATTCGTTTTTGGATTCAGAATATCTAATTTAGCCTAAGGTGAAATTATGGTACTTTTCGGATAACATTAATATTTTGATGAATAGTGTAAATTACTAAATTTTAATTAAAAACAAATTTTTTAATCAAAATAATTAATAGTGATAAATTATGAATTTGAGTGGTTTTAAAGTATATTTAGAATATATTTTTACCGTTTAATACAATTTTGGTCATTGGATATAATTTCAAAAATAAACCGAACATAAACAAGTATTAATCTTTTGATAGTTATTATATCTTTAAAACACGCTTTTTGATTTGACAGCGGGAATTAATTTTAAATTAATTTCTGCCACTTAAGTTTTTTGAATTTGGAAAAATGGATTCCATATTTGGAATCAGGATGTTCAAATTGTGTAAATAGGTAACTTTTATTTTTATACATTTTGAATAATTGTTGCGGTAAATATTTTATTTACCATGGTTAAGGGTAAATTCGGTAAATAAGGGTTAACAAATAATATTATAATAATACTAAATTATCCTAAAACGTGTCCTAACCTTATTAGTGGATACATGTCCGACCATGGGCATCTTTGGGTCGATTTTGGGACCCCATGGAGCCACTTTTAGGTGATAGGGACACTTTATTTTAATTATGTTAAAATAAGTACAAAAATTACAGAAGCATATATATTTTAGAAAAATAATTTTTACATAGGGTTATATATGTTGGATTTTAGACTATAAATATTCATTAGAATTCTAAACCGATTTCCTACATAATGATATTTTATTTATAATTTTTAGAGATTACATAAGTAAATTTAGTTATGACACAATGATGATGCAATAATTACCATAATAGTGAAAATTTAAAATAATTTATATTATAAATACCCAAATAAATGTAATATGAGACTTTTAATGAATTACAATAATTCAATAGGATACTATGACATATTAGGATTGATTTAATTGACTTTTTTCGAAGTAATCATTCTTTTATGAGTTTCACAAAAATAAACAATTGAATAGTGTCAAAATTGACATAAAAGAGTTTTTAAAACAAATATTATATTATTAATTGATATTAAATTCTTAAAAATATAAGGATCGTCCAAGAGACATATATCATGATAGGTGTATCATTAATGGAACATTTGGGGGTCTCTTGGATGTATATAGTATGTTTAGAATCTATATAATATAAAAATACAAAGTGACAAGGTAAATGTCAAACTAATTAATTAAGAGTTAAAACTAAAAGATAAGGTTAATATAGTAAAACAAACCTATCTAAATTATATTGTTTGAATTTTTTTCGACCTATCTCCACCTTAACCATTGAATAATAAACTTTGGAGCTATTATAAACCGAATATGAATTTATTATAAAGTAATATTTATAGCTTTTCCAAAGGTGCCTATCACCCCTCTTATAAAAGGGCACTCCTCCTCATTTCGTCACACCTTCAAAGCCCTTTGGTTCTGCCAAACCCTGCCCAATTACTCTCTCAACTTCACTCACTACAACCTAGAGTCCATTGTTTGATCCGAAAGCCAACTCAAGGAGCCCTTTTGATGAAATAAAAAGGAAGAACCCGAAGAAGAGGTATTGATTTCACCACCCTTTTCCAAGTTCCTTTCTTCTTCCACTTCTTCTTCCTTTGTTATTACCATTCTAAAATAATAACTCCAGTATCATATATATAATGTGATGTAATTATAATTATGGTACAACCATATTAAGTATTCTATCCACCCATTGAATAATATTTCACCATATGTGCGTACGTACGGCCTACCGTCTCCACGTCGTGGTGTAATTGTTATTCAATATATTATTATGTGGATGGGTATAATAATGATGTATAATACATGAAAACAATAAATATAACATGATAATGATTCTGAATATATAATATACCATCCATTTATATATTATTTAAATATCAAGAGAATGATATTGTTGCTCGTGCGTACGTACGGACTACCGTCTCCACGAACACAATGAGATTCATTCACCATCGTATCCATTCAAGTATAATTATCATTTGATGATTTAAAAATAATATGTAAGGACTTGATATCATTATTTATATGAATAATATACAACCTATACATGACAAATATGGATTATGTAACAAAACATATAAAAGAAAACGAGTATGTTAACACCCGAAACGACGATAATACTAAGATATTATTAACAAAGCAATGTTAAAAGATCATATATGATAACATATGAATGTATATGATTCTTGTATAATTTAATAACAATTATTTCACTGTTATAAATGAGGTTAACCTACCCCAACCAAGGAAAAGTACAAGTTAAGGGTTATTTCACAATATCTTCATTATCCGAGGTTGTTTATATGTAATAATCTGCTGGGATCTCTTTGTCATCCACATCCATGTTTCTTAAATATGAATTTCAAAACACTTTTACTATTTACTAGAATATGGGTTAAAGTCATTTATACCCTTGTTGGACTTTTTATAAGAGGTTTATAAAGGAATCTTTTAATCGTTTTCCAAACAAGGTGCTTTATAACCTTTTCGACAAAATTAAGGTAAGAATGTTTTTTTAACTTATACGGCGGGTGCGGCTATTTTTTGCCATTATAAAATCGTCGAAGATTCCCTTACAAGTTTATAAGAATATTTTCAATGAAAATGTTTTATTTCATAAATATAAGTCTCTTAAATGATTTCAAAATAGAAAGATATATTTCTCTAAAAAGATTTTTGATTTCATCTATGTCAACATCCTTTGATGAATTTTACGCTTATTTGATGTTGATTTATTATGATACAAAACTTCTATATTGTATTGAAGGTTTTGTGATATTTTTTACTTTGGATGTGCTATTTTTATACCTTTCATTGTTTATGGTGAATTTATTGACATTTCGTATGCTAGTTTTAATACGAATGTTTATGTTATGTTTAAAACTTTTCATATGGGAATGCATTGGACTTAATATGTGACGGGTGGAGCCCGCTATAGCTCCTTCATGCATCGGTAGGTCTCATGAGAAAAACTAGTGCCTTGGCACAAGGCCTTGGAAAAATCATATTTTTAGTCTTGGCACGAGGACTTGGCTATGTCGTTATGATAGTCTGGCATTATGCATTCCATCATTTTGAAAGTGGTTATTGATATTGCATGTGATTATTCGATTAGTAGAATATCCATGTGAATAAGTAAATGGAATTATTTCATTTTACTTTTTCCATACAATGTTGATGTTCATGTTTAAATGGATTTTGTTTTAGTTATACATTTCCTTAAATGTTTATTATTATTTTTGAAAGTTTCCGCTATATTGTTATCATTACTGGGAATTTAAGCTCACCCCTTTTCTATGTTTTATTTTTCCCAGGATGTGAAGAAGTATGTTATGAATGACCATCAGGGATTTTATGAGGGGATAATAGTGTGGACTATGGAGACATTATGTTGTTGTAGTATTTTTCCACTTTATGAGGTAATTTAAAACATTATGAATATATCTAGTGTTTCCAAGGCTACTAAACCAATCGGTCTTTCTAGATTTGATCTTTCTTGTGATCATGACAATGTTATGTAATAATGCACCGACTCTGGGTAACTGGGGTCAGTGCATTACAGTTGGTATCGGAGAATGTTTAGTACTAACCTTGGAAGCTAGATTTAGATAAACTCTGAATAGAGCACGTAGACCTAAGATGAACTTTGATGATTAGTATAGAAGAAGTTCCTAGAAATTTGGTATTGTATAGATTTTGTGAGTTTTCTGAGCAATACATCCCTGTCTAGATACAAGTAGGTAGAGACAGCTCTGGCACAAATGTACCTAGGGGTAAAACCCAAAAACACCGCTTTGATCTAGACTCGAACGGGAACTGGTGCACGACAAAGGGCCTTGTTGCACTCTTGGTTACGACACTCCCAGGGGGTATTCTTAGGATAAATCTCATTTTCCTTACAAATAACTATGAAGGATTTATGAGTATATACTTCCTCAAAGAAAACATTCTTATGATTATGGATTATATCCATATATAGTTCAATTTATGTAAAGTGTTTTATAAGTATGGAATTATGTATTTTTATTCATAAACTTATCTAGTTTATGCCATTGTTTAGAAATGGTGCCTAGTGGAAGAAATGGAAATCGTATAAATTCACGCACTCCATGTAGGGATTTCCCTCCTACCAAAGACAATTATAGTGGATCTGGTGATGCAACTGCTACCGATCAGCTAATCACCATACTGGGACAACTCACTCAGGTTATGAATAATATCCTTACCCGTATGGAGCACCCTGATCCGCATCATGGAGGATCAATTTTAGATAGATTCATGAGGCAACAACCACCAACATTAAATGGGAGTAAAAATCCATTAGTAGCTGAGAAATGGATATTTTCCCTAGAGAAAATATTTCAGGCTTTGGGGAGTAGTGAAAGGGAAACAGTTATCATGGCAGCTTACCGCCTCACTGGAGATGCTGATCAATGGTGGCCATTGATTAAAAATACTAAGGAAGATGATAAAGTATCAAATATGGAATAGAGGGAGTTCAAAGATATATTTTTAGAAAAATACTTTCCTCACGACCATCGAGCAGATATGGAAAGGCAATTTCTGAGTATGAGACAAAAGGAGGATGAGAATGTCGCAAAGTATGAGGCTAACATTACAAGGTTAGCAAGGTATGATGGAGATTATATACGTAACCCAATAAGTAAGATTGATCGTTTCTTTGATGGGTTAAAACCATTTCTCTGTCGAGCATTAGTCTCATAATCCTTTTCATCGTACGAAGACATTGTCTCATGCGCTATCAAGACCGAAAAGGAATTCTCTAAGTCTTATGAATTTAAAGCAAAGCAAGTGAAGAAGAGATCCACTGATCAATCTGGGAATGGAAATAAGTGGAAGGATGGAAATGTTGAATATCAATCCTGTGGTAAATGGGGTAAGAAACACCCCGGTACTTTCTTGAAGGGAACATGAGTCTATTAAAAGTGTGGTGAAAAAGGACACCAAGCTCGTGATTGCAAAGGGAGGAAGGAAGCTACCAATGTTTAGTGCTACAATTGCAGGGAGATGGGGAATTAAGAAAATGAATGTCCTCAGTGTTATGAGATCTTACCTTAGAAAAGGGTAAGGGATCAAGTATAAGCTTATGCTATCACTAATGCTGAGGTAGAAGCTCTGAAAGATGTGGTGGCAGGTAATTTAATGGTTTCCTCAAGTTTAGCAAATGCATTATTCGATTCTGGATCATCGCATTATTTAATATCTTCCCAGTTTTCTATGAAAATTAGATATTTTCAATTTGATTTAACATGGAAGTTTTCAGTTAAAACTCCTACGGGAAGTATCATTGCAACAAAGTTTTGTGAATCAGTCCCCATTAGAGCACATAAATGTTCTTTATCTGCTGATATCATCGTCATACCTACGATTGAGTTTGATATAATCCTCGGTATGGAATAGATTTCGGACTATGATGTGAAGATTTATTGTAAGAAGAAAGAGGTTACGTTTCTTGATGATGATGATAAGGAACACCTTATCTTTAGAGCGGAATCGTCACAGCCTAATTTTTATGTAGATCCACCCCCAGTAGCTCAACTAAATTCAATTATTGGTGTGGAATAGAATGAAATAACTATGGGTGAGGAAAGGAATGTTCAATTAGAGGATGAACCTGTTGTGAAAGAATATGTAGATGTATTTCCAGAAGATTTACCTGGACATCCTCCAGAACAAGAAGTGGAGTTTTCCATTGATTTAATTCCTGGATCAAGGCCATTTTCGAAGACCCCTTGTAGAATGGCCACTGTGGAATTAGTAGAAATAAAGAAACAACTAGTGGAATTGAGTAATAATGGATTTATTCGCCCTAGTGTTGATCCATGGGGAGCCCCTGTTCTTTTTGTTAAAAAGAAAGATGGATCTATGAGGTTATGTATTGACTATAGGGAGATCAATGCTATAACTATACAGAACAAGTATCCCCTAGCTCGCATTGATGATTTATTTGACCAACTGCATGGAGATCAATACTTTTCAAAGATTGACCTTAGATCTGGATACCATTAGTTGTGTGTGAATATGTAAGATATTCTGAAGACAACATTTCGAACCTGGTACGGGCATTACGAGTTTACTGTAATGCCTTTTGGATTGACTAATGCACCCTCTGTATTCATGTATCTGATGAATAGAGTTTTCAAGGAGTGTCTCGATGAATTTGTGGTGGTATTTATTGATGATATCTTGGTATACTCCCAATGCTACGAAGATCTTGAAAATCAATTGCGCTTTATCTTGAAGATTCTGAGAAGGCATGAATTATATGGGAAGTTTAGCAAGTGTGAATTATGGCTTCAGGAGATTAATTTTCTTGGCCATATTCTCTATAAAGATAGAATCTCTGTTGAGCCTTCTAAAACCAAGGCAATCCAAGAATGGCTAGCACCTATGAGTATAAATGAGGTACACAATTTTATGGGTTTGGCAGGTTATTATCGACGTTTCGACCAGAATTTTTCCCAATTGGCTAACCCATTAACGAAGCTCACACGTAAAGGGGTTAAATTTGTTTGGAAAAAAGAGTGAGAAGAATGTTTCGAAGAATTGTAGAGAAGATTAGTCAATGATCTTATATTGACTCTACCATCGGGGAATGATGGGTTCGTTATTTATAGTGATGCATCAAAGAAAGGACATGGTTGTGTCCTTATACAGAATGATAGAGTTATTGCCAATTCATCACGACAGTTGAAAATTCATGAACAAAACTATCCTACTCATGATCTCGAGTTAGTAGCTATGATATTTGCTTTTAAGATATGGAGGCACTACCTCTATAGTGAAAAATGTGAGATTTATATTGATCACAACAGTTTCAAGTATATATTTTTCACAAAAATAACTCAACATGTGGCAAAGAAGATGGCTTGAATTACTTAAGTATTATGATGGCATGATACACTACCACCCGAGGAAGGCAAACAAGGTGGAAGATGCTTTGAGCATTAAGTATCATGGATTTTTGAATAGTATGAGAATTGAAAGGGATCAAATTTTCATTGATCTAGTGAATATGGACATGGGAATAACCAGGGAAGGAGAAACATCAATTCTTTTTCAAATGGTTTCCAAACCATCTTTAATAGAAATTATTACGAGTTCTCAGACCGATGATGAAGAATTTTAAAAGAAGATTTAAGCTGTGAATGATGGGAGACTGAGAGACTTTGTGTATGAAGACGGAATTTTGAAATTCGGGAAGAGACATTGTGTTCCTGATATACCTGATCCAAAAAGGGAATTGCTCGATGATGCTCATAGTTCCAATTTCTCTATACACCCTGGGAGCACAAAAATGTATAGAGATTTGAAAAAACATTTTTGGTGGGACAACATGAAGATGGAGATTGCTGATTTTGTGTCAAGATGTATGGTTTGTAAACAAGTCAAATATGCAATGCAACAACCTAGAGGAGTCATGCAACCTCTTCCCATACCGGAGTGGAAATGGCACAATATTACGATGAACATTATCATGGGGCTACCAAAGACTCCTAGAAGGAATGATGTAATATGGGTTATTGTTGATCGTCTTACCAATTCAGCACATTTTTTGGCTATAAGAGAAGATCTACTGAACATCTAGAAAAACTATTTATTAATGAAGTTGTGAGGCTTCATGGAGTACCCCTATCAATTGTTTCTGATCGTGATCCCCATTTTACTTCAAGATTCTGGAAGAGTCTTCAGAAATCCCTGGATACTGAACATCATTTGAGCACTGCCTACCACCCTCAGACAGATGGACAATTAGAACAGACTATTCAAACCTTAGAAAACATGTTGAGATCCTTCTCACTTGACTTTCAAGGTATGTGGGATCAGTATTTACCTCTGGTAGAATTTTCCTATAACAATAGCTTCCATTAGAGTATTCAGATGGCACCATATGAAGCGTTATATGGAAAGAGATGTCGCACACAAACCTGTTGGGATGACATGGGTGAAAGAAAACCTATAGGTCTAGAACTGGTAGAGGAAACGATTTAAAATGTGAAGGTAATCCAAAATCAAATCAAAACAGCTCAAAGTAGGCATGAGATCTTTGCCGATAATCGAAGGAAGGATTTGGAATTTCAAGTCGGTGATCATGTTTTCCTGAAGGTATCTCCATGGAAGGGGGTCATACGTTTTGGTAAGAAAGGTAAATTGAGTCCCAGGTACATCGGGGCTTTCGAAATTCTAGAATGAATTGGGGTTGTAGCTTACCGATTGGCAATGCCGCCAAGTCTCTCCAAAATTCACGATGTGTTCCACGTATCTCTGTTTAGGAAATACATTCCTGACCCAACGCATTTACTCACTTACGAGGAATTAGAACTGGAACCCGATCTGTCTTATTGTGAAGAGCCCGTTAGGATTCTTGATATGAGAGAACATGTACTAAGAAACTGAATGACATGTCTGGTAAAAGTTTTGTGGAGAAACCATAAAATGGAAGAGGCAATGTGGGAACCCGATGAACATATGATTAAGAACCAACCGAGTCGTTTCATGCGATAATATTCTAGAAATTTTGAGGAAGAAATTATTTGAAGGAGGGGAGAATGTAACACCCCAAACTTCTACGATACTCTTCTCTGTGGATTATGTGATAGCGTGTGTTGTACGCAACACCGAGTTCTAACACACCATAACCAATCAAAATAGCCGTTATGAATAGTAATACCTACCTTTTGAAATTATATATATTTTATATTTCAAAATGGACTTCATTTTTGGATTCAGAATATAGAATTTATCCTAAGGTGAAATTTTGGTACTTTTCTGATAACTTTAATATTTTGATGAATAGAGAAAATTACTAAATATTAATTAAAGACAACTTTTTTAATCAAAATAATTAATAGTGATAAATTATGAATTTGAATTGTTTTAAAGTATATTTAGAATATATTTTTACCATTTAATACAATTTTGTTCATTGGAATTAATTTCACAATTAAAACGAACATAAACAAGTATCAATCTTTTGATAGTTATTATATCTTAAAAACACGATTTTTGTTTTGACAGCAGGAATTAATTTAAAATTAATATCTTACACTTCTGTGTTTTGAATTTGGAAAAATGGATTCCATATTTTGAATCAGGATGTTCAAATTGTGTAAATATGTATCTTTTATTTTTAGTCATTTTGAATAATTACTGCGGTAAATATTTTATTTACCATGGTTAAGGGTAAATTCTGTAAATAATGGTTAAAAAATAAAATTATAATAATACTAAATTAACCTAAAACGTGTCCTAACCTTATTGGTGGATACATGTCCGACCATGGGCATCTTTCGGTCGATTTTGGGACCCCATGGAGCCACTTGTAGGTGATAGGGACACTTTATTTTAATTAAGTTAAAATAAGTACAAAAATGACATAAGTATATATCTTCTCAAAAAACAATTTTTACATAGGGTTATATATGTTGGATTTTTGACTATAAATTCTCATTAGAAATCTAAAAGTATTTTCTACATAATGATATTTTATTTATAATTTTTAGAGATTACATAATATATTTTATTTATGACACAATGATGATGCAGTAATTACCATAATTGTGAAAATTTAAAATAATTGATATTATAAATACACAAATAAATGTAATATGAGTATTTTAATGAATTTAAATAATTTTATAGGATAATGTGACATATTATTATTTATTTAATGGTCTTTTTTCAAAGTAATCATTCTGTTATGAATTTCACAAAAATCAACTATTGAATTGTGTCAAAATTTACAAAAAAGATATTTTAAAACAAATATTATATTATTAATTAATATTAAATTATTAAAAATCTATTGTTCGGCCAAGAGACATACATCATGATAGGTTTATCATTAATGGAACACTTGGGGGTCTCTTGGATGTATGTAGTAGGTTTATTAACTATATAATATAAAAATACAAAGTGACATGGTAAATGTAATATAATTAACTAATAGTTAAAACAAAATATAAGGTTAATATAGTTACCCAAACCTTTCTAACTTCTATTGGATGAATGGTTTTCGACCTATACCCGCAAGAAATTTGAATAATAAACTATGGAGCCATTATAATCCAAATATTAATTTATTATAAATTAATATTTCTAGCTTTTCCAAATGTTCCCCTCACCCCTCTTATAAAAGGGAAATCCTCCTTCTTATTTTTTTCACACCTTCAATGCCTTTTGGTTCGGCCAACCCCTGCCAAAATACTCTATAAACTTCCCTCAAAACAACCTAGAGGCCTTATTTTGATCAGAAAGCCATCCTACGGAGCCCTTTTGATCAAATCAAAAGGCAAAACCCGAAGAAGAGGTAATGATATCACCACCCTTTTCCAAGTTCCATTCATCTTCCAATTATTCTTCCTTTGTTATTACCATTATAAAATAATAACTCCAGTATCATATATATACTGTGATGTTATTATAAATATGGTACAACCATATTCAGTAATCTATCCACCTTTTGAATAACATGTCACCATACGTGCGTACGTACGGCTTACCGTCTCCACGTCGTGGTGTAATTGTTATTTAATATTTTATTATTTGGATGGGTATAATAATGATGTATAATTCATGTAAACAATAAATATAACATGGTAATGATTCTTTATATATAATATACTATCCATGTATATATTATTTTAACATCAAAATAATTATATTGTCGCTCGTGCGTACGTACGGACTACCGTCTCCACGAACGCAATGAGATTAATTCTCCATCGTATCCATTCAGGTATAATTATCATTTGATGATTTAAAAATAATGTTTAAGTACTTGATATAATTCTATATATGAATAATATACAACCTATCCATGAAAAACATGGCTTATGTGACAAAACATATAAAAGAAAACGTGTAAGTTAACACCCGAAACGACGATAATACTAAGATATTATTAACAAAGCAATGTTAACAGATCATATATTATATCACATGAATGCATATTATTCTTGTATAATTTAATAACAATTATTTCAATATTATACAGGAGGTTAACCTACCCCAACCAAGGAAAAGTACAAGGTAAGGGTTATTTCACAATCTCTTCATTATCCGAGGTTGTTTATACGTAATAATCTACTGGGATCTCTTTATCATCCACATCCATGTTTGTTAAAAATGAATTTCAAAACATTTTTACTATTTACTATAATATGGGTTAAAGTCATTTATACCCTTGTTTGACTTTTTATAAGAGGTTTATAAAGGAATATTTCCGTCGTTTTCCAAACAAGGTTCTTTTTAACCTTTTCGACAAAATTAAGGTAAGAATGTTTTTTAACTTATACGCCGGGTCCGGCTATTTTATTCCATTATAAAATCTTCGAAGCTTCCCTTACAAGCTTATAAGAATATTTTCAAAGAAAATGTTTTATTTCATAAATATAAGACTCTTAAATGATTCAAAGGAGAAAGAGATATTTCTCTAAAAAGTGTTTTGATTTCATCTATGTCAACATACTTTGATGGATTTTACGCTTATTTGAAGTTGATTTATTATGAAACAAAGCTTCTATATTTTATTGATGGTTTTGTGATATGTTTGAATGTGGATGTGCTATTTTTATACCGTTCATAGTTTATGGTGAATGTATTGACATTTCGTATTCTAGTTTTAATATGAATGTTTATGTTAATTTTAAAACTTTTCATATGGGAATGTATTGGACTTAATATGTGATGGGTGGAGCCCGCTATAGCTCCTCGATGCATCGGTAGGTCTCATGAGACAAACTAGTGTCTTGGCACAAGGCCTTCGCAAAATCTTATTTCTAGTCTTGGCACGAGGCCTCGGCTATGTGGTTATGATATTCCGGCATTATGCATTCCATCATTATGAAAGTGGTTATTGATATTGAATGTGATTATTCGATTAGTATAATATCAATGTGGATAAATAAATGGAATTATTTCATTTTACTTTTTCCATAATATGTTGAAGTTCATGTTTAAATGGCTTTTGTTTTAGTTATACATTGCCTTAAATGTTTATGCTTATTTTTGAAAGATTTCTCTATATTGTTATCCTTACTGGGCATTTGATCTCACCCCTTTTCTATGTTTTATTTTTCCCATGATGTGTAGATGTAATTTATGAATGGCCTACCAGGATTTTATGAGGGGATAATATGTGGACTATGGAGACATTATGTGGTTGTATTAGTTTTCCACTTTATGATGTAATGTAAAACATTATGAATATATCTAGTGTTTCTTATGCTACTAAACCAATCGGTCTTTCGAGATTTGATCTTTCTTGTGATCATGCCAATGTTATGTAATAATGCACCGACTCTGGGTAACTAGGGTCGGGGCGTTACAATAAAGATTTTTCTTTTACACCTAGAGTGGAGGATTTGAATGAGGATCATTGGATGTATGTCCTTTTCGTGTTTTAAATCCATAACACATTTGTGCCTAATGCACCCAACATCCCTGAATGTGGAACACTTTAATAGTTGCTATTCCTATCAGAAGATCATGAGTAGCCCACTTCTAGGAATACATGTGAATACACTTGAAGGCTTGAGTCAGGTCTCTTCTACGTTTTAACATTTAGGTTTTTCTTCACTTAGGTTAACATAAGGTCACCCATACATACTAGTACACCCATACTTTATCTCCAGTATCTATTATGGCTCCCCTCATTGATTCACCCACTCTATATAGTCTACATGACATCAATCCCTTGTCAAAACAATAATGGGATGAATTTTTCTTCATTATATCCCATATATAAAAGATATTTTGTTGATAATCCACAAAAACCTCCTAAAATATCAATCCATTGGGAAAGGAACCTTAGCATATCTCGTATTTGGGTTTGTATATCAGTAGTTAGTGGTTTCAAACATTTGTTTCAGAATTGGGGTAGGTTTCATGATGTTCTTGTGGGTTTGTATATCTGCAGTCACATAGAACATTATCCTAGGAACAATGTTTGGAATTCCCTGATTTGGAGGATTAGGGTTTGTGTTCTATCCTCCCCTTTTAAACTCCAAGACTCAGAACATCAGATCTCTTTTATAGAAGGTACAGTTCACACATTCATTTTAATACAAGGAAAATATAAGACTCCCTCACATTCTGAGGTCCACTAGGGCATCCATCATATTGTAAGACCCAAACCATTCATGTAAGAGATTGTAGACTTTCTCCTCTCTACATACTTCTACGGAATTTATTTCCTACATTGGACACTCTCCCAATGTAATGTGAATAGAGGGAAGGATCATTACCTCACACACTTCCCTGTTCGCCTCACCCTAATCCACCATCGCTGCCATAGGTACACCCTCTTCCACAAATGGAGGAGGAAATGTGTGGGTGCATTGGTAGAATCTTTCAAATACTATTGTTTCTCAAACCAATCTTGAATCATGTGGACCTATAGATTCGGGATGATTTGATCATTTTCACACACACCCCTTGGGAATGTACTACGAGAACTCTGATTCACACAATAATTGGGATATATATGAACCCCTCCTCATGTCTTGAACTCATAGGATATCCTCTTCAAGAATCTATCCCTAATTATCTAAATCTGGGCTTCTTCTTTAAGGGTTAGCCTCAAATTAAACCCCCCCCCTAAATCACCAAGGAATCCTTTTCTAGATTTAATACCAAAATAATTTTCCTAAAAGGACTTTAATCTCTTAAGAGACTTATAAAACTATGTGGGATTTCATTCCCATCAACTTGGGATACGTAGGAAGCCTTTTCGAGGTTCAAAATCAACGTCAAATCAACCCCATTATTCAAGGGCTATATTACCCATGGGGTATAAACCTACATGGAATCGATTATTATTTCCATGTTCCTTGGGATGGTTTGTCATATGTCCTACACCAAACATTGACTAAGAACCTTTCTCTTACATTTTTTATAACATGAAATTAAACTATTTGGTTAGGTCATTATCACACAACTTGAAAAGGTATGATGTGTAACGCACCGACCCTAGTTACCCAGAGTCGGTGAATTATTACATAACATTGGCATGATCACAAGAAAGATCAAATCTCAAAAGACCGATTGGTTTAGTAGCCTTGGAAACACTAGATATATTCATAAGTTTTACATTACATCATAAAATGAAAAACTACTACAACAACATAATGTTTCCACAGTCCACACTATAATCCCCTCATAATATCCCTGCAGGTCATTCATAACTTACATCTTCACTTCCTGGGAAAAATAAAACATAGAAAAGGGGTGAGCTCAAATGCCCAGTAAGGATAACAATATAACGGAACATTCAAAAATAAGCATAAACATTTAAGGCAATGAATCACTAAAACAAAAGCCTTTTAAACTTGAACTTCAACATAGTATGGCAAAAGTAAAATAAAATAATGCCATTTACTTGTTCACATGGATATTCTACTAATCGAATAATCACATGCAAAATCAATAACCACTTTCATAATGTTGGAATGCATAATGCCAGACTATCATAACCACATAGCCAAGGCCTCGTGCCAAGACTACAAATAAGATTTTATCAAGGCCTTGTGCCAAGACACTATTTTGTCTCATGAGACCTACCGATGCATCGAGGAGCTATAGCGGGCTCCACCCGTCACATATTTAGTCCAATGCATTCCCATATGAAAAGGTTTAAACATAACATAAACATTCGTATTAAAACTAGCATACGAAATGTCAATACATTCACTATAAACTATGAATGGTATAAAAATAGCACATCCTCAATCAAACTTATCACAAACCTTCAATACAATATAGATGTTTTGTATCATAATAAATCAACTTCAAATAATCTTAAAATCCATCAAAGGATGTTGACATAGATGAAATCATAATTCTTTTTAATGAAATATATCCTTTTATTTTGAAATAATTTAAGATGCATATAAAATAAAAAATTTTCTTTGAAAATATTCTTATAAGCTTGTAAGGGAAGCTTTGAAGTTTTTATAATGGCGGAAAATAGCCGCACCAGCCGTATAAGTTAAAAAAAACATTCTTACCTTAATTCTGTCGAAAATGTTAAAAAGGTCCTTGTTTTAAAAACGATGGAAAGATTCCTTTATAAACCACTTATAAAAGTCAAAAAGGGTATAAATGACATTAACTCATATTCTAGTAAATAGTAAAAAAAATTTGAAATACATTTTTAAGAAACATGGATGTGGATGATAAAGAGATCCCAGTAGATTATTACATATAAACAACCTCGGATAATGAAGAGATTGTGAAATAACCCTTACCTTGTAATTTTACTTGGTTGGGGTAGGTTAACCTCCTGTATAATGGTGAAATAATTGTTATTAAATTATACAAGAATCATATATATTAATATGATATGATATTTTAACATTGATTTGTTAATAATATCTTAGAATTATCGTTGTTTCGGGTGTTAACTTACTTGTTTTCTTTTATATGTTTTGTTAAGTAAGACATGTCTGTAAAGGATATGTTTTATATTATTCATATCCATAATGATATCAAGTCCTTAAACATCATTTTTAAATCATCAAATGATAATTATACTTGAATTGATACGATGGAGAATCAATCTCATCGCGTTCGTGGAGACCGTAGTCCGTACGTACGCACGAGCGACAATATCATTCTTTTGATATTAAAAAAATATATAAATGGATGGTATATCATATATACAGAATAATTAACATTTTATATTTATTATTTACATGAGTTACACATCATTATTATACCCATCCAAATAATAATATATTGAATAACAATTACACCACGACGTGGAGACGGTAAGCCGTACGTACGCACGTATGGTGACATGTTATTCAAAGGGTGGATAGAATACTGAATATGGTTGTACCATATTTATAATAACATCACAGTATATTTAAGATACTGGAGTTATTATTTTATAATGGTAAGAACAAAGAAAGAAGAAGTGGAAGAAGAAAGGAACTTGAAAAGGGGTGGTGAAAACATTACCTCTTCTTCGGGTTCTTCCTTTTGATTTGATCAAAAGGGCTCCTTAGATTGGCTTTCTGATCAAAATAAGGCATCTAGGTTGTAGTGACGGATGTTGGAAGAGTATTTGGTTAGAGTTGTGCCTGACCAAAAGGCTTTTATGGTGTGAAGAAATGGGAAGGAGGAGTGCCCTTTTTATAAGAGGGGTGAGAGGCACCTTTGGAAAAGCTAGAGATATTAGTTTATAATAAATTAATAATCGTTTTCCAATGGCTCCAAAGTTGACTATTCAAAGGTTAAGGTGGGTATGGGTCGAAAAAAACTCAACCAATATAATTGAGACAGGTTTGGGTACTTATATTAACCTTATCTTTAAGTATTAACTTTAAGTTAATTAGTTTCACTTTTACAATGTCTCTTTGTATTTTTATATAATATGGTTAATAAACTTACTATATACATCCAAGAAACCCCCAAGTGGTCCATTAATGATGAACCTATCATGATATAAGTCTCTTGGACGTACCTTATATTTTTAGGAATTTAATATCAATTAATAATATAATATTTGTTTTAACAACTCTTTTATGTCAATTTTGACACTATTCAATAGTTGATTTTTGTGAAACTCATAATAGATTTATTACTTCTAAAAAAGTTAATTAAATCAATCCTAATATATAATATTATCCTATAAAATTAGTTTAATTCATTAAAAGTTTCATATTATATTTATTTGGGTATTTATAATATCAATTATTTTAATTTTTTACTATTATAGTAATTACTGCATCATCATTGTGTCATAAATAAAATAAATTATTTAATGTATAAAAATTATAAATAAAATATCATTATGTATGAAATCTGTTTATATTTCTAATGAATTTTTATAATCTAAAATCCAACATATATAACCCTATGTAACAATTGTTTTGCTAAAAGATATATGCTTGTGTCATTTTTGTATTCATTTTATCTTAATTAAAATAAAGTGTCATTATCACTTAAAAGTGGATCCATGGGGTCCCAAAATCGACCCAAAGAAGCCCATGGTCGACCATGTATCAACCAATAGGGTTAAGACACGTTTTAGGATAATTTAGTATTATTTTAATATTATTTTATAACCCTTATTTACCGGATTTACCCTTAACCATGGTAAATAAAATATTTACCGCAGTAATTATTCAAAATTTTTAAAAATAAAAGTTATATATTTACGCAATTTGAACATCCTGATTCCAAATATGGAATCCATTTTTCTAAATTCAAAACACAGAAGTGGCAGAAATTAATTTAAAATTAATTCCCGCTGTCAAAACAAAAAGTGTGTTTTTAAGTGATAATAACTATCGAAAGATTGACACTTGTTTATGTTCGGTTTAATTGTAAAATTATGTCCAATGACCAAAATTATATTAAATGGTAAAAATCTATTCTAAATATTTTTTAAAACCACTCAAATTCATAATTTATCACTATTAATTATTTTGATTAAAAAAGTTTTTTTTAATTAAAATTTAGTAATTTTCACTATTCATCAAAATATGAAAGTTATCCGAAATGTACCAAAATTTCACCTTAGGCTAAATTCGATATTCCAAATCCAAAAATGAGGTCCATTTTCAAATATAAAATATATATAATTTCAAAAAGAAGGTATTACTATTCATAACGACTAGTTTGATTAGTTATGGTGTGTTAGAACTCGGTGTTGCGTACAGCACATGCTATCACATTATTCAAAGAGAAGCGTACCGTAGAAGCTTGGGGTGTTATATTCTCCCCTCCTTCAAATAATTTCGTCCTCGAAATTTCTAGAATACTTATCACATGAAAAGACTCGAGTGGTTCTTTATCATAAGTTCCTCGGGTTCCCACGTTGCTTCTTCCATCTTATGGTTTCTCCACAAAACTTTTACCAGACGCATCGTCCGGTTTCTCAGTACTTGTTCTCTCGTATCAAGAATCCTGACAGGCTCTTCACAATAAGACAGATCATTTTCCAGTTCTAATTCCTCATAGGTGAGTACATGCGTTGGATCAGGCATGTATTTCCTCAACAGAGATACGTGGAACACATCGTGAACTTTGGAGAGACTTGGCAGCATTGCCAATCGGTATGCTACAACCCCAATTCGTTCTAGAATTTCGAAAGGTCCGATGTACCTGGGACTCAATTTACCTTTCTTACCAAAACGTATGACTCCCTTCCATGGAGATACCTTCAGGAAAACATGATCACCGACTTGAAATTACAAATCCTTCCTTCGATTATCGGCATAGCTCTTCTGCCTACTTTGAGCTGCTTTGATGTGATTTTGGATTACTTTCACCTTTTCCACCGTTTCCTCCACCAGTTCTTGGCCTACAAGTTTTCTTTGACCAACGTCATCCCAACAGGTTGGTGTACGACATCTCTTTCCGTATAACTCTTCATATGGTGACATCTGAATACTTGAATGGAAGCTATTGTTATAGGAAAATTCTACCAGAGGTAAATATTGATCCCACATACCCTGAAAGTCAAGTGAGAAAGATATCAACATGTCTTCTAAGGTTTGAATAATCCGTTCTGATTGTCCGTATGTCTGAGGGTGGTAAGCAGTGCTCAAATGAAGTTCAGTATCCAGGGATTTCTGAAAACTTTTCCAAAATCGTGAAGTAAAACGAGGATCTCGATCAAAAACAATTGATAAGGGTACTCCATGAAGTCTCACAACTTAATTAATATATAGTCTTGCTAGACGTTCCAGGGGTAGATCTTCTATTATAGCAAGAAAATGTGCTGACTTGGTAAGACGATCAACAATCACCCATATTTCATCATTCCTTCTAGGATTCTTTGGTAGCCCCATGACAAAGTCCATCGTAATATTGTCTCATTTCCACTCCGGTATGGGAAGAGGTGGAATGATTCTTCCAGGCTGTTGCCTTCCAGCTTTCACTTGTTGACAAACCATACATCTTGACACAAAATCAGCAATCTCCCTCTTCATGTTGTCCCACCAAAAATGTTCCTTCAAATCTCTATACATTTTGGTGCTCCCAGGGTGTATAGAGAAATTGGAACTATGAGCATCATCCACCAATTCCCTTTTTAGATCAGGTATATCGGGAACACAAAGTCTCTTCCCAAATTTCAAAATTCCATCTTCATACACAAAGTCTCTAAATCTCCCATCATTCACAGCTTTAATCTTCTTTTGAAATTCTTCATCATCGGTCTGAGTACTCTTAATCCTTTCTATTAAAGATGGTTTGGCAACCATTTGAAAAAGAAATGATTTTTCTCCTTCCCTGGTTATTCCCATGTCCATCTTCACTAGATCCATGAAAATTGGATCTCTTTCAATTCTCATATTGTTCAAAACTCCATGGTCTTTTCTACTCAAAGCATCTGCCACCTTGTTTGCTTTCCCCGGGTGGTAGTGTATCGTGCAATCATAATCCTTGAGTAATTCAAGCCATCTCCATTGCCTCATATTGAGTTCTTTTTGTGAGAAAATATACTTCAAACTCTTGTGATCAGTATAAATCTCACATTTTTCACCATAGAGGTAGTGCCTCCATATCTTCAAAGCAAATATCACAGCTGCTAACTCGAGATCATGAGTAGGATAGTTTTGTTCATGAATTTTCAACTGTCGTGATGCATAGGCAATAACTCTATCATTCTGCATAAGCACACAACCAAGTCCTTTCTTCGATGCATCACTATAAATAACGAACCCATCATTCCCCGATGGTAGAGTCAATATAGGAGCATTGACTAATCTTTTCTTCAGTTCTTCGAAACATTATTCACACTCTTTTGTCCAAACAAATTTAACCCCTTTACGTGTGAGCTTCGTTAATGGGTTAGCCAATCGGGAAAAATTCTGGACGAAACGTCGATAATAACCTGCCAAACCAATAAAACCGCGTACCTCAGTTATACTCGTAGGTGCTGGCCATTCGTGGATTGCCTTGGTCTTAGAAGGATCAACAGAGATTCCATCTTTAGAGACAATATGGCCAATAAAAGAAATCCCCTGAAGCCAGAATTCACACTTGCTAAACTTCCCATATAATTCATGCCTCCTCAGAGTCTTCAAGATAATGCGCAAGTGATTTTCATGATCTTCGTAGGTTTTGGATTATACCAATATATCATTAATAAATACCACCAAAAATTCATCGAGATACTCCTTGAAAACTCTATTCATCAGATCCATGAATACAGAGGGTGCATTAGTCAATCCAAACGGCATTACGGTAAAATCGTAATGCCCGTACCTGGTTCGAAATGCTGTCTTCGAAATGTCTTCCTTCTTCACACACAACTGATGGTATCCAGATCGAAGGTCAATCTTCTAAAATTATTGAGCTCCATGCAGTTGGTCAAATAAATCATCAATACGAGGTAGGGGATTCTTGTTCTTTATCTTTATAGCATTGATCTCCCTGTAGTCGATACATAACCTCATAGATCCATCTTTCATTTTATCAAAAAGAATAGGGGCTCTCCATGGAGAAACAATAGGGCGAATAAATCACTTATTACTCAATTCCTCTAGTTGTTTCTTTAGTTTGACTAACTCTACAGTGGCCATTCTATAATGGGTCTTCGATATAGGCCTTGATCCAGGAATCAAATCAATGGAAAACTCAACTTCTCGTTCTGGAGGATGTCCAGGTAAATCTTCCGGAAATACATCTACAAATTCTTTCACAAGAGGTACATCCTCTATTTGAACATTCCTTTCCTCACCGACAGTTACTTCATTCTCTTCCTCCCCAATAATTGAATTAAGTTGAGCTACTGGGGGTGGATCTAAATAAGAATTAGGTGGTGATGATTCTGCTCTAAAGATAAGGTGTTCCTTATCATTATCATCAATAATTGTAACTTATTTTTTTTTACAATAAATCTTCGAATCATAGTCCGAAATCCAGTCCATACTGAGGATTATATCAAACTCAATCATAGGTATGACGATGAGATCAGCAGATAAAGAAAATTTATGTGCTCTAATGGGGACTAATTCACAAAACTTTGTTGCAATGATACTTCCCTTAGGAGTTTTAACTGACAACTCCCTTATTAAATCAAATTGGAAATATCTAATTTTCTTAGCAAAATGGGAAGATATGAAACAATGCGAAGATCCAGAGTCAAATAATGCATTTGCTAAACTTGAGGAAACCATTAAATTACCTGCCACCACGTCTTTTGGAGCTTCTACCTCTGCAGTAGTGATAGCATAAGCCTGTACTTGATCCCTTGGCCTTTTCTGAGGTAAGTTCTCCTGACGCTTAGGAAATGCATTTGCATAATGCCCCATCTCCCTGCAATTTTAGCACTAAACGTTGGTAGCTTCCTTCTTCCACTTGCAATCATGAGCTTGGTGGCCTTTTTCACCACACTTGTAACAGACTCCCATTCCCTTCAAGCAAGCACTGGGGTGTTTCTTCCCGCATTTACCACAAGATGGATATTCAACCTTTCCCTTCTTCCCCTTATTTCCATTCCCAGATTGATCAGTAGGTCTCTTCTTCTCTTGCTTTTCTTTAAAGTCATAAGACTTAGAGAATTCATTTTCGGTCTTGATAGCACATGAGACAATGTCTTCGTACAATGAAAAGGATTGTGAGACTAATGCTCGACGGAGAAATGGTTTTAACCCATCAAAGAAACGATCAATATTACTTCTTGGGTTGCGAATATAATCTCCAGCATACCTCGCTAACCTTGTAACGTTAGCCTCATACTTTGTGACATTCTCATCCTCCTTTTGTCTCAGACTCAGAAATTGCCTTCCATATCTGCTCGATGGTCGTGAGGAAAGTATTTTTCTAAAAATAGATCTTTGAACTCCCTCCACTCCATATTTGATACTTCATCATCTTCCTTCATGTTTTGAATTAATGACCACCATTGATCAGCATCTCCAGTGAGGCGGTAAACTGCAATGATAACTTTTTCCCTTTCACTGCTCCCCAATGCCTGAAATATTTTCTCTAGGGAAAATATCCATTGATCAGCTACTAAGGGATTTGTATACCCATTGAACGTTGGTGGTTGTTGCCTCATGAATCGATCTAACATTGATCCTCCACGCTGCGGATCAGGGTGCTCCATACGGGTAAGGTTATTATTCATAACCTGAGTAAGTTGTCCGAGTATGGTGATTAGCTGATCGGCACCAGTTTCATCACCAGCCCCACTATAATTATCTTGAGCAGGAGGGCAATCCCTACATGGAGTGTGTGCATTGATATAGTTTCCATTTCTTCCACTAGGCGCCATTTCTAAACAATGGCATAAACTAGATCAGTTTATGAATTAAAATACATAATCCCATACTTATAAAACACTTAACATAAATTGAACTATTTATGGATATAATCCATAATCATAAGAATGTTTTCTTTGAGTAAGTATATACTCATAATCCCTTCAAAATGATTTGTAAATAAAATGATAGTTATCCTAAGCATATCCCCCGGGAGTGTCGTAACCAAGAGTGCAGCAAGGCCCGTTGTCGTGCACCAGTTCTCGTTCGAGTCTAGCTCAAAGCGGTGTTTTCGGGTTTTACCCCTAGGTACATCTGTCCCAGAGCCGACTCTACCTTCTCGTATCCAGACAGGGATGTATTGCTCAGAAAACTCACAAAATCTCTACAATACCAAAATTCTCGGACGTTCTTCTATACTTATCCTCAATGTTCATCTTAGGTCTACGTGCTCTAATCAGAGTTTATCTAAATGTAGATTACAAGGTTTGTACTAAACTTCCTCTGATACCAACTGTAACGCCCCGACCCTAGTTACCCAGAGTCGGTGCATTATTACATAACATTGGCATGATCACATGAAAGATCAAATCTCGAAAGACCGATTGGATTAGTAGCCTTGAAAACACTAGATATATTCATAAGTTTTACATTACATCATAAAATGAAAAACTACTACAACAACATAATGTTTCCACAGTCCACACTATAATCCCCTCATAATATCCCTACATGTCATTCATAACTTACATCTTCACTTCCTGGGAAAAATAAAACATAGAAAAGGGGTGAGCTCAAATGCCCAGTAAGGATAACAATATAGCGGAACATTCAAAAATAATCATAAACATTTAAGGCAATGAATCACTAAAACAAAAGCCTTTTAAACTTGAACTTCAACATAGTATGGAAAAAGTAAAATGAAATAATGCCATTTACTTGTTTACATGGATATTCTACTAATCGAATAATCACATGCAAAATCAATAACCACTTTCATAATGTTGGAATGCATAATGCCAGACTATCATAACCACATAGCCAAGGCCTCGTGCCAAGAATACAAATAAGATTTTGTCAAAGCCTTGTGCCAAGACACTAGTTTGTCTCATGAGACCTACCGATGCATCGAGGAGCTATAGCGAGCTCCACTCGTCACATATTAAGTCCAATGCATTCCCATATGAAAAGGTTTAAACATAACATAAAAATTCGTATTAAAACTAGCACACAAAATGTCAATACTTTCACTATAAACTATGAATGGTATAAAAATAGCACATCAACAGTCAAACATATCACAAACATTCAATACAATATATAAGTTTTGTATCATAATAAATCAACTTCAAATAATCTTAAAATCCATCAAAGGATGTTGACATAGATGAAATCAAAATTCTTTTTAATGAAATATCTCCTTTTAGTTTGAAATCATTTAAGATCCATATAAAATAAAAACTTTTATTTGAAAATATCCTTATAAGCTTGTAAGGGAAGCTTTGAAGATTTTATAACGGCGGAAAATAGCTGCACCCGCCGTATAAGTTAAAAAAAACATTCTTACCTTAATTCTGTCGAAAAGGTTAAAAAGGACCTTTTTTTGAAAACGATGGAAAGATTCCTTTATAAACCACTTATAAAAGTCAAAAAGGGTATAAATGACTTTAACTCATATTCTAGTAAATAGTAAAAATGTTTTGAAATACATTTTTAAGAAACATGGATGTGGATGATAAAGAGATCCCAGTAGATTATTACATATAAACAACCTCGGATAATGAAGAGATTGTGAAATAACCCTTACCTTGTAATTTTCCTTGGTTGGGGTAGGTTAACCTCCTGTATAATGGTGAAATAATTGTTATTAAATTATACAAGAATCATATATATTAATATGATATGATCTTTTAACATTGATTTGTTAATAATATCTTAGAATTATCGTTGTTTCGGGTGTTAAATTACTTGTTTTCTTTTATATGTTTTGTTACGTAAGACAAGTTTGTAAAGGATAGGTTTTATATTATCCATATCCAGAATGATATCAAGTCCTTAAACATCATTTTTAAATCATCAAATGATAATTATACTTGAATGGATACGATGGAGAATGAATCTCATCGCGTTCGTGGAGACGGTAGTCCGTACGTACGCACGAGCGACAATATCATTCTTTTGATATTAAAATAATATATAAATGGATGGTATATCATATATAAATAATCATTAACATGTTATATTTATTATTTACATGAGTTACACATCATTATTATACCCATCCAAATAATAATATATTGAATAACAATTACACCACCACGTGGAGACGGTAAGCTGTACGTACGCACGTATGGTGACATGTTATTCAAAGGGTGGATAGAATACTGAATATGGTTGTACCATATTTATAATAAAATCACAATATATTTATGATACTGGAGTTATTATTTTAGAATGGTAATAACAAAGAAAGAAGAAGTGGATGAAGAAAGGAACTTGAAAAGGGGTGGTGAAAACATTACCTCTTCTTCGGGTTCTTCCTTTTGATTTGATCAAAAGGGCTCCTTAGGTTGGCTTTATGATCCAAATAAGGCCACTAGGTTGTATTGAGGGATGTTGGGAGAGTATTTGGGCAGAGTTTGGCCGAACCAAAAGGCTTTGAAGGTGTGAAGAAATGGGAAGGAGGAGTGCCCTTTTTATAAGAGGGGTGAGGGGCACCTTTGGAAAAGCTAGAGATATTAGTTTATAATAAATTCATAATCGGTTTCAAATGGCTCCAAAGTTGACTATTCAAAGTTTAATGTGGGGATGGGTCGAAAAAAACTCAACCAATAGAATTTATACAGGTTTGGTTACTTATATTAACCTTATCTTTAAGTATTAACTTTAAGTTAATTAGTTTCACTTTTATAATGTCTCTTTTTATTTTTATATAATATGGTTAATAAACTTACTATATACATCCAAGCGACCCCCAAGTGGTCCTTTAATGATTAACCTATCATGATATAAGTCTCTTGGCCGAACCTTAGATTTTTAGGAATTTAATATCAATTAATAATATAATATTTGTTTTAAGAACTCTTTTATGTCAATTTTGACACTATTCAATAGTTGATTTTTGTGAAACTCATAACAGATTGATTACTTGGAAAAAAGTTAATTAAATCAATCCTAATATATCCTATTATCCTAGAAAATTAGTTTAATTCATTAAAAGTTTAATATTATATTTATTTGGGTATTTATAATATCAATTAGTTTAATTTTTTACTATTATAGTAATTACTGCATTATCATTGTGTCATAAATAAAATAAATTATTTAATGTCTAAAAATTATAAATAAAATATCATTATGTAGGAACTCTTTTTATCTTTCTAATGAATATTTATAATCTAAAATCCAACATATATAACCCTATGTAACAATTGTTTTTCTAAAAGATATATGCTTGTGTCATTTTTGTATTCATTTTATCTTAATTAAAATAAAATGTCATTATCACTTACAAGTGGATCCATGGGGTCCCAAAATCGACCCAAAGATGCCCACGGTCGACCATGTATCATCCAATAGGGTTAAGACACGGTTTAGGGTAATTTATTATTATTATAATATTATTTTGTAACCCTTATTTACCGGATTTACCCTTAACCATGGTAAATAAAATATTTACCGCAGTAATTATTCAAAATGTCTAAAAATAAAAGTTACCTATTTACACAATTTGAACATCCTGATTCCAAATATGGAATCCATTTTTCTAAATTCAAAACACAGAAGTGGAAGAAATTAATTTAAAATTAATTCCCGCTGTCAAAACAAAAAGCGTGTTTTTAAGAGATAATAACTATCGAAAGATTGACACTTGTTTATGTTCGGTTTAATTGTAAAATTATGTCCAATGACTAAAATTATATTAAACGGTAAAAATATATTCTAAATATACTTTAAAACCACTCAAATTTATAAATTATCACTATTAATTATTTTGATTAAAATAGTTGTTTTTAATTAAAATTTAGTAATTTTCACTATTCATCAAAATATGAAAGTTATCCGAAATGTACCAAAAATTCACCTTAGGATAAATTCGATATTCCGAATCCAAAAATGAATTCCATTTTCAGATATAAAATATATATAATTTCAAAAAGTAGGTATTACTATTCATAACGGCTAGTTTGATTAGTTATGGTGTGTTAGAACTCGGTGTTGCGTACAACACACGCTATCACATTATTCAAAGAGAAGCGTACCGTAGATGCTTGGGGTGTTACACGATGTGTCCCATTAAGCGACACTAAAATGTGAGGGTTTTGATTCCATTCACAAGGATAAATATATATCCCATTTTCTGGGAACAATCTCAATATTATAACAAACCATTGTTACCCTGGATGACAATAAATTCTAGAGTTCCCCACTAACATGCATAAAAATCAGTTTCATCCTAATTATGATTAAAATAATCTCTAAATATTTTAATAGGGGATACTAATGAAGGATAACCACAAATACGTACAAATACACCCATTAATAAAGGACCTCAAATACATAAAACTGATTCTTAATTTCAAACATGTTAATAAGTTATTAAAAATTACAAGGGAAACTTATGTTATACGTGTTAAATTAATAAGGATTCATGAAAATATCTTATATTTATGACGAGAGTTCTAGAGTAGAAAATAGTTCCCCCAAAAAGGGTGTGATGAGTCCAACCTCCCATCCTCTCGATCAATGCTGTTATTAAGTATCAAAAAGTTAAAATCAACTGAATTTTTCCTTTTTATAGTGGGTACCTTTTGGATAATGATCTATTCGATGTTTCTAGTTCCGTGAATAAATCACATGGAAACCGCCTGGAAACAATGATTCTAAAAATAGAACAAAAATTTCAAGGAACTACAAAATAGAGTTGAAACAAAAAATATATAAATTTAAAGGATGAAAAACGTCCAATTGATATCAATTAATAATAATACCTATATATATTTTATATTCCTAAGAAAATATAATGGGGATATTTTTAGGAATCCCAATATTACAACCCTGCACATTATTACACATTTAAACATGATTTATAATATAAAATTTAACATAATTCAACCCCTAATATCGATAGGTATAATGTATTTAGGGATTAGAAACATTACATGACAACTTAAGACATAAATATATGACAAATTTTTTGATTACACCTTTTACATGACCACAAAATTCCTTCATTCTTATAATTGCATGAGACAACCTAAGGACATGCATAAGAAAAGGAAGAGTGATAACGCCAAGTAATGGAGTAAATATACATGTTATGAAATAGGAATATCAATGGATCACAAAGAAACATGAACATAGAGGCGTGATATAACATTTTTATCATTACATGAAAATGTGACAACAACAATTAACAAGATATTACAATGAGCTAAGGACTACTGTACATAGAAAATTAGTAAAACCTCATTTCACTAGAATTAGCTTGATTAAACCAAAATTTAAAATTAATTATAATGTGAAAACCCTCATTTTTAGATTATGTATCATGATACTAAAATTTACCCAATGTATTGGAGTGCTATCAGGGTATACTGTTAATAAACATTTCATATCATGCATAAGTCATTCCCATGGATCATAAAACATGGATTCATTTAACAACATAAATTATTTCACAAATAAGTGATGTGGAATACAAAAATGTATGTCCTAAATAAACATGTAAATTTGTATAAATGTAAATAACCATAATATAGAAATGGGTATGGTATTCCTTTACACGATGATTTTGGAATGAGATGTTTTTTTGTAACTTCAGTAGCATGAAAATATCAAGTAGAAATCATAAAATAGTTTTATGATATATAATGTTGTCTCTCATCAGTTATACATGAAATGGAATTTAAGGGGTCATGCAACATAATATAACAACATATTTAATGAAATTTATATGCACAATATAAAATAAATTCTTAGATGTAAATGAGAAGAGAGAAATTCCTTACTGAATTTTGGCATTGTAACAGGTGTACATGGGAAGAATTAATGATAGAGAACGATGTTCCTCATCATTAAAAAAATAAGGAGGGAATTATGTGGGAGGTATGAAATCATACCCCAACATTTTTAATTGAAGAAATGGGTATAAAAACATAATTAAAGTTGGAACAAAATCAGAAAGGAATAAATCCCTTATTTGGAATTGTGATCCAAAAGTCTTGGGAGAGGCTTGATAGAGAAATATTGGGATATTAGGGTGACTTAGAGGATTCTAGAGAGAGGTGTTACTATTTAGGACTACCTCCAAATGTTTTTAGTGAAGGGGAATGGGATATTCAATGGGTGTATATAAGAATGAAGATGGAATTAATTATTATATATATTTTGGACAGTACTCATTAAACTAAGCAAAACAACAATTCAACACATGGTTTAAACCCATTTTTATTTCCAAATGGGAGTAGAAAAAATTATTTTATATGGAAAATGGAATATCTTCTTAAAATATTAGGCTTTCTTATGTGGAGTTTGGTCACACTCTAAAGGAAATAATTTTAAAACGTTAAAATATTTTATATATCTGTGATAGTCCACTAAGGAATTATATAATTAAACAGAAAAATCTTAAATCATATTATTTTAAAGGTAAAAAATATATTAGAATAATATATCTTTTATGGTATTTCATTAAATCACTATTGGGTAATTATGATGTCATAAAACACATGATATATTTAAACAACAATTAATTTTTACCCCAAAATTTGATTGTCTTAGAAAATAATAAAAAACTCACCAATAGATAATTTTGATACCCTGATGATAAAAATGATATTCATTTTATCTATTTTTTTCTCTCAATATGTGACTTTTCAATTTTATATTAAAAAAATACATTTATTGAAAATTCATGGGTTATGATAGAAGTGGTTTTCAAACCTTAATAAAATATTTCATTTTATTCTTAAAAAATATACAATAATTTATAATTTATAAAAATTAATTTATTAATAATTTTTTTAAAGATTTATTTATCTAAAAAATTAATTATTTCATAAAAATATATTGTTTAATTAAGTAATAACTAAAGAAACAATTTTTTGCATTAAACCCAATTTACAGTGTAACAATAATAAAATGAATGTATATTATTTATACAAAAATAATAAAAATAATCATAGATCAATGGTCTTGTTACAGAAACTCTTATATCATCCACATAAGTCATAATGGTAAGTTTTGCGATGGTGACAAACTTCACGGGCAGATCAGATTGCATCGCTATGGTGGTAATCTCAATTAACTTCTAACTTATCTTGTAGGAATTTCAATTCATGATTAATGTTTTGAAGCTAACCTTGGGCTTCGTCAAGAGCGATGCCCAGTGATGCTACCTCCTTTCCAAGATCTAACTAATGGTCTTTGTATAGTGAAATTCAATTGGATGAGGTCATAACATCCTTTGTCTGAGTAATTTGGATTTGTTAAAGCCCTATATATATACATATAATGTGATCACTGTTCAACAATGATATTAAAGATGATTACAATTATTAACTATATATTAAAATCATAAAACATAAAACTGAGGAAGTGAATATGTTTTATATTACAATTTTAGATAAAAAGACATTTAAATAGATCAAGATAAATATTTATTAATAAAATTATGGGTCGATACACCCAATGTATTATGTTAGATTTGTTGACACAACATGATACCTTGGTAAGAAGGATTTTTTATTATATTGGAATTGTTATCTACATAGTGAAAGTAGTTTTCTTATGTAATCTAGAAGATAAAATATATTTGACATGGAGCCTATATGATCATGAGAAGGGCCAAAGGAAATATGGAGAAAGAAGTAAAAGACTATTCTTGGGTACAAGGAATGTTTCATTGTAGTATCCCATCCCAAGAATGGCCATGCCTTGGTCTATTGGAGTAGTGAATGTTAAGAAGGAAATAGTGCATCCTTACCCATAAAATAGGTAGTATTTTGGATTATTTTCCAAAAAGTGTAAAATATAATGGGAAAACACAATATTTTTCCTATAATGGAATTACATAGCACCTGTGTAAAATGTAAAAATACCAATATTTTCATAGTGTGTTCCATGGTTAGTATAAAATAGTAAAATTTCCTGAACTATATCATAGTGATGTTTGTTGGGAAATGGTAGAGTGTCTCCTAAAATGGGTATATATAAAAACATCATTTTTGGTGTTTGTACTCAATTAGGAAGGATAGGTTGAAGTGATATAGTTAGATATTGAAAAAAAAGGATGGAAGAGGTAATGTAGGTAGGATTAGTGATCAATGATGATCCCCTCTCAGTATGACTAATCCCATGATATGTGTGATGATGTTCATTAGCGGTTTCCATTTTCTGGTGCTGATGTTAGAAATAACATCATATAGTAGGAAACTAGTCTATAGTGCTCATCAATTTGAGGTCAAAATGGAAAATGTTTTTTCAATATTCTTTTGTGAAATGTTTTTTGATAGGTTACACACTAATTTTTATAGAAATAATAACATTTATTCTTATATTTGAATTAAATCATTTAAAATTCACTTATATCTATTTTTGACCATGATCCCAGATAAATTCAAAATTAATGAATTTATTTCATGTGCATTAAATATATCATTAATTAATTTTGAAAATAATATAAAATAAAACATCAAATAATTATTTATATAGTTATGGATAAAATTATAGAAGAATATAGTTATGTGTAATGGGATGTTTTCGTAATCTATAATGTTCCTAACATATGTCCAAATTTGTATAGAATAAACACATATTTAATAAGGGGTCAACTAGGTGTAGGATGGATTATAGAACATATAAGATCATATTATAAATCTAAATCACTATGTAAATGATATGTTCTAGGAGTGGGGATATAAAGGAGAGGTAAAAATAGGAATGCGTTAATGATATTTCAATGAGAATAATTCATCACAAATGTATATTGAATTAAATCATCCAGACATTATCTATATTGAATAATAAAATATATGAAAGGATATTCAATGATTGTGAAGAAGAATAATAGAGGGACATGAATAATGGTCTAAATACATTTACAAATTTATTATATACAAATGATGCTAGATAATGGACCTAGATTTATGTAAATTGTATTGAGGTTACCCTTTACACTGGAATTGAGTATTATAGGGAACTCTCAATGAAGTGAGCATTGTAAAATTATGAGATTTCCATAAACCATTGTATATATATTGACCCCGATAAATTACAATGAGATTAATAGTAATTTTTTTTCATTACATATTGTCAATACATGCTCCTTGTATATATCCATTTGAGTGTAAAACATGTAAATTCTCATGAATTTTTTTTAATAACTACACACCATGAAAAATTTATAAAATTACAGTATATTTGGTAAAGAAGAATAAAAATAGATCCTTAGTGTTGAGTGGTTAAATACTTTTAGTACTATTTGAGTACAATTCAAAATTGTTTTACTTTTGAGAAAAGATTCCATTCCCCAATTCACCCCATTATCAGTGTAAACTCAAATTAAGCCCCAATTGAGGGACATATAGTATGAAATTGAGTATGATCAATCAATATAAATAATTTATCCTCATTCAGGGTGTAATTGATTCATGTAAATTATGAATGTTTTTCATTCCCAAATATTTTATAGTTTAACTATTTTAGAGGTGATTCATATGCCATAACCAGTGGAAGGATTGGGAATAAGAGTGTGTATTGAATGTACATGACCAATATGGGTGGAAGTAAATGTGTGATGAAATTTCACAAGTTTTTTAAATTTTACGGTGGTTATTTTTTAACATCTCATATATTCATGTGTTAGATGAATTAGAGAAATTGTCTATCATAGTTTAATTATATACATGGTATTTTTAATTTTTTTATTTAAAAATCACAAAAGGGGATTAAAATGTAATTAATTGGACTAAAAGGTTGTTTTGGATGTGTTTTATTTGTTTAAAAAGTAATAATTGTGGGTTTTAATTATCAAGAGAATATGGAGCCCAGTTGGATACATCAATAGGCCACTAAAAACTCATTATTGTCCACTAGAAATTCATTGGATCAGAGTTGGCAATGAGAAAAAGCACCAGTTGTCCACTATAAGGCATCAAGACATTGGTGGTCTCAACGAATGTTTGATAAGGTATACTACATATTCATTGGGTCATATATCCTTTTTAAAATGATGATTATAGAAACAACATAATGATTTCCCTCTCTTGAATTACTGGTATGGCGAATATGGTAAGTTCTATTTGGTATACTCCTTCACCCATTTCCTCTTCCATTATTCCCATTATTATGAGGTTATTTTATTAGAGTCCATCATGAATAGTTTTTCAAGAACATCGTTCATCTCATGTTTCATCTTTATATTAACTCTTCCTTTGATTTGGGGATTCTTTATATATAAATTGAGTTGTGTTTTGAAAAGATCATGTTGACATATCTAAACTATAAAGTATATTTCATACAAGATTAATATGGTATTTCGAGGAATAATAAGTTAATATTAATTCATTCCATCAGTAAGTAATTTCCCAAATTAATATGTATTACTTTTTCTTCAATAATGGGATCATTTATCAATTTAATTCAGCAAAAAAATATTACTATCTCTGTTTGTCCAATAGGAATCTATAATCCATGTTAATTTGGATTCCTGGTATCTGAGAAATGTTAAACTACTATTTCTGTTCTAACATGGTTATTAAATTTTTAATTATTTTTAAAATAATTATAAATAATGTTTTTGGTTCCATGATTGTGATAAGGTATTATGAATGAAATGACATCAGGATACACTTAGACATGGTAGCTGAGAATTTTTAAATGGAGTATTAATCCAGAATTGCTGTATTTGATTCTATATTTAATATTTTTTAAGAAATTACATATGAATTTTTATATTCGAGTCAAGTAAATGGGTGAGAAAAATAAAATATTGTGATTCAGGAATCTCCTCGATTGTGTTTTGAGGTGAAATTTGATTCATTGGAATGAAATATGACTTTTGCGAATTATTACATGATTACATGGCCTTCAGGTTCCATATTTAAAATTTGAAAACATTTGATATATAAATATTGGAATAATAGATTTTTTCTAACATCGAGTCTGGGATTTGGTAGCTATATAGGATTAATGTAATTGTAATGGACGTTACCCTAAATGATATACTAGAAGTATGTATTGTACGTGGGTTATTATGAAGAAATGCAATAGTGAGATTATCTAGGAGTGGTTTATTTAGAATGATTTTTAATCCTTTGGAGTGACCCCATAGGTCGTACTATCACTACAAATTTAGTTTCATGAATGAAGATATAGTGAGTTAATTTCCCTATAATTTTTAATCTTGGTGGGTTAGACTATGGATGCAAATTTTGATGAGAAATTCTGTTTTAAAATTGAGAAAAACTATACTATATAGATGAAAATATGATAATGGAATTGACTATTGTTGACTAGCGGTTTTTAAAAGTGATTTACCTATTGATCATGGTTCAAGAAGTGGTTAGATGAGGATTTGTATACACATAACCATATAGTGCAGATTATGTGTAATGATCCATGTTCTACTTCACCAGAGATGTGGGTGAAAATATGTATGTGATGAGTGTTTGGAATATGATCTTTTAAACATATATGAATTTTTTGATGCATTTCATTAAATTAGAATTATTATATGTGGGATAAGGTTTGGTTATGTATTAATTAATTCTACATGAGTTACAATATCAATGTTTAATATAGATACAATTACTGAATATGGGATATGAAAATTATTATGCCACATTTTTCATGGAATGAGGGATGTATTTTTGGTGTGTATTACATTTCTAGGGCATGTTGTATATGGGTATGTTATACTAATGAGGCACATGGTTGTGAAATATCATTATTAAGGGGATGGGAGTGCTAGGAAATATATTTTTTTGAATGTCGTAGATTGAGGATTAGTAGGGAAGTGAATTTGTTATAACTTCATGATATAATTTCATGATTTATACAATTATTTTTTTCATGTAAATTTTATGAGTCATCTATGATGATAAGGGTTTTCGTGAAATATATATTTGGAACTGACTATTTTAATTATATATTTAATGAGTTTATAGTTTGATTATACCATAATGACATTATAAATTTTATATAATAACCTAATACACATAAATTAATACACACCTATGTCAACATATACTCCATTTACTCAGTTTAGGGATGATATTAGTGATCAATTTTATCATTTGTAACTCATTATTTAGAGTTCCGTTAATTTTTTCATTGATTCTTATGAATTAATTTTGTAATTTCATTGAGACATTACCATTATAAGATTATATTATATTACATACATGAAATCATTATTTTTTAGAATATATATTATTTATATTAATAATCTAAATTTTTATTATCAAATGATTTATTATTCATTGGTTCCAAAAGGATAATGTGACACATGTTTTTTGATTTATACAGTCATTTTATTAATCCAAATCACTGAAAATTAGAGATGTTATTCAATGTTCATTCAGTTATTTACCACCAGAGTAGTTAGGGATCTAGTGTGGATGAGTTAGGATAATTGGTATCATATATTTTGTTGAGTGTTATGTTTTAGTTTTCTGTGAGACAATGGGGATAAATTAAATTAACCTGGATGGGAAATAATGTTATTTGATCTCCATATGTGACGTAGGAGAAGAAGACTGACTATGAAATAAATAATTACATTTTAATCGAATTCATTGTTTAAATAAATTTTATTAATCACAATAAATTTATATTATAAAAATTATAATGTACTGACCATGAGATGGTATACAAAACATACTATTTTTTTCTTGTGATTAAATTAGGGAATATATATTAGGGAAAATTTATAATTAAATAAAACTACCTAAATAAAATATTTATATTAGGAAAGTTTCATTTTTTGTTCTGGAAGGATGGATAGTGAATGACGAACTCATGAGGGGTTTATGGTGGTCTGCAGCAAGATTATATAGTTGATTTTACATGGGTAGATATTAAAAAGGATGATCTATGACTAAAATATATGATTTATTTCTCACATAAAATACTAAAAAAGTATTAAGGGACAGTATGGATATCCTATAAAAGATTATGATCAGCTTTAAGTTGATTTATATAAGGAATGAGTATTATATCAATTAGGCTATTATATTATCAAAATGTAGATATTATTTGATGTGGATCCTTTTTCTTAGTTATCAAGATGACTGAAATGTCATTTAATAGACTTTTAAGATTTAGTTTTAGGTTGGGTACATATCCATGACACTAATGGAAGTGTGAATATAGGAGTTCCCCACCCATTGGTAGAGAATATCTGGTGGGAGGTAGTTTGAAATAATTTAGAAAAAATCGTTTTTGTTTTTGTCAGGATATTATTCACAATAAAGATGAACGATTATCATATTGTTTGGAAACTTTTAATCTAGAGATATAGTGATAGGATATCAATTTCATGTTTCAATTATATATTGATATGCTGATAAAGGATGAGGTGATTTAGAATATATTTTTGGGGATGTGTTCTTCTTTTGAGGTATATTATCATAGCATCACAAGGAGTAGAGTAGTAGAGAGAAAATAATATTTTTTAATGATATTATGGATTCTCTCTTTGCCTTATTATATCTTTTTTAGTGATATAAAACTATATGACTGTTACCAAAAATTCTATATCACACTATTAATATTCCATTAAGGAAGTGTCTATAGTAAAATTAACCTCATGATTTTTTTATTGTATACAGGAGTGGAGATGGTGTAGGACAACACCATGATATTATTCATCCTCTAAGTCATAGGGCTGAGGATGAATGAATTATATAATGTCATTATATATGAATAGATAGAGGTATAAGTCCTAATTATTTTCATATGATGGAATTACCAACTCTTAATGGACCATGGATCATTCATGCTCCCATTTTTATGTATTCTACCCTAAACTATTAATTTACTGATACATTTTACTTCACTCATTTATTTCCCCCATTGTTGTTGGAGCATTCAAAATTTTTTCTGATATACATTTATTTTATATTCTTTTAATACACCAATTAGTGAGATGTTATATTTGGAAGAGTTGTATTGGTGAAGGAAGTTACTATCTGGGATATATTAGTCAGTGGGAGAGATATTCTTACTATTAATATAACATTTTGATGAAGTCATTGGTATGTGTTAGTTCTACACCATGTATGATTTCATTTACTTCTATTTTATGAGAATTATTTTATAGCATATTTAATATATTTTTTGATGTTTATTAATGGACCAATGAAGGATAAAACTAACCACTGGTATGGAGAGGGAGTGAATCATTGATATATTTTTCTTTTATGTTATCATTACTTTGAAAGAAACTTCCCATATTTTAATGATTTATCAATTTACTGAATAAAAAACATCCACATGTCCATAGGATAATTATAATTTACAAGGTTCACTACTCAAAAAGAGTAACTAGTCCATGGAATAGTTTCTAAATAATCCAATACATCACAATACCCTAGATTAAAATCCTTATTGAATTTTTAGATTATATAATCAATATCATTACACTTTAATTTCACAATAATAATTACAAATAATCTTGGTGCTTTATAGTTTAATATATGTAAATAAAATATTGTATCATGTTTAGAAACCATTCAAAATAGATTAAGATATTTTTCACTCTGAAGTTTTAAAAAAATATGATATTTAACTATTTGATAACTATTATTCAAATTCTCACCTTGAAAAATGTATAAAAAACTTATATAAACTTTTTACAAAACACAATTTGACTACTCACCCCACTTCAACTATCAGTATTTTAATTTTAAAAATATGTCATACTTATTTTCAGATTGAAAAATAGATCACTAATTTTCTTTATTCTTTCTCTTTTTGAAATAGAATTTCTTATTTCTATGTATGATATGATGTATCATGACCACTACTTCATTGATATCTTCTTATGTTTGGAAACCATACTCCAGATATTCTATATTGAATATCATTCAAAAAAAACTAGAGCTATACCTTCTTACTTATAAATAGTGTTAATGTATGCTATACATGAACCCCTATATATAGGTTCACCCAAAATCGTTGTGGATGAAACCTAATATAATTTTCATGTTTGAATAAATTTTAGTCTCTGAATTTCACCTTCCACTTAACACCATTGTATAACATCTTCAATTATTCTCAAATAATTTGGTGTCATGTCGAATATTTATGAATTCTATAGAACATATAAATTATGAATTTTACATTAATAAGATGTTTACTTCTTCTAATTCTTGAAACCTGATTGTATGTAACATCTCATTTCAAATTTATGTTTTTCATTCTGATACTGTAGACCCCCAAAAAGGATTCCCACTCCAATGATCCAAAATAAATGACCATTTTGTACATCATCCTTTCAAATTATAAAGAATGCATAACCCTAAGACAATAGTTTTGATTAAACAACTATATATCACATATTTTTTCAACATTATTAATTTTTTTAAAGTATCCTTATATTAGTAAAATTAATTTTTATGGATCTTATAAAAATATTTTTTATTTATTTCCAATATCTCATCTGATGAATTTGTAGAATAAACCCATCTGATGTATTTGTACATGAATATCATAAGGTAGATCATTCATTGAGCTCTTCTAATTGATCGGGGTTAAAAAATATTTATATCCATTAGTGTCAATATATCTTCTAATTCACATTAAAAACAATGGTTCATATGATATGATTGGGTTATTTTTTTATTCTTTATCTGATGGAAATATACATATGATAACATATTAGTTCCAAGAACTCATATAATGGATTAGTGGATAAAAAATTCAAAATATACCAGTATTTACCTTGAATTATGTCCTTTAATAAACTAGAAACTAATGGTTGATACATTGAATTATTAGGTCTGGTGGATGGATCCACCAGACAGATTATATGATAAACACATTTGAAACTATTATGACTTATAAAAATTCAAACATTCATTCTCCAACAAACTTCTAGGTATTATGCTTCTCAATCTGACAATTTTTTCTTGGAATACATCAAATTTATAGAAACACCATAAATTATAATTTTTATTTTCTACTACAAACTCCATCATGTATCATGAATTCTCCATTCCCTTTAAAACATCATCATTGGAAAATCTTATTTTAATTTTTTTAAATGACTTTTTCAAAGTCTTATATCTGATAACTACTCTTATTCCATAAAAAATCATATATTTGAAAAATATATGAACAAAACCAAGAAAAAAATATTTATAAACAAAATGCAGCTAATATACGTTCATAAGAAATATATTTCTGATACTCCATCATCTGATCACTATAATATACATCGTGAGGTTATTATTTATATGTAATAAAAAATGTTGTGCTTTTATAAAACATCTTTCGAACAAATTTTACTTCCAAATATTTTCAAAAAACAATTCCATTATTATTTTTTCTTCTATTATGATTAAAAATATCATAGAATCCTTGAAAACCCATGTTACAGATCAATAATAAAAAATTCATTATCGTTGTGAGAAAAACAAATTGAGGAAAAAAGTAATGAATAGAAGAACCAATCTCTATGTAAATGGTGAAATAGGATTCTTCTTCTTGAACTTCATATTTTGCAACTCTTAACAACTTTCTACCAATAATGTAAGTACAATGTTTCTTGGAGGCATGTGAAAAATATTTTTGTATAATTCACTCAATCACACTATGTACAAACAACATACCACTTTTAAAAATTCACTTTAAATTAATGTGTTCCTTAAATGGTTTACCACATACTAATATATAAATTTCTGAAAAATATTTTTTATAGACATATAGAACAATATAAAAAGATAAGATGAGATATGGTATATAAAAACATATCAAAACCATGGATATAAAGTAGAAGGATTCCGATTTTTAAGATCACTTTTTATGGAATTTTTCTTTTATTATAGTTTTATTTATATTCCACAACTTATTCCATTATATAAACATATTCAAACATCGCATCGTTCTTATCCAAATGTTCTTTGATGAATTTACATTTTTAATCAATATGATTTACTTTGGAATGTTTCAATGTATTTCTAGTGATATTTGTGGATAATTTTTTTCAAAATCCAATAGAAGAGTTTACAATATTTTATCCAAAAAATAATCTAATGAAGTATTCATCTACATATATTATGCATCAACATCAGTGGTAAAATCATATTCAGCTTTAGCTATGGTAAAGGATACATAATCATACTATTTGTTGTTTTAAATCAGGCATATTTACCTAAGAATAAAAAAACTACCATATATAAATCATATATCATCTATACTTGATGCCCAATTATCATCTGAGTATCCAAATAGATCAATATATTTTGAGTAGTTATATTTGAAGGAAAAATCAATTGTGCCTCTAATATATATGATAATTGATATCCTTAATGAGATATGAATTTATTTTATAACACTTTATAATCTTTCACATATAGTATGTGAATATAAATTATGTTGTCTTGAATTATTCATGTATAAAAAAAATATTTAATCATCATATGTAATTCTATATAATTCACATTGATTCCTTCTCTACATTAGAGAAAATGGTCTGAAATAATATATTTATTAAAACATGTTTTTAATTTTCCATTACAAATTTGATAAGTAGTTCATTACAATACATTTCTTCTGAAAAATATTCTTCTTTTGTGATATTTGTAATCCAAGATATTAAATCATTTAATAGTGAATATTAATCTCAAATAAAATCATCATTTCATTAAAACTAATTTGACATGTTGGTACATAATTCCCAATAAATAAATAATTTAATAATTGAAAACAATTATAATGAGCTATATATCTTAATTTTATTTGATGTTGATATTATAATCTAATATTCCTTTCATAACATTCAACATACTAAATATTCCATAAAATTTGAAATAAAAAGATCTCAGATATTTCTATAACCTATTAAAATATTAATCTTAATTTTACAGTTATCATTCATGTTTTCCAATTACAAATCTGTATGGTTGTTCAATCTAAAATCATTCATCAATTTCTCTATTAAAAAAATAATTTCAAATATAACATAATAATTTTCTAACATCATTATGAATCAATATAAATAATGGTTATAATTGTTTTAAAAAATTATACAAGATAAAAAGTGTCATGAAAATCAATTATCTCAATTTTTGTGAGTTTAAGTTTCAATAAAATAATAATTTTTTTCTTATCGAATTTCCATATTAAGTTAGGTTGTTTCGTAAATCCCTATTCAAACAAATAATAATTTTATTATATTGATTGTGTATAATTTACCATGAACCATTCTTATTAATATGATCCATTTAATAATTCATAGAATAAATCCACTACTGGTGACTAAAATATTGTCTAATATATATTGGGTCAACATGTGAATATAAATATTTATGTGCATTAAACATTGATATTCCTTTTGTTTCAAATTTATATTTTCAATCATCAGTTATTTTTTGAACATATTATTTTAACCATAGCTAAGAATAATTTATAAGATGTTTTTTATTATAATGAGTGATAGATCAGTGCAATTATTTTATTTTGTTGAAATTAAAATTTTTTAATTATATTTATTCTTATCAAAACAATCCCTATAATCTGACTCATCTTACATACAAACATGTGTTTATGAAACATATTCATTATATTTTATAGAGAATTTACATCAATAGATTGATCTAACATTTAGATTTATTTATTGAAACACACGTACCATCTAATATGTTGAGAATATCCATGAAAAATTTATTCTTCACCTCTTTGATAAAACATTCTACAATTTTTGAATTTATTTTTAATGATTTGGGACTCCATAAATACCATAATAGTTTCAAACAATGAATTTCATTGTAGAACGATCTATAATAATTGAAATCAATAGTTAGTTTGTTAACACAAATATTCATAATATAAATACCTATACTAATATATTTCCACTAGATGTACTGAGAAATTCCAAATTCAATTAACACTATACGCCCCATATCCATGAAAATTGTATTCATTATTTTATAAACTACATAATTCTCTGGTCTGTAAGGTTGGTGGAACTCTTGATGAATACCATTCCTCTCATGAAAACATATCAATTATATATTTTTATATTATCTAGTATTATTATTTAATAACTTCTTCATAGAATGTCAAAATTCATTTTTTTTGTCTTCACTTAAAAATCTTAAACATTTTTTGAGATTCCAATCTCAATTTCCAATGGATAATATGAGTGATTCTAGTAAAATGATCTATGAAATAAATTATGTACATATCTAAAAATATTATCTTTTTTCATGAATATCAAAAAATTATCTGAATAAACGAACTATAGGGGTTGACATGAATGAATTTCAACATTATTGTGAAAATAATTGGTAATTTTCCCTTTCTAAAAAATTAATCAATTCAAATATCATATTAAAATATAAGAAATTCCAATTTTTTTTTACTTTTTTACATAATTTTATTCCCCAAACACATATGTACCATCCTTTTTAACCATAATTTAATATCTTACACCATGATTAAATAACAAAAATTATAAACGTTGCCGACTTGAATAGTCCCCCCTTTGTATGTCAGATTAGCTTAACAACATTCCACATCAAAACATTTTTTCATAAAAACAATATTTTTTGAATTTAACTTTATTCCATTTATAAAATAGTTGTGAAACACTTAACATGTTGTGGTTAAACCCATAAAATAATTCACTTTTTTGATTTTATTTTTTCTTCCTTATCATCTGTAGATCCAACACCTTTGATTCTGAGTGATTCATCATTGACAAACATCAATGTACCTCCTCAAATTCACTCAAATTATTTAAAATAATGATGTATCCCAACATATTTTAATTCTAAACACTATCCAAAAACCATGGTCACTCTCCTTTGGTATTTTTGAGAGTAGATTCAACAAAAACTAATTTTTATTTCCATTTTTCTTTATTAATATCAAAATTTTCATAATTATTTCATAAACGATATTGTTCTCTTACAAAATAAGATAACTAATAGTAGGTTGTCATAGCTATTCAATTTTATCAGAAATGGTTTCCAATGATTCTAATATATTTGTATTCTTAAACCAATTTTATTATGATTACTTCATTGAGTAGGATTGTAACACCCCAAGATTTCATAGTGTGTTATTTCTTCAAAATAAATCAATAACTGGCAGTACACGCAACACCGAGTTCAAGCGCACCATGACTTATCAAACAACACGTTCGAAAGAGGTTATTAATAGTATTAACTAAATTTTAAACTTTATATAATCCCTATAATTTTAGAATCCATATTATGAGTTTCTTAGACATAATGTAAGAACAAATTCATTTTCAGTATTGCAATTTTACCAACGTTTAATAGTTAAACCTTTTTAAATACAATATTTTAAACTTTTTGACAAAATGGGGACATCAAACATTTAAAATGAAACATACCAAGCTGCCACTGTACGCTTTCTTTTGAATAATACAGTAGCGTGTGTTGTACGCAACTTCATGTTCTAACACTCACTACAACCAATCAAACTAGCCGTTATGAAACGTAATACCTACTTTTTGAAATTATATAAATTTTATATTTCAAAATGGACTTCATTTTTGGATTTGGAGTATCGAATTTAGCCTAAGGTGAAATTTTGGTACTTTTCGGATAACTTTCATATTTTGATGAATAGTGAAAATTACTAAATTTTAATTAAAAACTACTTTTTTATTAAATAAAATTAATTGTGGTAAATTATGAATTTGAGTGGTTTTAAAGTATATTTAGAATATATTTTTACCATTTAATACAATTTTGGTCATTGGACATAATTTCACAATTAAACCGAACATAAGCAAGTATAAATCTTTTGATAGTTATTATATCTTAAAAACACGCTTTTTGTTTTAACAAAGGGAATTACTTTTAAATTAATTTATGCCAATTATGTGTTTTGAATTTGCAAAAATGGATTCCATATTTGTAATCAAGATGTTCAAATTGTGTAAATATTTAACTTTTATTTTTAGACATTTTGAATAATTACTGCGGTAAATGTTTTATTTACCATGGTTAAGGGTAAATCCGGTAAATAAGGGTTAAACAATAATATTATAATAATACTAAATTACCCTAAAACGTGTCATAAACTTATTAGTTGATACATGTTAGACCATAGGCATCTTTGGGTCTATTTTGGGACCCCATGGATCCACTTGTAGGTGATAGGGATACTTTATTTTAATTAAGTTAAAATGAATACAAAAATTACACAAGCATATATCTTTTAGAAAGACAATTTTTACATAGGATTATTTATGTTGGATTTTCAACTAAAAATATTAATTAGAAAGGTAAAATGATTTCCTACATAATGATATTTTATTTATAATTTTTAAACATTAAATAATATAATTTAGTTATGACACAATGATGATGCAGTAATTACCATAATAGTGAACATTTAAAATAATTTATATTATAAATACCCAAATAAATATAATTTGAGACTTTTTATGAATTACACTAATTTTATATGTTAATATGACATGTTAATAATCAGTTAATGAAATTTTTTAGAAGTCATCATTCTGTTATTAGTTTCAAAAAAATCAACTATTGAATAGTGTCAAAATTGACATAAAAGAGTTTTTAAAACAAATATTATATTATTAATTGATATTAAATTCCTAAAAATCTAATGTTCGGCAAAGAGACTTATATAATGATAGTTTCATCATTAATGGACCACTTGGGGGTCACTTGGATGTATATGGTATATTTATTAACCATATAATATAAAAATACAAAGAGACATTGTAAAAGTGAAACTAATTATCTTAGAGTTAAAACTTAATGATAAGGTTAATATAAGTACCCAAACCTGTCTAAATTATATTGGTTGAGTTGTTTTCTACCCATACCCACCTTAACATTTGAATAATCAACTTTGGAGCCAGTAGAAACCGAATATGAATTTATTATATATTAATATTTCTAGATTTTCCAAAGGTGCCCCTCACCCCTCTTATAAAAGGGCACTGATTCTCATTTATTCACACATTCAAAGCCTTTTGGTTCGGCTAAACTCTGCCCAAATACTCTCCGAACATCCCTAAATATAACCTATAGGCCTTATTTTTATCAGAAATATAACCTATGGAGCCCTTTTTATCAAATCAAAAGGAAGAACCCGAAGAAGAGGTAATGATTTCACCACCCTTTTTCAAGTTCCTTTCATCATCCACTTATTCTTCCGTTTTTGTTACCATTTTAAAATAATAACTCCAGTATCATATATATACTGTTATGTTATTATAAATACGGTACAACCATATTCACTATTATATCCATCCTTTGAATAACATGTCACCATACGTGCGTACGTACGGCTTACCGTCTCCACGTCGTGGTGTAATTGTTATTCAATAAATTATTATTTGGATGGGTATAATAATGATGTGTAACTAATGTAAATAACAAATATAACATGATAAGGATTCTATATATATTATATACCATCCAATTATATATTATTTTAATATCAAAAGAATGATATTATCGCTCGTGCGTATATATGAACTACCGTCTCCACGAACGCGATGAGATTCATTCTCCATCGTATCCATTGTAGTATAATTCTCATTTGATTATTAATAATAGTATCTAAGGAATTTATATAATTTTGGATATGAATTATATACAACCTATCCATTACCAACATGGCTTACGTAACAAAACATATAAAAGAAAACGAGTAAGTTAACACCCGAAATGACGATAATTCTAAGATATTATTAACAAAGCAATGTTAAAAGATCATATATGATATCATATTAATGTATATGATTATTGAATAATTTAATAACAATTCTTCCACCATTATACTGGAGGTTAACCTAACCCATCCAAGTAAAAGTGCAAGGTAAGGGTTTATTTCGCAATCTCTTCATTATTCGAGGTTGTTTATACGTAATAATCTACTGGGATTTATTTATCATCCACATCCATGTTTTTTCGAAATGTATTTCAAAACATTTTTACTATTTACAAAGAATATGGGTTAAAGTCATTTATACCCTTATGTGTTTTTAAAGGAATCTTTCCATCGTTTTCAAACAAGGCACTTTTTACCTTCCAACAAATTTAAGGTAAGAATGTTTTTTTAAACTTATACGGCGGGTGTAGCTATTTACCACCGTTATAAAATCGTCAAAGCTTCCGTTACAAGATTAAAAATATATTTTCAAAGTAAATGTTTTATTTTATAATTATGTGACTTTTAAATGATTTCAAAATGAATATTTTAATAATTTCGTAAAGGTACTCTTTATCAAAATCAGAATTTTAAATGTTTTAAAGATTTATCTTTCTAAATCTTTTTAATTAATGTCCATGTCATCAAAATGGTTTTTAATGATTTATTTATATGGACTTGAATGTTTTTTAAAATTTTAATTCCTAACAAAAGTTTCAAAGTGGTATGGGACACTTTGATTCAAAAATCTCTTTTTGATTACTTCCTTTATAAATGTGTGAGTTTTAAATGATTTCAAAAATAGAGATATTTCTCTCAAATAGTTTTGATTTCATCTATGTCAAAATCCTTTGATGGATTTTAAGATTATTTGATGTTTATTTATTATGATACAAAACTTCTATATTGTATTGAAGGTTTTGTGATATGTTTGACTGTGGATGTGCTATTTTTATACCATTCATAGTTTATGGTGAAAGTATGGACATTTCGTATGCTAGTTTTAATACGAATGTTTATGTTATGTTTAAACCTTTTCATATGGGTATGGATTGGACTTAATATGTGACTGGTGGAGCCCGCTATAGCTCCTCGATGCATCGGTAGATCTGATGAGACAAACTAGTGTCTTGGTAAAAGGCCTTGACAAAATCTTATTTGTAGTCTTGGCACGAGGCCTTGGCTATGTGGTTATGATAGTCTGGCATTATGCATTCGATCAATATGAAAGTGGTTATTGGTTTTGCATGTGATTATTTGATTAGTAGAATATCCATGGAATAAGTAAATGGAATTATTTGATTTTATTTATGCCATACTATGTTGAATGTTCAAGTTTGAAAGGCTTTTGTTTTTGTTATACATTGCCTTAAATGTTTATTGTTATTTATGAAAGTTTCCGCTATATTTTTATCCTTACTGGGCATTTGAGCTCACCCCTTTTCTATGTTTTATTTTTCCCGTGAAGTGAAAAAGTAAATTATGAATGACCTGCAGAGATATTATGAGGGGTTAATAGTGTGGACTATGGAGACAATATGTTGTTGTTGTAGTTTTTCACTTTATGATGTAATGTAAAACGTTATGAATATATCTAGTGTTTCCAAGGATGCTAAACCAATCGGTCTTTCGAGATTTTATCTTTCTTGTGATCATGCCAATGTTATGTAATAATGCACCGACTCTGGGTAACTAGTGTCGGGGTGTTACAATTGGTATCAGAGTAAGTTTAGTACAAACCTTCGAAGCTAGATTTAGATAAACTCTGATTAGAGCACGTAGAACTAAGATGAACTTTGAGGATTAGTATAGAAGAACATCCTAGAATTTTGGTATTGTAGAAATTTTTTGAGTTTTTCGAGCAATACATCCCTATCTGGATACGAGCACGTAGAGGCGGCTCTAGCACAGATGTACCTAGGGGTAAAACCCGAAAACACCGCTTTGAGATAGACTCGAACGGGAACTGGTGCATTACAATGGGGCTTGCTGCACTCTTAGTTACGACACTCCTGGGGGATATGCTTAGTATAACTCTCATTTTCTTTACAAATCATTATGAATTGTTTATGAGTATATACTTCCTCAAAGAAAACATTCTTATGATTATGGATTATATCCATAAATATTTCAATTTATGTTATGTGTTTTATAAGTATGGGATTATGTATTTCGAATCATAAACTGATCTAGTTTATTCCATTGTTTTGAAATGGCGCCCAGTAGAAGGAATGAGAACTCTTAAAATACACATGATACAAAGAGAAAGAAGGATCATATATTTCAGGGCCTTAAGCCAGAATTTATAAGAGAAATAGTTTCACAAGTATTATCATCATATGAATAAATAATATCATGTGTTGATAAGATAAGTAAAGAGTTTACTGAGTCCTGTGGCTTTGAAGGGGAGAAAGTGAAGAAAGGTATGAAAGAGAGAAATATGGATAAAGGAAAGAGGGAAAAGAAGAATTTTCCCATATGTGATAACTGTGGAAAGAAACACCCTGGAAATTGCCTGAAAGGAATGAGAGTTTGTTATAAGTGTGGAGGAAAAGGGCACAAAGTATGTGACTGTAAGGGTAATAAAATGTTTTCAAATGTACGATGCATCATTTTCAAAGAGTTTGGACACTACGCGAACCAATGTCCCTGTCATCAGACTATGCCGCAAATGATGCTATTGGATAATAATCAAGTTATGATACTACCACAGATAAAGAGGAATGATTAGAGTGCTTTTGTTGATTATGTCATTTGAGTGTTGTATCAACAATGTACTTGATATAATAATTATGGAGTATATAAGGATTGTACTTTAGTACTATTTCATTAAGTACTTGAGATTGTGCTGAACAAATAAAAGTGACTCAATGGCATGATAAATGTTTGGAAAATATATGGTTGAGAGAATGATAAACGATAATATAGTTCTGATACCGAGGTAGTGATTTCGGAATAACACATGATTGATTTGGATAAATTATATTAGATATTCGTGAATACCTTGAAACTGATTATTGATTTGTATATTACATCATTGTTGGGGTTTAAAACATTTTTGGATTGAAGGAGTATATCTATTGTTCTTTAAGGAATGAGGGATCATGAATGTAATCAATAAGGTTTTATGGTAATTCAGGATGTTGCAGTTTTTTAAAAGAATACATGATGAATGTGTTCACATGTTATTACACAGAAAAAAGGATCTTTATTGTTTTTATCTTCATTATAAATTTTGGACTGATGTATTTTGGATAGTTCTAGTTTGGATTATTTTGGATTGCCATAAAAGGACAACCCAGAGGATGGGCGGCAACCCGTCGCGTCCGGAAAGGCTGCAAGACCTGAACCCACAATCGAAGGGCGATAAGGGTGTATCACCTACCACTGACCCCACATGATGTCCGAGATTAAATAATGTAGTTTTTTAAAATGATCTGGTAGATGAATTATAAATTCGTTTTTTAACCCTATATGAATAGGATAAATAGAATATTTTTTTTACATTCTATTATCTTTTAGAGTGAAAGATAGGTTTTTGGTAGAAATTTATTAATGGATAAAACTCCAATTATAATGTAAGTATATCTCCTTATGATCTTATCCAATCTAATAAAAAAATTTCTCAACATTAAGAAAAGGAACTTAGAACAAAAATGTTGTCCTAGATGGTACCTTAAATCGTCATTAATTTATGGCTTTGGGATTGTTGGCCTTTTCATATCCATGTTCTCTACCACTCTCCATCAAGTAATTGATGGTTATACTTCTATTACATATCCATATTTTCCCATATGGAACCCTAGTATGTGTTATTTTCGGTAATCATCATACTTTCCACTCTTTATTTTAAATATAGGCCACATTAATTCATTTTTCGATGTGGGATTTCAACTAAGATATTTTGAAACGTAAAAAAATGGGTTATCCCAATACCCTATGTTTTGTTGAACTGATGGTATTTCAAATCATCATAGATTGATGAATTTAAGGACCTCAATTTTATACTTGTTTGTGATTGATGACCTCAATCACTACCTATAAATATTTAAGTTTTTCCTCCAATTATATGTCTCTAATTGCCACCAATGTTCTCCTAACCGAGATCATAATTTGGTGGTGACCCTTTAATTTCTCTTTTCCTCATATTAAGACTAGATTTTAGTAAACTAATTTCTGATGTGGGTTTTCCCACAAAGATATTTTCTATTTTAAACCTTTTATTTTCTAAGAACAATTTCAAATTGCAAGGACGCAATATATTGAAGGAGGGGAGAATGTAACACCCCAAGACTTCATAATATGTTATTTCATTAAAATAATTCAATAACATGAACTACACGCAACACCGAGTTCAAGCGCACAATGGCTTACCAAACAAGACGTTCAAAAGAGGTTATGAATAGTATTAACTAAATATTAAACTTTATATAATCCCTGTAATTTTAGAATCCATATTATGAGTTTGTTAGACATAATGTAAGAACAAATTCATTTTCAGTATTGCACTTTTACCAACTTTTAATAGTGAACCCCTTTTAAATACAATATTTTAAACCTTTTGACTAAATGGGGACATCAAAAATTTAAAATGAAACATCCCAAGCTTCCATGGTACGCTTTCCTTTGAATAATACAGTAGCGTGTGTTGTGCGCAACTTTGAATTCTAACACACACTACAACCAATCAAACTAGCTGTTATGAATAGTAATAACTACTTTTTGAAATTATATATATTTTACATTTCAAAATGGACTTCATTTTTCGATTCAGAGTATCGAATTTAGCCTAAGGTGTAATTTTGGTACTTTTCAGATAACTTTCATATTTTGATGAATAGTGAAAATTACTAAATTTTAATTAAAAACAACTTTTTTAATAAAAATAATTAATAGTGATAAATTATGAATTTGAGTGGTTTTAAAGTATATTTAGAATAAATGTTTACCATTTAATAATATGTTTGTCATTGGACATAATTTCACAATTAAACCGAACATAAACACGTATCAATCTTTCGATAGTTATTATATCTTAAAAACACGCTTTTAGTTTTAACAACGGAAATTAATTTTAAATTAATTTCTGCCACTTCTGTGTTTTGAATTTGGAAAAATGGATTCCATATTTGGAATCAGGATGTTCAAATTCTGTTAATTGGTAACTTTTATTTTTAGACATTTTGAATAATTACTGCGGTAAATATTTTATTTACCATGGTTGAGGGTAAATCCGGTAAATAAGGGTTAACAAAATAATATTATAATAATACTAAATTTCCCTAAAACGTGTCCTAACCTTATTGGTTGATACACTTTCGAACATAGGCATCTTTGGGTCGATTTTTGGACCCCATGGAGCCACTTGTAGGTGATAGGGTCACTTTCTTTGAATTAAGTTAAAATGAATACAAAAATGACACAAGCATATATCTTTTAGCAAAACAATTTTTACATAGGGTTATATATGTTGAATTTTCGACTATAAATATTAATTAGAAAGATAAAAAGACTTCCGACATAATGATACTTTATTTATAATTTTTAAACATTAATGAATTTAATTTAGTTATGACACAATGATGATGCAGTAATTCCCATAATAGTGATAATTTAAAATAATTTATATTATAAAAACCCAAATAAATATAATTTGAGACTTTTTATGAATTACACTAATTTTTTAAGTTAATATGACATGTTAGGAACCATTTAATTAAATCGTTTCGAAGTAATCATTCTGTTATGAGTTTCACAAAAATCAACTATTGAATAGTGTCAAAATTGACATAAAAGAGTTTTTAAAATAAACTATTATATTATTAATTGATATTAAATTCCAAAAAATCTAATGTTCTGCCAAGAGACTTCTATCATGATAGGTTAGTCATTAATGTACCACTTGGGGGTCTCTTGGATATATATGGTATGTTTATTAACCATATAATATAAAAATACAAAGAGACATTGTAAAAGTGAAACTAATTAACTTAGAGTTAATACATAAAGATAAGTTTAATATAAGTACCCAAACCTCTATAAATTATATTTTTTGAGTTTTTTTCGACCAATACACACCTTAGAATTTTAATAATCAACTTTGGAGCCATTATAAACCGAATATGAATTTATTATAAATTAATATTTCTAGATTTTCCAAAGGTGCCCCTCACCCCTCTTATAAAAGGGAACTCCTCATTCTCATTTATTCACACCTTAAAATCCTTTTGGTTCGGCTAAACTTTGCCCAAATACTCTACCAACTTCCCTCACTATATCCTAGAGGCCTTAGTTTTATCAGAAAGCCAACTTATGGAGCCCTTTTGATGAAATCAAAAAGAAGAACCCAAAGAAGAGGTAATGATTTCACCACCTTTTTTCAAGTTCCTTTCTTCTTCCACTAATTCTTCCATTTTTGTTACCATTATAAAATAATAACTCCAGTATCATTTATATACTGTGATGTTATTATAAATATGGTACAACCATATTCACTATTATATCCATCCTTTGAATAACATGACACCATACATGCGTACGTACGGCATACCGTTTCCACGTCGTGGTGTAATTGTTATTCAATTAATTATTATTTGGATGGGTATAATAATGATGTGTAACTCATGAAAATAAAAAATATAACATGATAAGGATTCTATATATATTATATACCATTCAATTATATATTATTATAATATCAAAAGAGTGATATTATCGCTCGTGCGTATATACTGACTACCCTCTCCATGAACGCGATGAGATTCAATCTCCATCGTATCCATTCACGTATAATTCTCATTTGATTATTAATAATAATATCTAAGGACTTGATATCATTCTGGATATGAATAATATACAACCTATCCATTACAAACATGGCTTACGTAACAAAACATATAAAAGAAAACGAGTAAGTTAACACCCGAAATGACAATAATTCTAAGATATTATTAAAAAAGCAATGTTAAAAGATCATATATGATATCATATTAATGTATATGATTATTGAATAATTTAATATCAATTATTTCACCATTATACAAGACATCAACCTACCCCATCCAAGTAAAAGTGCAAGTTAAGGGTTTATTTCACAATCTCTTCATTATTCGACGTTGTTTATACACAATAATCTACTGGGATTTCTTTATCATCCACATACATATTTCTTCGAATTGTATTTAAAAACATTTTTACTATTTACAAAGAATATGGGTTAATGTCATTTATACCCTTATGTGTTTTTAAATTAATCTTTCCATCATTTTCCAAACAAGGCTCTTTTTACCTTTCGACAAATTTAAGGTAATAATGTTTTTTTAAACTTATACGGAGGGTGCGGTGATTTACCACCATTATAAAATCGTCAAAGCTTACCTTACGATATTACAAGGATATTTTCAATGTAAATGTTTTATTTTACAATTATGTGACATTTAAATGATTTCAAAATGAATATTTTAATAATTTCGGAAAGTTACGCTTTATCAAAATCAGAACTTTAAATGTTTTAAAGATTTATCTTTCTAAATATTTTTAATTAATGTCCATGTCTTCCAAATGGGTTTTAAGGATTTATTTATATAGACATGAATGTTTTTAAAAATGTTAATTCCTTTCAAAAGTTTCAAAGTGGTATGGGACAATTTGATTAAAAAATCTCTTTTAAATTACTTACTTTATAAATGTGTGACTTTTAAATTATTTCAAAAAATGAGATATTTCACTCAAATAGTTTTGATTTCATCTATGTCAACATCCTTTGATGGATTTCAAGCTTATTTGAAATTGATTTATTATGATACAAAACTTCTATATTGTATTGAAGGTTTTGTGATATGTTTGACTGTGGATGTGCTATTTTTATACCATTCATAGTTTATGGTGAAAGTATTGACATTTCGTATGCTAGTTTTAATATGAATGTTTATGTTATGTTTAAACCTTTTCATATGGGTATGCATTGGACTTAATATGTGACGATTGGAGCCCGCTATAGCTCCTAGATGCATCGGTAGGTCTCATGAGACAAACTATTGTCTTGGCACAAGGCCTTGATAAAATCTTATATGTAGTCATGGCACGAGGCCTTGGCTATGTGGTTATGATAGTCTGGAATTATGCATTCCATCATTTTTAAAGTGGTTATTTGTTTTTCATGTGATTATTCGATTAGTAGAATATCCATGTGAATAATTAAATGGCATTATTTCATTTTATTTATTCCATACTATGTTGAAAGTTCATGTTTGAAAGGCTTTTGTTTTAGCTATACATTTTCATAAATGTTTATTATTATTTATGAAAGTTTCGGCTATATTTTTATCCTTACTGGGCATTTGAGCTCACTTCATTTCTATGTTTTATTTTTCCCAGGAAGTGAAAAAGTAAATTATGAATGACCTGCAGGGATATTATGAGGGGTTAATAGTGTGGACTATGGAGACAATATGTTGTTGTAGTAGTTTTTCACTTTATGAGGTAATATAAAACTTTGTGAATATATCTAGTGTTTCCAAGGCTACTAAACCAATCGGTATTTCGAGATTTGATTTTTTTGTTATCATTCCAATGTTATGTAATAATGCACCGACTCTGGGTAACTAGGGTCGGGGCATTACAGTTGGTATCAGAGGAAGTTTAGTACAAACATTGGAAGCTATATTTAGATAAACTCTAATTAGAGCACGTAGACCTAAGATGAACTGTGAGGATAATTATAGAAGAAAATCCAAGAATTTTGGTATTGTAGAGATTTTGTGAGTTTTCGGAGCAATACATCTCTGTCTGGATACGAGCAGGTAAAGGCGGATCTGGCACAAATGTACCTAGGGGTAAAACCCGAAAACACCGCTTTGATCTACACTCGAACGGGAACTGGTGCACGACAACGGGACTTGCTGAACTCTTAGATACATCACTCCCGGGGGATATGCTTAGTATAACTCTCATTTTCTTTACAAATCATTATGAATTGTTTATTAGTGTATACTTTCTCAGAGAAAACATTCTTATGATTATGGATTATATCCATATGTAGTTCAATTTATGTTAAGTGTTTTATAAGTATGGGATTATGTATTTTGATTTATAAACTGATCTAGTTTGTGCCATTGTTTAGAAATGGAACCCAGTAGAAGGAATGAGAACTCAAGAAATTCACATGATACAAAGTGAAAGAAGGATCATATATTTCATGGTCTTAAGCCAGAATTTATAAGAGACATAGTTTCGCATGTATTATCATCATATGAAGAAATAATATCATGTTTTGATAAGATAAGTAAAGAGTTTACTGAGTCCTATGGCTTTGAAGGGAAGCAAGAGAAGAAAAGGATGGAAGAGAGAAATATGGATAAAGGAAAGAGGTAAAAGAAGAATTTTCCCATATGTGATAACTGTGGAAAGAAACACCCTGGAACTTGGCTGAAAGGAATGAGAGTTTGTTATAAGTGTGGAGGAAAATGGAACAAAGTATGTGACTGCAAGGGTAAGAAAATGTTTTCAAATGTACAATGCTTCATTTGCAAAGAGTTTGGACACTACGCAAACATATGTCCCAATCATCAGACTATGCCACAAATGATGCTATTTGATAATAATAATGTTATGATACTACCACAGTTAAAGAGGAGTGATTAGAGTGTTTGTTTTGATTATGTAATTTGAGTGTTGTATCAACAATGTACTTGTTATAATAATTATGGAGTATATAAGGATTGTATTGCAGTACTATTTAATTGAGGACTTGAAATTGTGTGGAACAAAGAAAAGTGACTCAATAGCAGGATAATTTTTTTTAAAACATATGGTTGAGAGAATGATAAACGATAATATAGTTCTGATACTGAGGTAGTGATTTTGGAATAATACATGACTGATTTGGATAAATTATATTAGATATTCTTGAATACCTTGAAACTGATTAATGATTTGTATATTCCATCATTGTTGTGGTTTAATACATTTTTGGATTGAAGGAGTATATCTATTGTTCTTTAAGGAATGAGGGATCATGAATGTAATCAATAAGGTTTTATGGTAATTCAGGATGTTGTAGTGTTTTAAAAGAATACATGATGAATGTGTTCACATGTTATTACGCAGAAAAAAGGATCTTTATTGTGTTTACCTTCCTTATAAATTTTGGACTGAAGTTTTTTGGATAGTTCTGGTTTTGATAATTTTAGATTTCCATAAAAGGACAACCCGGAGGTTGGGAGGCAACCCGTCGCATCCGGCAAGGCCGCAATACTTGAACCCACAACCGAAAGGTGACAAGGGTGTATCACCTACCAATAACCCAAGTGATGTCCGAGATTAAATAATGTAGTTTTTTTAAAAGATATGGTAGATGAATTATAAATTCATTTTTTTACCCTATACGAATATGATAAATGGAATAATTTTTTTACGTTCTATTATCTTTTAGAGTGAAAGATAAGTTTTTGGTAGAAATTTATTAATCGAAAAAACTCTAATTATAAAGTAAGTATATCTCCTTATGATCATAGCCAATCTCATAAATAAATTCATCAACATTAAGAAAAAGAACTTAGAACAAAAATGTTGTCCTAGATGGTACCTTAAATCATCACTAATTTATGGCTTTGGGGTTTTTGGCCTTTCAATAGCCATGTTCTCTACCACTCTCCATTAGATAATTGATGGTTAGATTTCTCTTCCATATCCATATTATCCAATATTGAACCCTAGTATGTGTTATTTTCGGTAATCATCATACTTTCCACTCTTTATTTTAAATAGAGGCCTCATTAATTCATTTTTCGTTGTGGGATTTCAACTAAGATGTTTTGAAACGTCAAAAAATGGGTTATCCCAATACCCTATGTTTTGTTGAATAGATGGTATTTCAAATCATCATAGATTGATGAATTTAAGGACCTCAATCTTATACTTGTTTGTGATTGATGACCTCAATCACTACATATAAATATTTACGTTTTTTCTCCAATTATATGTCTCTAATTGCCACCAATGTTCTCCTAACCGAGATCATAATTTGGTGGTGACCCTTTCATTTCTATTTTCCTCATATTAAGACTAGATTTTAGTAACCTAATTTCTGATGTGGGTTTTCCCACAAATATATTTTCTATTTTAAACCTTTTATTTTCTAAGAACAATTTAAAATTGCGAGGACGCAATTTATTAAAGGAGGGGAGAATGTAACACCTCAAGATTTCATAGTGTGTTATATCTTCAAAATAATTCAATAACTTGCACTACAAGCAACACCGAGTTCAAGCGCACCATGACTTACCGAACAAGATGTTCAAAAGAGGTTATGAATAGTATTAACTAAATTTTAAACTTTATATAATCCTTATAATTTTAGAATCCATATTATGAGTTTCTCAGACATAATATAAGAACAAGTTCATTTTCAGTATTGCACTTTTACCAACTTTTAATAGTGAACACTTTTTAAATTCAATATTTTAAACTTTTTGACTAAATGGGGACATCAAAAATTTAAAATGAAACATACCAAGCTTGCACGGTATGCTTTCCATTGAATAATACAACAACGTGTGTTGTACGCAACTTCGAGTTCTAACACACACTACAACCAATCAAACTAGCCGTTATGAATAGTAATACTTAATTTTTTAAAATATATATTTTATATTTTAAAATGGACTTCATTTTTGGATTCGGAGTATCGAATTTAGCCTAAGGTGAAATTTTGGTACTTTTCGGATAACTTTCATATTTTGATGAATAGTGAAAATTACTAAATTTTAATTAGAAACAACTTTTTAATCAAAATAATTAATAGTGATAAATTATGAATTTGAGTGGTTTTAAAGTATATTTAGAATATATTTTTACCATTTAAAACAATTTTGGTCATTGGACATAATTTCACAATTAAACCGAACATAAACAAGTATCAATCTTTTGATAGTTATTATATCTTAAAAACACGCTTTTTGTTTTAACAACGAGAATTAATTTTAAATTATTTTATGCCACTTCTGTGTTTTGAATTTGGAAAAATGGATTCCATATTTGGAATCAGGATTTTCAAATTGTGTAAATAGGTAACTTTTATTTTTAGAAATTTTGAATAATTACTGTGGTAAATTTTTTATTTACCATGGTTAAGGGTAAATCCGGTAAATAAGGGTTAAAACAATAATATTATAATAATACAAAATTACCCTAAAACGTGTCCTAACCTTATATTTTGATACATTTTCGACCATAGGCATCTTTTTGTCGATTTTGTGACCCCATGGAGCCACTTGTAGGTGATAGGGACACTTTATTTTAATTAAGTTAAAATGAATACAAAAATGACACAAGCATATATCTTTTAGAAAAACAATTTTTACATAGGGTTATATATGTTGGAGTTTCGACTATAAATATTTATTAGAAATATAACAATATTTCCTACATAATTATATTTTATTTATAATTTTTAAACATTAAATAATTTAATTTAGTTATGACACAATTATGATGCAGTAATTCCCATAATAGTGAAAAGTTAAAATAATTTATATTATAAATACCCAAATAAATATAATTTGAGACTTTTTATGAATTAAACTAATTTTATAAGTTCATATGACATGTTAGGTATCATTTAATGAAATTTTTTCTAAGTAATCATTCTGTTATGAGTTTCACAAATATCAACTATTGAATAGTGTCAAAATTGACATAAAAGATTTTTTTAAAACAAATATTATATCATTAATTGATATTAAATTCTTAAAAATCTAATGTTCTGCAAAGAGACTTATATAATGATATTTTCATCATTAATGGACCACATGCGGGTCTCTTGGAAAAATATGGTAAGTTTATTAACCATATAATATAAAAATACAAAGAGACATTGTAAAAGTGAAACTAATTAACTTAGAGTTAATACTTAAAGATATGGTTAATATAAGTACCCAAACCTATCTAAATTATATTGGTTGAGTCTTTTTTCTAACCATCCCCACCTTAACCTTGTAATAATCAACTTTGGAGCCATTGGAAACCGAATATGAATTCATTATAAATTAATATTTCTGGATTTTTCAAAGGTGCCCCTCACCCCTCTTATAAAAGGGAACTCCTCATTCTCATTAATTGACACCTTCAAAGCCTTTTGGTTCAGATAAAATCTGCCCAAATACTCTCTGAACTTCCCCCAATATAACCTAGAGTCCTTAGTTTTATCAAAAATCCAACCAAAGAGCCCTTTTGATCAAATCAAAAGGAAGAACCCGAAGAAGAGGTAATGATTTCACCACCCTTTTTCACATTCCATTCTTCTTGCACTTATACTTCTTTTTTTGTTACCATTATAAAATAATAACTCCATTATCATATATATACTGTGATGTTATTATAAATATGGTACAACCATTTTCACTATTATATCCATCCTTTGAATGACATGTCACCATACGTGCGTACGTACGGCTTACCGTCTCCACGTCGTGGTGTAATTGTTATTCAATAAATTGTTATTGGGATGGGTATAATAATGATGTGTAAATCATGTAAATAACAAATATAACATGATAAGGATTCTTTATATATTATATACCATCCAATTATATATTATTTTAATATCAAAATAATGATATTATCGCTCGTGCGTACGTATGGACTACCGTCTCCACGAACGCGATGATATTCATTCTACATCGTATCCATTCAAGTATAATTCTCAATTGATTATTAATAATAGTATCAAAGTACTTGATATCATTCTGGATATGAAAAATATACAACCTATCCATTACAAACATGTCTTATGTAAGAAAACATATAAAAGAAAATGAGTAAGTTAACACCCGAAATGACGATAATTCTAAAATATTATTAACAATGAAATGTTAAAAGATCATATATGATATCATATTAATGTATATTATTATTGAATAATTTAATAACAATTATTTCACCATTATACAGGAGGTTAACCTACCCCATCCAAGTAAAAGTGCATGGTAAGGGTTTATTTCGCAATCTCTTCGTTATTTGAGGTTGTTTATATGTAATAATATACTATGATTTCTTTATCATCTACATCCATGTTTCTTCGAAATGTATTTCAAAACATTTTTACTATTTACAAATAATATGGGTTAAAGTAATTTATACCCTTATTTGTTTTTAAAGGAATCTATCATTCGTTTTCCAAACAAGGCACTTTTTACCTTTCGACAAATTTAAGTTAAGAATGTTTTTTTTAACTTATACGGCGGGTGCGGCTATTTACCACCGTTATAAAATCGTCAAAGCATCCCTTACAAGATTACAAGGATATTTTCAATTTAAATGTATTATTTTATAATTATGTGACTTTTAAATGATTTCAAAATGAATATTTTAAGAATTTCGGAAAGGTACTCTTTATCAAAATCAGAATTTTAAATGTTTTAAAGATTTATCTTTATTTATATTTTTAATTAATTTTCATGTCATCAAAATGGTTTTTAAGGATTTATTTATATAGACATGAATTTTTTAAAAAATGCTAAATCCATTCAAAAGTTTCAAAGTGGTATGGGACACTTTGATTCAAAAATCTATTTTTAATTACTTCCTTTATAAATGTGTGACTTTTAAATGATTTCAAAAAAGGAGATATTTCTCTCAAATAGTATTGATTTCATCTATGTCAATATCCTTTAATGGATTTTAAGATTATTTGAAGTTTATTTATTATGATACAAAACATCTATATTGTATTGACGGTTTTGTTATATGTTTGACTATGGATGTGCTATTTTTATACCATTCATAGTTTATGGTGAAAGTATTGACATTTTGTATGCTAGTTTTAATACGAATGTTTATGTTATGTTTAAAAATTTTAATATGGGTATGCATTGGACTTAATATGTGATGGGTGGAGCCCGCTATAGCTCATCGATGCCTCGGTAGGTCTCATGAGACAAACTAGTGTCTTGGCACAAGGCCCTGACAAAATCTTATTTGTGGTCTTGTCACGAGGCCTTGGCTATGTAGTTATGATAGTATGGCATTATGCATTCCATCATTATGAAAGTGGTTATTGGTTTTTCATGTGATTATTCGATAAGCAGAATATCCATGTGAATAAGTAAATGGCATTATTTCATTTTATTTATGCCATACTATGTTAAAAGTTCAAGTTTGAAATGCTTTTGTTTTAGTTATACATTGCCTTAAATGTTTATTCTAATTTATGAAAGTTTCCACTATATTTTTATCCTTACTGTGCATTTGATCTCACCCCTTTTCTATGTTTTATTTTTCCCAGGAAGTGAAGAAGTAAATTATGAATGACCTATAGGGATATTATGAGGGGTTAATAGTGTGGACTATGGAGACAATATGTTGTTGTAGTAGTTTTTCACTTTATGATGTAATGTAAAACATTATGAATATTTCTAGTGTTTCCAAGGCTACTAAACTAATCGGTCTTTCAAGATTTGATCTTTCTTGTGATCATTCCAATGTTATGTAATAATGCATCGACTCTGGGTAACTAGGGTCGGGGCGTTATAGGGATGACGTCTCTTCATTGATTCCTTCTAGTCAATCATATTTCGAATTCAGTGATTTTGATTGAACAGATACATGCTTACTACATGGATAAATCTACTATAATACTAGTAGTAACCATAGAATACAAATTTCGTTCGACAACATTAGTACTACTTGGAGTTGTAATTTTTTTTTATAAAACATAAATACTCTTCACATTAGAAATATTTTTCCCTCATTTTTTTTTATTATCATTTTAAATATTATTGTTTTACATTAATGTATTCTTGTCACACTCTGACCGAGTTTGATGTGAGACTTTCACGCGAATATAAAACAGTTCGAGAACACGCAGTCTGACTTTTTGGACGCTTAATGCCAGATGGCATGGTTCGAGTGCACCTCACTCGACCACACACAAGACGACATGCGAGCCGTGTGATTTCCCAACATCAGAAATAAGTAAATAAATTAATTAATGGTCAAGTGAAATGAAATGAAATAAAAGTAAAATAAAATAGAGTTTGATAAAATAATTTTTAAGCATAAAATAATAATAAAATTATTGTTTTAATAATAATAGTATTATTATTTTGGATGATTTTATTTATTTATTTATTATTATTATTATTATTATAATAACAGAAAATCATTTTTTAACAAACAATAAATCCCCCCCCTTTTCAATTCCCTGCACTAGCTGCCACCCCCTTTCACTTCGTCCACCTACGCGTACCTTCTTCTTCCTGCATGTCGTCACACCCCTCGACTCCACTGACCTCACCTCACCCTCCTGGAAAATTCCTACTCATTGCCTCCCTCTGCCTTGGACCCTCACCCCCATCACGGAACGCCAGACTCCTTCCGCACCTCCCTTCGCGGGCTCCCCCTCAAGTGACATCCCACTTTGGGAAGACCTCCTCTCCTACACTAGCACTACTGTTGGTCGCCCTTCTAGCCACATCTCCCCTTTCTCCCTCGTCTTGCATGACGCCCCTTCCTAGTTCCTCCCGCACGTTCAAACTACTCACATCCAGCCCAACCCCTCTTCTATTCTCACCGACAATGCCCTATGGTCAGACTCCTCTTCGTCACGAAAAACCTCTGGCAGCAGCCCCACCTTGTTGTGGTGCGTTCGACCTTCCCTTATTTCCCACCGGTGCGTATTAACTAGTTTTTTCAATTCTTATTTGGGGTTTTTTATTTTGGATGAATCCTAATGGATTTTGTTATTCTTGATTCATTTTTCTTTCGATCTAGGGGTCTATGATTAGCCTCTTGGGACCCTTGGGTTTGTGTTCTGGAAACCGCCACCAAAGGTGGAGTGGTTCGACTTGTCTCGGTTGGTCGGCGCTATCCCATGTGAGTGTTAAATTCACTTTCTTGATTCGTACTGTCTAAATTAGGTTCCAAAACTATTTTGAGGTGCATTTTAATTATCTTTTTAAGTGTCGGTATTTTGAGATAGTAGAATTTTCAAAAACAAATTCATGTGAGTTTTCTTATTATGCCTATATTTTTACCAATTTAGTTTTGATAAATGTTATTTGGATTTAAATAGTGAAATTAGATGCTGTATGTTGTGCGTAAAATTTTAGCGAAAGTGTTTTGACATTATTATATGGTGAAAAAGGATTATCTAAATGACATGGTTATGTCTACATGTGTGCTTCCTTAGGGTACTTCTTGGAAGTGTTTTTAGGAATATGAAGAATGTTTGAAATGTGTTTTCAACGGCACTTGATATGAGAATGCAATGATTGTGGGTTTTTAATAGGGGGTTTTATGAATTGACTAATTAATGGTAAGAGCATTTGAAAAATGGTTTTCACTGCTTGTGGAGTTGAAAGTGGTTTGTTTATGGAAAATAGATTTTTAAGTGTGTTTTGTAAATGTATTAGTGGTGTGAAAAACGTAATGGTTTGTTTGAAACTGTTCACATTAAAATAGTGTTTCTTTAGATATTAATTTCAAAAATTGTCTGTTGGTTTCTAAATAATGTTGGTTCCCCTAAGTTAATTTGATAATGCTTGGGTGGATCCTTGGTGGTGCGCACAAACACATACATAGGTAGGTATGTGTATATGTATATATATCTTTATTGTACATATTCCCTCATTTCCCATAGAATATGTTCAATTGATTACGGGTATATATATTTTTATGAGAATGTATGTGTGCTAGTGTGAGTGTTTTTTGTTGAAAGCTCCAAGAGTTGAAGTCTCTCGGCTTCATCTAATTTCTTCTCTGATGTAGGATCTCTATGCATTAACCTCTAAATTTAAGTATCATTTATTTCTTGCATTTAACACCTATTTTTAAATATTAATTATTGATATAGAACTATTAGTAAAAGAATGTTTCTTGAATACAAGTGGTTTATTTCTTGTAATGTGTTACAATAAGTTGTTTGATTGTGTTTTCACATAAATTGCATGATAAAATGTCCCTTTGGACTTTTTGAATGTGTTTTAGATTTAAAATTTTTGTATGCGTTTCTAAAATGGGTTTTGAAGTGTACTTCTGGTTTTCAAAGTGGTGTACGTGTGGTTCTTAATAAATTGTTTGTCATGCAAAAATCATGTGAGGCCCGGTTGGAACTTTTATAAAACTAATTATCTCATGAAAAATCAACTCGGATGTGGTCCCATTGCTTTGGATGAGTTATATGTTATGGGTTCCGCTGTGTAGCACTTCCCTATAATCAATGTTAGAAAGGTGAGGGACTTATTCATTGGGGTGAATCAGGGTGAGACATGTCATGCAATATTATTATATATATTCGAAATTATATACTTGACTAGCATCGATTCACTCAACACCTTTATAAATAATTGAGACATGGGAACCTGTCATATTGAGAAAATATTCTGATAATAATTTCTCTACTGGTAGGTTATAGATCAAAATAGTAGTCCATAGTAGGTGGATATATTGGGTTTATTGCTATGGGATTTTCTCTCAACCTATCTGGGAATGGACGACTGAGCGTTTTGAGGTTTTTGATTTCATCATGTGTGACATGTCAATGAGTATGAGGTTTCATGTATTGGATTCTTTTGGATTATTCTTGATCTCTTGGGTTCACCTTTGAATACTCATATTTTGTTTCTTGGAGAAGTAATTATGATGCTTATGTGTATACCTACATTTCTCTTGATTTGTGATTTCTTTTGTGTATTTTGGTATATTTGTTTCCTTGGAAAGTGGTAAAAAGGTTTTGGTTAGGTTTCTAAAAATTGTTATCAAATGAAAGTGTTTAATCATTTTTCTACAAATCTCAAAATATAAACAACTCTTTCCCTTTTTCTTGGTTTTTGGGAAACGAATAAGGGAAATGACTCGTACTTTTATTTTGAGTAACATGTAGAAATCATTACATTAATATTGTGTATTTCAAACCTGAAATTGATGGGATGTTTATTTAAAGGAAATTCATATGGGAATTTATTTTTTGGGCATTCCTACTGAGTTTTAATACTCACTCATATAGTTTTACATTTAGATTTTTCCTTGTTTGTTGCACCTTGTTGGGATTCAGATGCCATAGCACGACATTGGTATGAGGTTGGTGGTGACCCATATGTTCACATGATTGTATGTACAACCTTGTTTTCTAACTGATCCCAGTTTTCTTTTCCATTGTCCAGTGTTTGTTTATTTCTTTTTCTTTAATTTATAGGACAAGTTGTTCACAGTAGTTTATTTTTGATTCCTGACACTAGTTGTCAGCCTGTGGGGATCAATAATGCCCCTCGGGCCATGACACAAGCTGGCTTGGGGGATCGTTTTACGGTCGACCTAGGTTGGTTCAGGAAAAAATGGTTTCAGAGGAGGTTAATATTATTTTGGTTTCCTGGTAGATAGATATTAGGATTTTCAGAGCCGAGGAGTTAGGTTGCGGGTCGGTTAATGATCACCACCGCTCATGACAAAACCTGAGCTACCAGGGGTAGTCCGGTTTTTGAGTCTTTTTCCTTTGTTTTGGATTGAGGGATGACAATAGAGGTGAACTAGTGTCGCACTGTGACCCCACATGGAGTAGTGACCCATGTGGAGCCCAGGTGCCTGATTCATGGTCTTCTGGTGCAATATATTAGTTGGGTCATGGAACACTACCATGTCACCAGGTGGGGTATAAGCACTTGTCCCTCACTCCGCTTGTCCATTGATGGTTGTTTTTTTTCTTGATTTTTGTTGGTTTTAGAGTGTTTTTAGAAGTGTAGTTGGTTTTGAATTGAATGGGTTCTTTCTCTAATGGTTTTAAAACTGGTAAAAAGGGTTTTTTTCTAGTTGTTTTGAAATTGGTGAGTAGGGTTTTTAAAAGAACAAGTGTTTTGATTTGGAAAACTCTTGCTTAGGTTTCTATTTGGTAATGTAATGGTAAGTGAAACCCTTGGTATTCCCTAGGTTCGTCCAAATATGTGTGGGTAGATACATGAAGTGCACATTGACACATATTTACAGGTTATTTGAGTGAAAATGGGATGAAGGATTATGTGGTAGTTCATAGGATGCCATGTGTGTGGTTTTGGAATTTAAGGTTGCACTGATTCTTCAAAAATGGACTTGAATGAAAAAGATGATTTTGGGACTTGGTTTTTCTTGAAAAGTGTGTTTAGGTATTTGGAAAATTTGATTTCACTTTTGTTTGTGTACGTTTGATTTATGAGTCTGTATATCTTGGATTTTGGATGTGTTTAAGCGTGATCAGAATTCTGAGCTGGTTGTCTCAGCTCATGGTGTTTCATTTGATATAGTTTTGGTTTGATGTCAGTCTCAATTTTTTTCACAATGTTGTTATGAATATACCACCCATAAACTTCTTCAATAGTTGTTAATGAGTCATGCCCAATTCTAGTTTATATAGAGTTTTCCTTATCTTTCGAGTCAATCGGGGTTCATTCAGGGATTTGAAGTGGTTTGATGTGAGTAGAGCATGAATTCAGGTTGTTTGGGACTCTATAGATTGTCAGAGTTCATATTGTGTTGTGTTTCGTAGATGGTCCAGCCTTCAACCAATGGGGGTGGATTTTTTGTCATGCTTGGAGTTGGTATGATGTGGGGTGTATTAAAGACCTTCTCTATCCAATGGATCATACTTGAGGAGTTAAAGGCAAAAATAGGTGAGAGATCATCCATAGATAACAAGTCTAGTGGCTGGTGAAGGCATGTGTCAGGAACTTTAATGAGTTGAACTCTGCATCACATGTGCATGGAAAATGTGGTGCCTCTCATCATGCATAAGGGTTCCCCATTTTGCATGCAGGTTTAACAAGAGAAACCTACCTCTAAAGAAACCCCTTTTTTCGGTGTCCACTTCTGGTTCGTCAGACTACTTTCTAATGTGCCATCAATGTTGCTGGTTCGAGCATCCTAATCCATCTTGTCTCTTCCATTAGAAGTACTACTATTGTGTGAACATTCGTGTCACTAGTAAAGGTTCTGAAATAACTATCATTTGAAGGAGTTCAGATCAGGGGATATTCGTGTCTAACATTGTGGAATAAGATGCTTCAACCATTAGAGCCCCAGCCTTATGTCTCGGGGTGAAGCTCGCGCATAGTCAGTGGGTCAGAGGAACTTGAGACCATAAATTGGTTCTTCATCATTAATATTGGTACAGATTCATTTAGGGTTTTCGTGTTCATGTTATCTTGATGTTTTAAGTTCATCCTTTGTGGTGATATTGCGATGAATTTATTATTTCATGATTGTAGTAGTTTTGTTCATTAGAATGTGGCCTTTAGAATCGTTTGTTTTACTCAAAATTTTATTTAGCCGGAGTGTGGGTTGGCACTAGATTTTTTAGTTATCATTTTGAGATGTGATTTTACGTATTTTTTGTCTTTTTTCATGAGTTTTAGGTTTTAGTGGTATCATTATCTTGCTCTTACTAAGGGAGTTGGATGTGTTGGGAGTTTTAAATCAGTTTGAGGAATTATTAGCCCCTACAATGTTGTTATAGGGAGTTCATTGTTTTCGTTCCCTGATATGTTGTGTGTCCTTGTAGTGGTTTTTTTTTATGTCTCAGTGGTCCGGCATCTACCCCTCCTCGAGTTGGAGTGTGTGGGTTTTAATGTTTCTATGATTTTTGAGTTCTTGTGGTGGGGAGAGCCCTCTCGTATTCTCCCCTCGTTTTATATCATGGTTTATTCGTGATCGGTCAGGTGTGACTTGTGGAGTGAATCATCAACCCGAGGTTGTTGATTTTCCTTTTGGCTCTGTTTGGGCACAGACACAATCATTGGCTAACTTTTGACTTGGTGACATTCTAGGGGCAGAAAGTGTCTATGGTGGGGAGAATTTTTCTACCCCGACTGATTTTGATGCATGACTTGTTTGTGACATATAAAAATGTGAGAAAACATACATTATGAATCATTGGGTGTTTAATGTTAGGTGGCATGGTTTGAGCACACCACGCTTGACCACGCAAATAACGACACGCGAGCTGTGCGATTTCCCAACATTCGAAATAAGTAAATAAATTAAATAATGGTAAAGTGAAATGAAATGAAAAAAATATAAAAAAATAGGGTTTGATAAAATAATATTTAAGCATAAAATAATAATAACATCATAGCTTTAATAATAATAGTATCATTATTTTGTTTATTATTATTATTATTACAACATAAAATGATTTTTTAACTAACCCTATATACCGGACGCCCCGCCCCACTTTTCTTTCCATTACCTACATGAGGCACAACCCCTTTCCCCATCATCCACCTACGCGCAACTGCTTCCTCCTGCATGTCGTCGCACACACCACCCCCGACTACACTGACCTCACCTCACCCTCCTGGCTGACGCCTGCTCACAGCCTCCCAATGCTTTGCCCCTCGCCCCTGTTGCGTGCCTCCGAACTCCTTCCACACCGCCCTTCGTTGGCACCCCCTCCCATGACATCCCACATTGGCCCGACCTCCACTGCCTCACCAGTGCTCCAGATGACCTCACTTCCAGCCACATCTCCCCATTCTCCCTCAGCATGCACGACGTCCCTCCTCAGTCCCTCCCACACATTCGACCTGGTCACAACCAGCCCAATCCTTTATTACATTCGTGCTCACAGCAACCTATGGTCGGACTCCTCTTCAGCACACAACACCTTTGGAAGCCTCCCCTCTTCATTATGGAATGTTCAGCCTCACCTCTTTTCCTACCGGTAGGTATCAACCCGTTTTTGTAATTCTTATTTGGGGTTTTCATTTTTGGAAAAATCTTAATGGAATGAGTTATGTTTAGTTCGTTTTTATTTCGTTTCAGGGGTGTGAAATTAGTCTCTTGGGACCCTTGGGTCCGTGTTCCGGTAACTGCGGAAAAAGGTGAAGCGGTTCGGCTTGTCTTGGTTGGTCACTGCTATCCGAGGTTAGGTTTAAATATTCTTGTTGTTTTCACATAATCTAAATCAGGTTCCTAATTTTTTTTGAGGTTCATATTAATTATCCTGTGTTGTGTTTGTATTTTGATATAGAAGAGTTTTGTAAGAATAGCTTTGGATGTGGTTTTTTAGTATGTTTATGTTTTTACCAATTTTGATTGGATTGATGTTATTTGGATTTTAATAGTTAAATAAGATGTTTTATGTGGTGCATAATATTTTTTCATATGTGTTTTGACATGATTATATGGTGAAAAATGATTTTTATAATGATATGGTAATATTTTCATGTGTGCTTCTATAGGGTACTTCTTGGAAGTTTTTTTAGGACTATTCAGAAGGTTTGAAATGTGTTTTAAAAAGAACATAAGATGTGAATGCAATGATTGTGGGTTTTTACAAAGTGGGTTTCATGAATTGACTAATTAATGGTAAATTCATTTAAAAAATGGTATTTGGTGTTTGTGAAATTGAAAGCGGTTTGTTTATGGAAAATGGAATTTGATGTGTGTTTGGTAAATGTATTTGTGGTCGGAAAAACATAAATTTCTTTTTGAAACTACTAAAATTATTATAGTGTTTCTTTAGATCATTATTTCTTGAAAGTTCCATTGGATTCTAAATAATTTTGGTTCCACTATGGTTATTAAATAATGGTTGGGTGGCTCCATGTTGGTGCGTAAACAGACGTACATAGGTATGTATGTGTGTGTGTATATATGTATATATTCCTTGCACATATTACCTCATAGTGCAGGGAATATGTTCAATGGATTAAGGGTATATATATATGTATGAGAATGTATGTGTGATAGTGTGTGCATTTTTCATCGGAAGCTTCAAGAGCCTAAGGGTCTAAGCTTAGTCCACTTCATTCTCTGAGGTAGGATATCTATGCATTAACCATTAAATTTAAGAATAGTTTATTTCATGCATTTCACACATAGTTTTAGATATTAATTATTGATATAGAAATGTTAATAATATTTTACTATCTTGAATTGGAGTGGTTTATTTCTTGTAATGTGTTCCAATAAGTATTTTGACTGTGTTTTCACATAAATTTCATAATGAAATGAACATTTCGCCTTTGTAAATTTGGATTAGATTTTAAATTATGTTTTGGGTTTATAAAATGGGTTTCAAAGTTTATTTATGGTTTTCGAAGTGGTGGGAGTGTGGTTATTATGAAATGGTTTGGAAAGGGAAAAAAATGTGAGGCTCGGCTGGCACTTTTGTTAAACTAGATATCTCACGAAACATCTCTTCAGATGTGGTCCCTTCAATTTGGTTGAGTCATATGTTATGGGGGTCCACTGTGTAGACTTCCCACTAATCAATGGTATAAAGGCGAGGGACATATTCTTTGGGGTGACTCGTGGATAACCTATCATTCAATATTATTATATATATTCATTATTGGATGCTCAGCTAGAATCAGTTGACTCACCCCATTTTTAAACACTTGATCCATGTGAACCTGGAATATTGTGAGTATATTCTGAAAATGAATTTTGTAGTGGTAAGATATGATATTGACCAGTGGCCCATAGTAGGTGGATATAATGCGTTAATTTTATGGGATTTTCCCTCGGCCTTCCTTAGAAATAATGGCTGAGAATCATGAGGGTTTTGATTTCATCATGTGTGCCATGTCAACAAGGATGAGGAATCATGTATTGGTGTCTTATGTGTTATTATTGATCTTCTTGGTTCACCAATGTCTACTCGGATTTTTTGATTTCAGTAGTGATTATGAATCTTATGTGTATCCCTACATTTCCCTTGATGTTTGATTTCTTTTTTTCATTTTTGTACACAATTTTCATTAGACGGTGGTAAAATGGTTTTGTTTAGGTTTCTAAAAATGGGTTTCAAATGAAAGTGTTTAATCTTATTTGTAAAAATCTAAAAATATAAACAACACTTTCCCTTTGAAAATGTTGATGTTTCACTAAAATATTGATTTGGGGTTTGAGAAATGAATAAGGTCTATAACTCATACTTTTCATTTGAGTAACTTGTAGAAATACATTATTTTATATATTTTATTTCAAACATGAAATTTTTGGTTCTTTTATTTAATGGAAATGCAAATAGGAATAGATTGTTTGGGCATGCTTACTGAGTTTTAATACTCATGACTATAGTTCTACCTTTGTTTTTTACCATTGTTTTATGTGCCTTGGTGGGATTATGTCGCCATTGTGCGACATTGGTTTGAGGTCGGTGGTGACCCATAGGGTCACATGGAGGTATGTTTGAACTTTTTTTCTCAGTGATACTAGTTTTCTTTTCCATTGTTCAGTTTTTGTTTCTTTATTTTTCTTTCATTCATGGGCCAAATCGTTCCCACTTGTATAGTTTTGAAGCCCAGCAGTAGTTACCAGCCTGTGATAATAGAGAACACCCCTCAGTCCATATCACGGGTAGTCTCGTTTGATCGTTTCCGTGTCTACCCATGTTGGATTGTGATAATTCCCATCATCAATAATATAACTAGTAAAATAAATAGTTGATCCAAACTATAAATGATTAATGTTTTTTGACATTTTAATGTTTTTGGTTATTGGAACATAGAGGATTTTATATTCCTTATTTATCATTGAGATATCTTCATGTATATTTTTAACCATTGAAGATATCTATTTTATCATTATCAGGTTCACACATATCAAACAATTCACCAATTTCAAAAAAATATTTCCTGAAACTCATTATTCCTTACTCAATATTACTAAAATTAGAATGAAAAAATTATAATTATTCCTCCTTAACATTTATTTTTATCTTAATGAATTCATTCATATTCATTTATTTTTATAGGGATATATACAGAAGATCAATATCTTCTAGAAACTTATATATTTATTCAATAAAATAATCTTGACTATTTTCTATTTATTTGTTTTTTCGAATTATTTTTTTCTCTCTAATTCCATTCAATAGTGAAGTGATTTTATTTCAAGAATCATTTAGAAGAATATTTTACACGAGTATCTTATTCAAAAATACTTATTATATAACCATAAAAATCCTCATTATTTAATTCGATAATAAATGTGTTTTGAACAACATCATTAGTGGATTTAACTATTACATCTCCCCTATGATCATCTTCCTCATCCATGAATATTTATATTCGATTCGTGTAAATGGGTGGGAAAAATAAAAAAAATGTTATAGATGAATCTTCCCACGTGTATTTTGTGGTGAAATATTTTTCATTGAAATGAAATATGACTTTTGAAAATTATTACATGATTAGATGGCCTTCAGGTGCCATATTCAAAATGGGAAAACATTTTATATAGAATTATTGGACAAATAGAGTTTTTCTAACATCGTGTGTGGGATTCACTGACTATATAGGTTTAATGTAATTGTAATGGGTGTTACCCTAAATTATGTAGTAGATGTATGTATTGTATTTGAGTTATTATGAAGAAATGAAATATTGAGTTTATCCTATAGTGGTTTTTTAGAAAGATTAGTAAACATTGAAAGAGACCCCATAGGTCGTACTATCACTACAAATCCAGTTTCACAAATGATGGCATAGTGAGTTAATTTCCCTATAATTTTTATTCTTGGTGGGTTAGAGTATGGATTCAAATGTAGATGAGAAATTTTGTTTTAACATTGAAAAAAACTATAATATATAGATGTAAATATGATAATTCCATTGACCATCGGTGGCTAGCAGTGTTTATGAGTGATATCCCAATTGAGCATTGTTCAAGAAGTTGTTAGATGAGGATATGTATACACATTACAATATAGTGAAGATTATGTGTTATGATCCAAGGTCTACATCCCCAGAGATGTGGGTTATAAGATGTATGTGATGAGTGTTAGGAAGATGAACTTTTCAACATATATGAATTATATGATGCATTTGATATAATTAGAATTATTATACGTGGGATAAGTTTTGGTTATGTATTAATTAATTATACATGTGTTAAAATATCTATGTTTAATATAGAAACAGTTACTAAATATGGGATATGAAAATTTTTATTCCACATTTTTCATGGAATAATGGATGTATTTTTTGTGTGTATTACATTTCTAGGGCTTATGGTATACTGGTATGTTATACGAATGAGGCACATAGTTGTGAAATATCATTATTAAGGGGATGGGTGTGCTAGGAAATATATTTTTTGAATGGCATAGAATGAGGATTAGTGGGGACGTGAATTTGTTCTACATTCACGATATATTTTCAAGATCTATATTATTATTTTTTTCACGTCAATTTTATGAGTCTTCCATGATGATAAGGGTTTTCATGAAACATGTATTGGGAACTAATTGTTTTAATTATATATTTAATTGGTTTATAGTTTGATTTTGCAGAACTGACATTATAATTTTTATATAGGAATCTAATGCACATAATTTAATGCACACCTATGTCAACATATACTCCATTTACTCAGATAAGGGATTATATTAGTGATAAATTTTATCATTTGTAACTCATGATGTAGAGTTCCATTAATTTTGTCATTGTTTCTTATGAATTGATTTTTTAATTTCATGGAGACATTACCCTTATAATCTTATATTATATTATATACAAGAAATAATTATTTTTTAGATTATATACTATTTATATTAATAATCTATATTTTTATTATCAAATGTTATCCCATTCAATGGTTTCAAAATGATAATGTGACACATGTTGTTTGATTGATACATTCAATTTAATAATCCAAATCATTGATAATTAGATATGGTATTCAATGGTCATTCATGTCTTTACCACCAGAGTATGTACGAGTCTAGTGTGAATGAGTAAGTATAATTGGTATCATATATTTGGTTGAGTGTTATGTTAGACTTTTCTATGAGACGATGGGGATAAATTACATTATCTTGGATGGTAAAAATGTTATTTGATCTACATATGTGATGTAGGCCAAGGAGACTGACTATGAAATGAATAATTCAATTTTTATCTAATCCACTGTTTAAAAAAATTTTATTAATCACAATAAATTAATATTATAGAAATTATAATGTACTGACAATGAGATGGTATACACAACATACTAGTTTATTCTTGTGATGAAATTATAGAAGATATATTAGGGAAAAATTGAAATTACAGAAGAATTCATAAATAAAATTTATATATTACGAAAATGTCATTTTTTATTGTAGAAGGATTGATAATGAATGATGAACTCATGAGGGTTTTATGGTGTTTTGCAGAAAGATTATACAGATGATAATATGTGGGTAGATATTAAATAGGATTATATATGACTAAAATATATTATTTATTTCTCACATAAAATCCAAAAAAAAGTATGAAGGGACATTCTAGATATCCTATAAAATATTAAGATCGTCTATTAGTTGATATATGAAAGGAATGAGTATTTTATCAATTAGGTTATTATTTTATCAAAAGGATAATCTTATTTGATGTGGATCTTTTATTTTATTTTTCATGATTATTAAAATTTGATTTAATTTACTTTTAAGAGTTAGTTTTAGGTTGGGTACATATCCATGACACTAAAGGACGTGTGACTATAAGAGTTCCCCACCCATTGGTAGAGAATACCTGGTGTGTGGTAGTTTGAAATAATTTTGAAAAAATAGTTTTTGGTATTATCAGGATATTATTCACAATAACGATGAACGATAATCAACTTGTTTGGAAAATTTTAATCTGGAGATATAGTGATAGTATATACATTTCAAGGTTCATTTATATGTTGACATGCTGATAAAGGATGAGGTGATTTAGAATATATTTTTTGGTAAGTGTTCTTCTTTAGAGGTATATTATCATAGCATCACAAGGTAAAGAGTGGTAGAGAGAAAATATTATTTTTTAGTGATATTTTGGATTCTCTCTTATCCTTCTTATATCTTTTTTAATGATATAAATTTCTAAGACACATACCAATAATTATATATCATACTATTAATATTCTATCAAGAAATTGTCTATAGTAAACTTACCCTCATGATTTTTTGATTGTATACAGGAGTGGAGATGGTGTTGGACAACACCAAGATATTACTCTTCCTCTAGGTCATAGGTTTTAGCATGAATGAGATATATGGTGTCATTATAGATGATGATATATAGGTATATGTCCCATTTATTTTAATATGATGGAATTACCTACTCTTAGAGGACCATGGATCATTCATGCTTTAATTTTTATGTATTCTACCATGAACTATTAATTTATTGATACATTTTATTTCACTCGACCATTTCCCCCAATGTTGTTAGAGAATTCGAAAATTTGCCTGATATACATTTATTTTATTATTTTTTAGTACACCAATTAGTACGATGTTTTATTTGGAAGAGTTGTATTGGTAAATGAAGTTAATAGTTGGGATATATTAGTCAGTGGTAGAGCAATTATTAATATTAATATTACATTTGGATGACATCACTGGTATGTGTTTGTATTACTCCATGTAGTATGTCACATTCATCTATTTTCTGAGAATTATTTTATAGCATATTTAAATTTTTTCATGATGTTTATGAATGGACCCATGAAGGGTAAAATTAACCATTGGGATAGAGAGGGAGTGAATCATCAATATATTTTTCATTTATATTATCATTCTTCTGAAACAAACCTCCCATATTTTAATGATTTTCAATATACCGAATACAAATAATCCACATGTCTATAGGATAATTAGAATTTACAAGGTTCACAACTTGATAAGAGTTGAAATTCCTTGGAATAGTTTGTAAATAATATAATACCACACAATACACTAGAATAAAATTCCCTTTACGTTTATATTGCATGTAAAAAATATCTTTACACTTAAATTTCACAATAATAAATACAAATAATCTTGTTGCCTTATGGTTTAATATATGTAAATAAGATATTGTATCCTGTTTAGAAACCATCCAAAATAGGTCATGATATTTTTCACTCTAAGGATTCGAAAACAATATTCTATGTAATTATTTGAAAACTATTATTCAATTTCTCACGTTGAAACTTGTATGAAAAACTTCTATATACTTTTTAAAAAACAAAATTCAGCTACTCACCCTACTTCAACTATCATTATCTTCATTTTAAAAATAAGTCAGAATTATATGCATATTGAATAATAGATCACTAATTTTCCTTCTTCTTTCTCTTTTTGAAATAGTATTTCTTATTTTTATGTATGATATGATGAATCTTAACCACTACTTATTTGATATCTTCTTTTGTTTGGAAACCATACACTAGATATTCTATATAGAATATATTTCTAAAAAAACAAGTGCTCTACCTTCTTACATATGAATAGTGTTAATGTATGTTATACATGAAACCCTGTATATAGGTTCACCAAAAAATATTTTAGGATGAAAACTAATATAATTTTCATGTTTGATGAAATATTATACCTCTGAATTTCACCTTCCACTAAAGACCATTTTACAACATCTTAATTTATTCTCAACTAATTTGGTTTCATGTAGAATATTTATGAATTCTATAGAACAAATAAATTATGAATATTACATTAATAAGATTTTTACATGTTCTAATTCCAGAAACATGATTGTATGGAACACATCATTTCAGATTTCAATTTTTCATTCTAATACTATAGACCCCATAAAAGGATTCCCAATCTAATGCTCCAAAATAGTTGACCATTTTTCACATCGTCATTTCAAATTGTAAATAATGCATAACCCTAAAATAATAGTCTTGATTTAACAACTATATATCACTTATTTTTTACAACATTATTCTTTTCTCTAATGTATCATTATATTAATAAAATTAATTTTTATGGATCTTATAAAAATATGTTTTATTTATTTCCAACATCTTATCTGATGAATTTGTATCTAAAAATATTCTAATATATTTGTCTATGAATATCGTTAGATAGATCAGTCAATGAAATCTACTAATTAAATGGGGTTAAAAAATCTTTATATCCATTACTGTAAATAAATCATCTAATTAACATTCAAAAAAATGGTTCATATGATATGATTGGGTTATTTTTCTACTATTTATCTGATGAAAATATACATATGATGACTTATTAGTTCCATGAAATCATCTACTTGATGAGTGGATACACAATTACCAATTTACCAGTATTTACGGTGAAGTATTTCCTTCAGTAAATTAGAAACTAATGGTTGATTCATTGAATTAGTTTTTTTGGTGGATGATGTAACATCCCGGACCCGGGTGCCACGCAACGGGTGCTCCGAGCCCAGATCGCCACGTGACCTCAAGCGCTTTCCCCCAAATGCCAGAGGCTGCTGAATAGCAGCGAGGGCCCAGGTTTGCTAGTGGGGAAACTATGCCCACATTTGTCAAAGTGTAGCAGAGAGAAATACCAAAATAAACATACAATAAAAAGCAGAAGTAGTAAACATACAAAACTAAATTAACTACAGTAGTGGATATAACCAACAGTATATAAGTGATGATGCTACCTGTTTCAAGTTCTAAGAAAACAGTCAGAATATGTTATACAGCAATACAGTACAGCAAAAAATAGAGTACAGCAAAACAAGCAAAATAGCTAGCACCGGCATCACGTGGCTAGGATTGGTCCCATTCCCTCCTACTCCCCAAAAACAGTCAAGTACCTATATAGGGACTATTTACCCTATCTACACCTACATCAACGTAATTTGTTTGGGCTGAAAAGCGTGACCCAAACAGGGTGTGAGAAATATATCTCAGTAGGAACCCACCAAAGGCATGTGCCCCACTATGTGTAAGCATGCAACAATAGTGTGCATTAGTAAAATGAAATAAAGTAAGCAGTAATCAAAATGTAGATAATTACTAGTAATATTTCCATTTTATTATCCATTTAATCCATTAAAATATTAGAAACCACCACAGTGTATTTCTAGGTAAACAGTCCACGTCCTCAAACAAACAAAACCTTACCCTCAGGTAAGTAGAATCAAACCTGCATGTATAGTCCTCAGTCGTAACAGAAATTTCCCTTAGGCATAGGAAGTGTCTCCCTCAGGCCCAGAAGTCAATCCCTCAGGCACGAAAGGTCTCCCTCAGGAAAAATACTACAACCCTCGGGCTAAATAGTGCAGTGCCCTTAGGCTAATCACAACAATTCCCTCAGGCCAAAAACAACATCGCCCATAGGCTAAAAAAGTAACCGGACCATGCCCAGCAGGTAAACAAGTAGTAATAAGAAATTCCTCTCAAGTCAATTCTACAATTACTACTTTAAAGGCATACCCTCGGGTATCCTGGACAAATGGCTAAACAGAGAAACACACCCCGGGGGTGGTTCTGGATCCAAGCAACGATCCCAACCAACATTTTATTATCACAATTAAATACCTAATCAATTATAGGTATTAAATATAGAAACGACATCAGCCACACGACACCCCAACATGGGTTTGTGGCAAAAAAACGCACAAAACACACAGCAGTTGGAAAACTAAACACAATGCAACCTACCTTATACGCCAACGAACGCTATACCCGAACTCCGACTCCCGAAACACCCAAGAATGGAATATATCTGATGAATAACAAAACTCATTAAAATTTAAATAACTTATGTAGGGAGAAGAATTGGTAAGAACATTACCAGGAGAAGAGAGGGATTACCCGTGCGGTTCCAACGAGATCGTCCGTAGCCGAAATATTTTCCATACGAACGCCCAGTGGATATTCAAGGAATCGGCCTCCTCCATTGGCTCCAAAAATGGCTCAAGTGCGTCCTCTTCAAAATGAGGAGGCTACTACCCGTTTTAAGCCAAAAAACAAAGAACACGGTGTGTACTTTAATGTACACGGCGTGTACTACCATCATTTAACTGTTCACTTGGTGGCACCTCCACACTGTTCATATGTCGACATGAGTACATGACATGTACTCTTGAGTACACGGCGTGTACTGGTGCCCAGCTGGAGGTGACGCCACCGCCTTACTGTTCAAGCCTGCCGACTGACTAGACGGCATGTAAAGTACCACTACACAGCGCGCAGTCGGTTCTTACACCCTTCGTCGCCAGCATGGCCACACTCCCCATTTACTCATCCTAACATGGCCAAAAGTACATGGAGTGTGGATAAAGTACATGGTGTGTAGTTCCAAAATTAAGTAATTTTCACCATTTTACATATTTTCTCAAAAACACTTAAGGAAAAGGAAACGAAGAAGCCCGTAACTCTAATATAGGAATCGCGTTCTTAAAACTTCTCCCCTTATAGCAATTCGTCCCCGAATTTCCCTTCCAAGTGTGGCGAAGAAAATATCAGAACAGCTCTGGCCACTGAGCACGTACGTCGGCCTCCCGCTCACTGGTCTCTTCCTACACTCGACCATGCTGCTATAGCACCCGTATGAGAAGACTGACCGGCCTCAGAGAACCATCGGGCTCCTGTAAACGATACGGATCGGGTGCTCCTGAAAGGACGCATCAAGCTGAAGCTCAAACTCCTCTGGCTAAAAGGTGAGAGATGATTCTAAATGGTAGTGACGCAACAAAGACACGTGGAAGACATCGTTCATGGCTCAGTACCGCTGCGATAACTGCAACTGATAGGCAACCATCCTGACTCTCTCCAGAATCTCAAATGGTCCCACAGACCTCGGTGAAATCTTACCCTGTCTCCTGATCCGTTTGTGTCCCAGCCTCAGCGAAACACGCAAGAAAACCTGATCCCCGGCCATGAACTCCAATGTTCGTCTGCGGCGATCAACATAAGACTTCGGACGAGACTGTGCGGTAGCCATCCACTTCCGAATCAACTGGACCTACTCAGATGTCTCCAACAAGAGTTGTGGCCCCAGTAATGCTACCTCACCTGCCTCTAACCAGCACAATGGTGATCAGAATGGCCTACCATATAATGCCTCGTATGGTGCCATCTCAATAGTTTCTTGAAACTATTGTTATAGGCAAACTCGACTAACGGTATATGCTTCTCCCACGAGTCCCCAAAGTCTAGGAAGCATGCGCACAGCATGTCCTCTAGTACCTGTATCATCCACTCTTACTGGACATCAGTCTGAGGGTGGTATGTTGTGCTCAAAAGCACCTGTGTACCCAGCGCCCTCTGAAAACCTTTCCAGAAACGATATGTAAAGCGGGCGTCCCTATCTGAAACGATAGAACGAGGGACCCCATGAATACGTACGATCTCTCGGATATACATCCTTCTGAGCTCGTCCACACCGAAGGACTCTTTGATCAACAAAAAGTGAGCTACCTTCTTGAATCTGTCCACAACAAACCACACGACGTCCTTTCCTCGAGGTGAACTCAGAAATCCCATCACAAAATCCGTCGCGACATCATCCCATTTCCATTCCGGAATGGGCCACTGCTGTAACAGCCCAGCTGGTATCTAATGCTCGGCCTTCACCTGCTGACAGGTGGAGCACCTTATAAAAAAACCAGCTATCTCTCTCTTCATACCCGGCCACCAGTACTGATATCTCAAGTCACGGTACATCTTGGTAACCCAGGGATGAACTGCCCAAGATGAAACATTAAACTCCCACATCACCTCCTCGCGTATATACCCTGGAACCCATACACGTCCATGGAAACACAAAACCTTATCATCACGTATCATCCAACCAGTAGGAGGGTCCTCACTTTCCATCGAATCCCAAATAACTAGGCCTTCTAAAACCGATAGCTGCCTCATCCTCACTCTTTCCAATAGGGTAGAAGTCACAGCTAACGAGGAAAGATAAGTCTGCCCTTGACTTTCATGCACCTCCAGATGCATCTCAGAGAACAAAGCCATAAGCTACCACTCACCATTGGCCTCCTGCACTACCTGTATCTGAGTCTTCCTGCTCAGTGCATCGGCTACTGCATTACCTTTACCAGGTGTATATGCATCCTCAAAATCGACAGATTGTAAGTACTCCACCCACCTTCTCTGCCTCAGATTCAGGTCACGCTGAGTAAAGATATACTTGAGGCTTTTGTGGTCGGAGAAATCCACAATGTTCTCTCCCAACAGGTAATGTCTCCAATAGCGCAACACATGAACCACTGTAGCCAACTTGAGATCATGTGTCGGGTAATTCCTCTCATGTGGCCTCAACTGACGAGACTCGTATGCCACAACTCGGTCGCCCTGCATCAAAACGGCTCCCAACCCAATCCCAGATGCATCAAAGTAAACTGTATAGCTCTTCCCATACTCTGGGAGTATCAGGATCGGTGCTGATGTCATCCTTCCCTTTAGGTCCTGAAAAGCTGTCTCGCAAGCTCCTGACTAAATGAACTTCAAACCCTTCTTAGTCAGACCTATCAACGGTGCTTCTATGTGGGATAAGTCCTGTATGAAGCGTCTGTAGTAACCATCCATCCCTAAGAAACTTTGTATCTCAAACACGTTCTTGGGATACTCCCAGGAAACTACTGCTCACACCTTCTCTGGGTCCACTGCAACTCCTGCCTCAGAGATGATATGACCCAGGAAGTGAATCTGGTCCATCCAAAAGTGGCACTTCGAGAGAATAGCATATAACTGGTGCTCTCTCAGTGTACTCGATACGATCTCAAGATGGGTGGAATGGTCATGTCGAGTGTGAGAGTACACCAAGATGTCATCCACGAATACTACCACAAATGAATCAAGATACGGATGGAACACACGATTCATCAGAGCCATGAAAACCTATGGCGCGTTTGTGATTCCGAACAGCATAACCGTATACTCATATAGACCATACATACTCCTGAAATCCATGATATGTACATCAGATGGTCTCACTCACAGTTGATGATATCCGGATCTCAAGTCAATCTTCGAGAACACTCTTCCTCCACGAAGCTGATCAAACAGATCATCTATCCTCGGCAAGGGATATCAGTTATTAACATTCAACTGGTTCATCTTTCGATAATACACACAATGTCTGAGGGTACCATCCGCCTTCTTCGCAAAAAGAACCAAAGAACCCCATGGTGATGTACTGGGTCAGATGAAACCCTTTTCCTGTAACTCCTCTAGCTAACTCTTGAGCTCCTGCAACTCTGGCGTGGCCATCCTATAAGGAGGAATGGACATCGGTGCTACTCCTGGAAAAAGCTCGATAGAGAAATCCACCTCACGCACCTGAGGTAGACCTGAAAAGTCGTCCAGGAAGACATACATGAAATGATCGAAAACTGGAGGTAAATCCATCTGACAAGTCCCCTGGGCATCCAGATATAAGCTCACAATCTGGGCTGTGACTCCACCTCGCCCATGATGCTCTAGCCTAGCTCGATTCGCCTGAACATCCCACTCACCCTTGTATAGAAACTCCTCTCCTTATGGTGACATGAAATACAAACTGCAACGATAACAGTCTACAAAGGCACGAAAGGGAACCAAACAGTCCATCCAGAGAATGATCTCATAGATCGTCATCTCCAGGACATAGAGGTCCCAATGGAAGTGACACCCACAAACCTCATGGGGGCACTCCTTGCACTGACGCACACCAATCGTCCTAGTCCCCAACGGAGTGTCTAGATTCAATATATCAGAAGAAGTATAAACACCGAGCCCAAGGAACTCCACAACGGGTACAAATATAAAACTATGTGTAGCACCCATATCAAAAAGTACTGAAGACAAGACAGAAGCTACAAGAATAGTACCTATGACTGTAGAAGGTCCGAGATCCTACTCCTGCTGGGTCTGTTTAATTACATATGTCTGCCCAGTGTCGTGGCCCTGCGACATAGCCTAGCTACCCTAAGCTATCCCGCCCTATTGCCTCTTCGATCCTGGTGTTTGGATACAACGGCCACGACCACCATCTCTGCCTACACGCCCTGACATATTTCAGTTCCCTGACTGGTGAGAAGCCCCTGGTCCTCCTCCCGCATGCGGAGTCTGCATAGAACGCCTCTCACTATCCACTAGAATAAATTCCATGCAAAAGCACTGCAGATGACCCATCTTACCGCAATCTCGGTACTCCACTGGGTCTCGTGGACACTGCAGCCTCTTGTTCCCCTCTCTGCCACACTAGTAGCACATGATCGGGCTACCTGAAGAAGCTTCCTAGCTGGTACTTCTACCCTGAGAGAAGTCCATCTGTCTTTTCCTCTTGCCAGCAGAAATAGTACCAGTAATTGGTTCTGAACTACCCTGGCCCACACCACTAGATTCCTGTAGGTTCCTCTCTGTAATCAAGGACTGGTTCACAATCACATGTACAGTAGGAAACCAGAAAACATTTACCAGCGCTCGGATGTCATACCGAAGACCATCCTCAAAATGCCTGGCTCTCAACATCTCATCACCCACCAGCACAGGTGAGAAACGCTGAAGATCTGTAAAACGATAAGATTAGTCCATCACCGGCATAGCACCCTACTGCAGAGTCATGAACTCTCGAGCTCTATATGCTCTCAGTGTATCGAGAAAGAAAAAGTCATAGAAGACTACCTAAAAATCCTCCCACGCCATGTCCCTGTGATTCTCTGACTCGGTGGTAACATCCCACCACCTCTTGGTGGAATCACGCAGCATGTAAGTCGCGAGCTTGACCCTACGCCCCAGAGGCGTCTCAAGATGCTCGAAAATAGTCTTCATCGATCATAGAGAAGACTCTGTAGCCTGCGGTCCACCATCCCCTGAGAACGTAGACGGATGCTACTGCTGAATGATACGCGTCAGCTCGGACATAGATGTGGAAGCCTACGGTGCTCCCTGAAAGGTCTGCATAAACCGCAATAAGCCTTCACGGAACTGCACCCCTGTGCCTGTGTCTGGTGTAACAGCTGGTGCCGCATCGGGCTCTACTAGTGGATCAACTGGTAGCCCATGGCCCACCATCACCGGAGTATAATCTGCGCCACTCTCTTGGCGAACAACTCGCGGTCGTCTAGGCGGTATTACTCTAGAAGATCAAAAGAAAACCTCAAATTCATGATTATTAAGACTTAAATGAAGGAACCACGAAGGAACAAGAGGAAGAAGGTGTTTATAAAAATGGCAAAACAAGACTACATGGCCTGTACTCTGACTACACGATGTGTACTTGACTTCCTTTCCCCTGCCCGTGTCCTTCTACACGGCTAAGCCCCACGGCTTCCGTTCCACAAAACTACACGGCTTGTATAATATCTACACAGCATGTACGGTTTTATTTTCCAACTTCATGTGTCATCTGTGACACAGATGACTACTAGGCTTTACTCTACATGCCATGTTAAACACGAACACGGCGTGTACACCATCTCGTTTTCCATCCACACGATTAACTCCACGTGGTCTATCCTCGTACAAGACTACACGACGTGTCCCAAAGGTACACGGGGTGTTCCGGGAGATGTGGCATCGGCCTGTGTTGTTAGTTACACGGCCGAGTCCCCAGGTCACACTACACGGCGTGTCCATAACTGACATGGCGTGTTCTGTCAAGGAGTTCACCAACCCGTGGTGTTAGTTACACGGTCGGACTCCGGGTCAACACTACACGGCGTGTACATTAACTACACGTCGTGTTTTACTCAAACCCTTCCCTACCTCCTGTCGCCGCCCACACGGTTTGTGACACGGGAAGAGACTAAACGTAGTGGACTCAGGGTAAATGATGTGTACTCAAAAAGTTCATTTTTCTTCCCCAACAGAAGAACATACACGGCATGTATGAGGTCCTACACGGCGTGTATTCTGGGTTTTCCGGACAATATGCCACAAAAACTTCTCCGGAAGCCAAAAAATACTAAAAACCATCACCTAAGTGTCATATTCTGATCCATGATGGCCCATACTCCCCACGAATCAAAGTATGACATCTTGTCTTTGTTATAACCAATAACCAGTCAATGATCCACCAAATTCCGGCCAATGGGGGCCCATACTACCCAAAAACCAATGTTTGGCATCTATTATATAAACAAGCTCAAACAAAAATTCCATATCATAGGGAATGTATTTATCAAACAGCTATCACAACAGAATGCTTTACCAGCACAACAACTATCACAACAACATGCAAATTCTAATGCACCTACATGGCATGGAAACTATGCATGACATGTGATATCTAGCATGGGCCTATATGATGCATGAGATGGAATACCCTCATCTCATCGGGTTGAAACTAAATAGATCCCACAGATAAAATATAAACAACACAATCCTAGCGCATCACCCAACGGTGAAAACACATCAACCGTAAAATTTACAAAATAAAAAGAATGCAAAGCACGAGGTAGACTGGCTTTTCCCTGTACATGGGTTAGCTACACCCGGGAACAACTTATTACCAACTACCATTCCGTCCTACCCTTGACTAAGGCTCCAAATAGTAAGTCAAAGGAAAGAAACCTTCCTCTGATAACACTTTGTAACATCCCGGACCCGGGTGCCACGCAACGGGTGCCCCGAGCCCGGTTCTCCACGTGACATCAAGAGCATTTCCCCAAATGCCAGAGGATGCCAACTAGCAGCGAGGGCCCAGGTTTGATAGTGGGGAAACTATGCCCTCATTTGTCAAAGTGTAGTGCAGTGGAAGACCAAAAATAACATAAAACAAAAAGCGGAAGCAGTAAACATACACAACTGAAATAACTACAGCAGTCGATATAACCAATAGTATATAAGTGATGATGCTACATGTTTCAAGTTCTATGAAAATAGCCAGAACATGTTATACATCAATACATTACAGCAGAAAATATAGTACATAAAAACAAACAAAATAGCTAGCAGCGGCATCGCGAGCCTAGGCTCGGTCCCATGCCCTCCTACACCTCAACAACAGTCAAGTACCTGTATAGGGACTCTTGCCCCTATCTACACCTGTAGAAATGTAATCTGTTTGGGCCGAAAAGTGTGACCCAAACAGGGTTTGAGAAATATATCTCAGTAGGCACCCACCAAAGGCTAGTGACCCACTGCGTGTAAGAATGAAACAACAGTGTACAGTAGTAAAATGCAATAAATTAAGCAGTACTCAAAAAGTATCTAATTACCAGTTATATTTCCATTTTATTATCCATTTAATCAATTTTAATATTAGAAACCACCACAGTGCATTTCTAGGTAAACAGTCCACGTCCTCAGACAAAAAAAACCTTACACTCAGGTAAGCAGAATCCAAACTGCAGGTATAGCCCTCAGGTGTAACAAAAATTACCCTCAGGTGTAGGAAGTGTCTCCCTCTTGCACAAAAGTCAAGACCTCATGCATGAAAGGTTTCCCTCAGGTTAAATACTATAGCCCTCGGGATAAATAGTGTAGTTCCCTCAGGCTAATCACAACAACGCCCTCAGGCCAAAAACAACATCTCCCTCAGGCTAAACATGTAACCGGGCCATGACCAACAGGTAAACAAGCAGTAACAAGCAATTCCTCTCAAGGAAATTCTACAATTACTACTTTAATGGCATACCCTCGGGTATCCTGGCCAAACAGCTAAACAGAGATACACACCCCGGGGGTGGTTCCGGATCCAAGCAACGATCCCAACAAGAATTTTATTATCACAATTAAATATCTAATAAATTCTAGGTATTAAATATAACAACGACCTCAGCCACACGACACCCAAACATGGGTTCGTGGCACAAAAACGCACAAAACACACAGTAGTTGGAAAACTAAACACAAATCCACCTACCTTAAATGCCAACGAATGCTATACCAGAACGCCGAATCTAGAAACGCCCATGAACGGAGTATATCTAACGAAGAACAAAACACATTCAAACGTAAATAACATACGTTGGGACAAGAATTGGTAAGAACAGTACCAGGAGAGGAGAGGTCTAACATGTGCGGTTCCAACGAGATCATCCAAAGCCGAAATGGATTCGAGACGAATGCCCGGTGGATCTTCAAAGAGTCGACCTACTCCTTTGGCTCCAAAAATGGCTCAAGTGCCGCCTCTGCCAAATGAAGAGGCTAATGCCTGTTTTAAGAAGAATAAAACAAAGTACATGGCGTGTACTTTAAAGTACATGGTGTGTACTCCCTTCATTTAACTGTTCACTTGGCGGAACCGCCACACTGTTTATACGTCGACATGAGTACACAACATGTAATCTCGAGTACACGATGTGTACTGGCGCCCAGCTGGCGGCGACGCCACCGCCTTACTGTTCAAGCCTGCCGACTGACTACACGGCGTGTAAGGTACCACTACACGGCATGTTGTCAGTTCCTATACCATTCGTTTCCGACATGGCCACACAACCCATGTACTCATCCCAACACGGCCAAAAGTACACACCGTGTGGATAAAGTATATGTCTTGTAGTTCCAAAATTTAGGATTTTTCCCAATTTTCCATATTTTCTCAAAAACACTTAAGGAAAAGGAAACGAAGAAGGTCGTACATCTAAAATAGGAACTGGGTTCTTACAGATGAATCCACTAGATAGATTATATGATCATTACATTTGAATCTATTATTACTTCTACAAATTCAAACATTCATTATTCAACAAACATCTTTGAATAGTGCTTCTCAATCTAAAAATTTGTAGTTAGAATACATCTAATTTATAGAAACACCATAAATTTTCATTTTTTTCCACTTCAAAATCCATCTTGAATCATTAATTATCCACTATAAATAAAATATCATCATTGGAAAATATTATTTTAATTTTTTTAAATGACTTTTTCAATGACTTATATCTGATACATCCTCCTATTCCATCCAAAAAATCCTATATTTGAGAAAGATATGTACAAAACCAAGAAAGAAATATTTATAACCAAAACATAGCGAATGTACTTTCATAAGAAATATGTGTCTGATACTCCATCATCTGATCACTAGAATATACATGATGTGGATATTATTTATAAATAATAATAAATGATGTGCTTTTATAAAAAATCCTTCGACCATATTTTCCAACAAAATAGTTCCAAAGAATAATTCCATTTTTATTTTTTCTTTAATTGTGATAAAAAAAAATCATAGAAACCTTGAAAACTCAGGTTAAGGATCACTAATAAAAAATTAATTGTCTTTTTGAGTGAACAAAATTGAGGGAAAACGTAATGAATAGATGAACCATTCATTATGTAAATAATGAAATAGGATTTTTCCTCTTGAACTTCATATATTGCAACTATTAACAACTTTATAACAATAATATACGAACAATGTTTCGTGGAGGAATGTGGAAAATATTTTATAAGATTTCACTCAATCACACTATGTACACACAACTTACCACTTTTAAAAATTAACTATAAAATAATGTGTTCCTTAAATGATTTAACACATAATAATATATAATTTTCTGAAACATCATTTTTATCGATATATACAACACTATCAAAACACAAGATGAGATATGGGATATATAAACATAACAAAACCATGGATATAAAGTGTTATGATTCCAGTATTTAACTTAAATTTTTTGGAATGTTTCTTTTATAATAATTTTATTTATATGCCACAACAAATTTCATTTTACGAACATATTCAAACATAACATCATTATTCTCCAAATGTTTTATGATGAATTTTCATTTTTTAAAAATGTGAATTAATTGGAAATGTTTCAATGTATTTATAGTGGGATTTGTGGAACTTTTTTTTCAAAAATAAAGAAAAGAGGTTCCATTATTTTATCCAAAAAATAATCCTACGATTTATTCATCCACATGTATTATGTTTCAACGTAAGTGGCAGAATCATATTCTGCTTAATATATTTGTAAAGGTTACATAATTATACTATTTGTTGTTGCAAATCATGCATATTTCCCTTAGAATAAAAAACCCACTAGATATAAATCTTATATCATCTACACATGATACCCAATTATCACCTGAATACCCAAATAGATCAATATATCTTGAGTTGTTATATTTGAAGGAAAATTCATTTGTGACTATAATATATATGATAATGAATATCCTTAATGAGATATGAAATTATTTTATAGCACTTTATAATCTTGCGCATATAGTATGTGAATATAAATTATGTTTCCTTGAATTAGTCATATAAAAAAATATCTAATTAGAATATGAAATTCCTTAGAATTCACATTAATTCCTTCCTGACATTAGAGACTATGGTTTGAAAAAATTATTTACAGAAACATGTTTTTAATTTTCCATTCCAATTTTGATAAGTAGTTCCTTAGAATACATTTCTTCCGACAAAAAAAATATTTTTTCTTTTGTGATATTTGTTATCCATGAAATTAAATAATATATTAGTGTATATTAATCTCAAACAAAATATTCATTTCGTCGAATATAAATTCTCAAATTGCTACATCATTCCAAATAAATTAATAATATCATAATTGAAAACAATTATAATGAGTTATATATATTAATTTTATTTGATGTAGATATTATAATCTACTATTCTTTTCATAACATTCATCTTACATAATATTTCATTAAATTTGAAATAAAATGCCCTCATATATTTCCTTTTCCCATTAAAATATTTATCTAAATTTCACACGTATCTTTCATGTTTTCCAATTACAAATCTACAAGGTTGTTCAGTATATAACTATTCATCAATTTCCCTATTAAAATAATATAATTTCACATATAAGAAATTAATTTTCAAACATTATTATGATTCAATATAAATAATGTTTATAATTGTTTCCAAAAATTCTAGAGGATAAAAAATGTCACAAAAATCAATTCTCTCAATTTTTTGAGTTTAATTTTTATTAAAAACTTGATTTTTTTCTTCTCAAATTTCCATATTAATTTATGTTGTTTCGTAAATCCCAATTCATACCAATAATATTATTATTATATTTATTGTAAATAATTTACCATGTACCATTCTTATTAATAAAATTCATTTCATAATTAATTGAATAAGTCCACTACCGGTGCCTAAAATATTGTCTAATATATTTTGGGTCAACATTTGAATATAAATAATTATGTGCCTTAAACATTGATATTCCATTTGTTTCGAATTTATATTTTCGATCATCAGTTTTTGTTTGAATATAAGATTTCTTTCCTTATCATAGAATAATATCTAGGATGTTTTTTCTTATAATGAGATATATATGAGTGCAATTATTTTATTTGGATGAAATTACCATTTTTTTTAATTATATTTATTCTTTTGAAAACAATCTCTATAATCCGACTCATCTTATATACCAACATGAGGTTATGAAACATCTTCATTATATTTTATAGCGCTTTTACATCAAAAGAGTCATCTAACATATAGATTTATTTATTGAAACACACAAACCGTCTACTATGTTAAGAATATCTATGAAAATTTTAATCTTCATCTCTTTTATAAAACATTCCAAGTTTTTTTAATTAGTTGTTAATGAGTTGGGACTCCAAAAAAAACCATAATAGTTTGAAATGTGGAATTTCATTATAGAACAGTCTGTAATGATTGATATCAATAGTTATCCTATTAACACAAAAATTCGGAATATTAATACCTATACTCATATATTTCCACTAGATGTACTGAGAAATACCACTTTCAATTTTCATTATACAATCCATATCCACCAAACTTGTATTATTTATTTTACAAACTACATTATTCATTGGCATGTAAGGTGCGTTGAACTCATGATGAATACCATGAATCACATAAAAAAATCTCAATTATATATTTTTATATTATCCAGTATTATTATTTCAAAACATCATCATAGAATATCAAAATTCTTTTTTTTCTCTACACATTAAATTCTTAATCATTTTTGGATATTTGAATTTCTATTTCCAATGGATAATACGAGTGATTCTAGTAAAATGATCTATGAAATAAATAATGTACATATCTACAAATATTATCTTATTTCATGAATATGAAAAAATTATCTGAATAAACCAACAATAGGGGATAATATGAATGAATTTGAACTTTCTTGTGAGAATAGTTAGTAATTTTCCCTTTCAAAAAAATTAATAAATTCAAATTTCATATAAAAATATCAGAAACACAAAAAAAAAATTGTTTACAAAATTTTATTCCCCTAACACATATGTACCATCTTTAATACCATAATTATTTATCATACGCCATTATAAAATAACACAAATTATAAACGTTTCTGACTTGAAAAGAGCCCCTTTATATGTTGGATTATCTTAAAAACATTCCATATCGAAACATTTTTTCATAAATTTTTTTTATGAAATTATCTTTATTACATTATTAAAATAATTTTGAAAAACTTAACAAGTTGTGGTTTAACCCATAAAAAAATTCCCTTTTTGGATTTTATTTTTTCTTCCCCGTTAATAGTAGATCCAACACCTTTGCTTCACAGTGATTCATTATTGACAAACATCAATGTACCTCATCAAATTCCCCCACATTCATTAAAAGCATGAAATATACCTTCATATTTGAAGGCTACACACTATCCAAATCCCATGGTCTCTCTCCTTTTGTATTTTTCATAGTATATTCAACAAAAACAAATTTTTATTTCCATTTATCTTTTATAATATCAAAATTTTTATAATTGTTTCTTAAAATAAATTGTTCTAGTAACAAAATAATATATCTAATAGTAGGATGTCATGGCTATTCAAATTTTTCATAAATGGTTTCCAATTATTTTAATATATCAGTAGTCTTAAACCAAGTTTTTGATGATTACATCCTTATGTGGGTTGACTTATCTTCAATGATTCCTTATAGTCAATAATATTTCAAATTTAGTGTTTTTATTTTTGCAAATACATGCTGATTATATGCAGAAATCCATTATCATACTAGTAGTTACCATAGAATGAAAATTTCATTCGATGACATTAATACTACTTGGAGTTGTAAACCAAGTTTTATAAAACATACTTACTATTCACAGTAGAAAATATTTTTCCTCATTTGTTTTCTTTATCATTTTAAATATTGTTGTTTAACATAAATTTATTCTTATCACACCCTGACCGAGTTCAACATGCGACTTGCGCGTGACTTATAAAACTGTGTGACAACACGCAATCTGAATCGTTGGGAGCATAATGTCAGGTGGCATGGTTCGAGCGCACCTCTCTCAACCGTGCATATGATGACACATGAGTCGTACGATTTCCCATCATCTGAAATAGGTAAATAAATTAATTAAAGGTCAAGTAAATTTTAATGAAAAAAATTAAAATACAATAAAAAAATTAAAATAAAATTGAGTTTCGTAAAAAAAACGTGTAAGCATAAAATGATAATAATATTATGGTCTTAATAATAATTTTTTCATTATTTTTGTTGTTTTTATTTATTTTTATTATTATTTTTATTATTATTATTATAACATAAAATGATTTTTTAATTATCCCTAAATACACTCTTTGCATTTCCTACATTAGTTGCCACCCTGTTCCCCTTCGTCTGCCTACGCGCACCCACTTCTTCCTTCATGTCGTCGCAACCCCTTACTCCACCGACCTCACCTCGCCCTCCAGGATAATGACCACCCACTGCCTCCCTTTGCCTTGGCCCTTCACCCCCATCATAGACTATCAGAATCCTTCCACACCTCCCTTCGCCAGCACCCCCTCTAGTGGCATCCCACTTTGGCAAGACCTCCCCTCCCTCACCATCGCTCTGTTTCATCTCCCTTCTGGAAACATCTCCCCCTTCCCCCTCATCTTGCACGACGCCCCTCCCTAGTTCCTCCTGCGCATTCAACCAACTCACAACCATCCCATCCACTTATTCTATTCGCACCTACAAATCTCTATGGTCAGACTCCTCTTCATCACGCAACACATCCAACAGTAGCCTCACCTCGTTGTGGTGTATTCTACCTCCCCACTTTTCATACTGAATCATATTAAATAGATTTGGAGATTCTTATTTGGGGTTTTCAATATTTGCTGAATCCTAAAGGATTGATTTATGTTTGGTTCGTTTTGCTTTCATTCCACGGGTGTGCGATTGGTCTCTTGGGAACCTTGGGTCCATGTTTTGGAAACTTCCACAAAATTCGGAGAGGTTCATCTTGTCTCATTTGGTCATCACTATCTGAGGTGAGGTTTAAATCCTTTTTCTTGATTAGTATGGTCTAAATTAGGTTCCTGAACTGTTTTGATGTGCATATTAATTATCTTGTGCTGTGTTGGTATTTTGATATAGTAAAATTTTCTAAAAATATCTTTTCATGTTGTTTTTATTAGTATGCTTATGTTTTTACCAATTTTGTATGGATAAATGTCATTTTAATTTTAATAGTGAAATTATATGTTTTATGTGGTGTGAAATATTTTTTAGATTGTTTTTTGACATTATTATATGGTGAAAAAGGAATTTCTAAATGATATGGTTATGTTTTCATGTGTGAATCTTTGGGATTCTTCTTGGAATTGTTTTTAGGACTATACAGAAGGTGAAAAATTTGTTTTCAAAGTCACTTGAGATGCAAAGTGATTGATAGTGGGTTTTTTCATAGGGGGTTTCATGAATTGACTAATTAATCGTAAATGCATTTGAAAAATGGTTTTTGGTGTTTGTGAAATTGAAAGTGGTTTGTTTATGGAAAATGGATTTTTAAGTGTGTTTGTTAAATGTATTAGTGGTGTGAAAAACATTATGGTTTGTTTGAAACTACTCACTATAAAACAATATTTATTTAGATATTCATTTCATGAATAGTCCATTGGTTTCTAAATAATGTTGGTTCCCCTAAATTAATTAGTTAAAGCATGGGTGACTCATTGTTGGTGCTCACACACACATACATAGGTCACATATGTATATATATATATATCTTCATTGTACATATTCCCTCATGGCGCATGGAATATGTTCAACAAATTAAGGGTATACATATTTGTATGAGAAAGTATGTGTGCTAGTGTGAGTGTTCTTTGTCAGAAGCTTCAAGAACAAAAGTCTCTCAGCTTGATCCACTTCCTTCTCTGAGGTAGGATCTCTATGAATTAATCTTTAAATTGAATAATCAATTATTTATTGCATTTCACACTTAATTTTAAATATTAATTATTTATATAGAACTATTTGCAAAAAAATTTCTGTCTTGAATAAGAGTGGTTTATTTCTAGTAATGTGTACCAATAAGTAGTTTGATTATGATTTAACATCAATTGCATGATGAAATCACCCTTTGGCCTTTGTGAATGTGTTTTAGATTTTTATTTTTTGTATGGTTTTCCTAAATGGCTTTGGATGTGTACTTCTGGTTTTCAAAGTGGTGTGATTGTGTTTCTTAAGAAATTGATTATCATGCAAAAATCATGTGACGCCCAGTTGGCAATTTTGTAAAACTATTTATCTCATGAAAACCCTCCTCAGATGTGTCCCCTTTTTTTAGATGAGTTATATGTTATGGGAGTCTGTTGTTAATTAATTCCATGTGACCAATGGTAGAAAGGAGAGGGACTTATTCTTTGGGGTGACTCAGGGTGAGACCTGTCAGGTAATATTATTTAATATATTCCCAATTTGATGCTCAACTGGAATTAGTTGACTCATAAACTTTTTAAATACTAGAGACATGGGAACCTGGCATATTGAGAGAATATTTTGAGAATGATTTCACTACTGGTAGGTTATGAGACTGACCAGTGGCCCGTTGTAGGTGGATATATTTGGATTATTTGGATGGGATTTTCCCTCAGCCTACCTAGAAAATGATGGTCGAGCGTTTTGAGTGTTTTGATCATATCGTTTGTGACATGTCAATGAGGATGAGGTCTCATTTATTGGTGTCTTTTGGATTATTCTGGGTCTCATGGGTTCACATATGTCTACACAAATTTTGTTGCTTTCATTAGTGATTATGATGCTTATGTGTACAACTACATTTCCATTTATGAGTGATTTCTTTTGTGCATTTTTTTATATATTTTTCCTTGGAATGTGGTAAAACTATTTTGGTTAGGTTTATAAAAATTGTTTTCAAGTAAAAGTTTTTAATCGTCTTTCTACAAATATGAAAATATAAAGAACACTTTCCCATTGCCTTGGGGTTTGAGAAATGAATAAGGGAAATTACTGGTAATTTTCTTTTGAGTAACATGTAGAAATACTTACTTTTATATATTGTATTTCATACCTGAAATTGAAGGATCTTTTATTTAAAGGAAATGAATATGGGAGTAGATTGTTTGGGCATGCCTACTATGTTTTAATACTCACGACTATATGTTTTCCTTTGTTTTTTTCAATGCATGTTGCACCTTGATAGGATTCAGTCGCCATAGATGGACGTTGGTTTGAGATTGGTGGTGACCCATAGGTTCACATGAAGGTATGTACATCCTTGTTTTATCATTGCTCCTAGTTTTTGTTTCTATTTTTTAGTTTTATTATTTCATTTTCTTTCATTTATGGGACAAATCAATCCCATTTGTTTATTTTTGATGCTCGACACTGGTTGTTAGCCCGTGGGGATCAGGAACGACCGTCAGTCCATCTCACAAGCCTACTCAGGTGATCAGTTCAGGGTCGACCATGGTTGGTACATGAAAAAATGGTTTCAGAGGAGGTTAATGTCATTTGGGTTGTCGGGTAGATTGATATTAGGACTATCAGAGCATAGGAGGTAGGATGCAGGTCAGTGCATGATCACCACCACTCCTGAAGAAACATGAGCTACTAGGGTTATTCCAGGTTTTGAGTCCTTTTTCATTGTTTTGGATTTAGGGATGACAGTAGAGGCGACTTGGTGTCACACTATGACCCCACATGCAGTAGTGTCCCATGTGGAGCCCAGGTTCCCAATTCAAGGTCCTTTGGTGTTATGTCTTTGTTATGGAATGGCTCACTACCATGTCAAAAGTTTGTGCATAAGCACATGTCCCTCACTCCGTTTATACATTGATGGTATTTATTAGTCATGATTTTGGTTGGGTTTAAAGTGTTTTTGGAAATGTAGGTGGTGTTTAATTGAATGGGTTCTTTCTCTAATGGTTTTAAAATTGGTAAAAAGGGGTTTTCATTCTAGTTGTTTTGAAATTGGTGAAGTGGGTTTTTATAGATAAAGTCTTTTGATTTTGAAAACATTGTCTTATATTTTTATTTAGTAATGGAATGAAAAGTGAATCCATTGGTATTCCCAAGGTGCGTCCGCATATGTGTGCGTAAATACTTGAAGTGCACATTGGCACATATGTACGAGTGATTTGAGTGGAATGGGGATGATGGCTTATGAGGTGGTTCATAGGATGCCATGTGTGGAGTTTTGGAATTTTTGGTTGGATTGATTCTTCCAGAATGTACTTTTAAAAAAAGATGATTTTGTGAATTGGTTTTTCTTGAAACGTGTATTTTGGTACTTGGAAAAGTTGATTTCACCTGTTTTTGTGTATGTTTGATTTATGAGTCTATTTCCCTTGGCTTGTGGTGTTGCTTTTGGTTGGGTTTAAGCTTGATCGGAATTCTGATCATGTTTCCTCAGCTCAGGTTTTTTCTTTTCATTGATTTTTGGCTTGATGCTAGTTTTGATTTTGTTTCTCAATGTTTTTCTGAATATGTCACCCAGAAATTTCATCAAAAATTGTTAATGAGTCATGCCCAATTCTGGTTTCTATAGATTTTTTATTATATTTTGAGGAATTTTTGGTTCTTTAGTGGAAGTGAAGCATTTTTATGGGATTAGAGCATCCATTCAGGTGGTTTGGGACTCCAGAGTTTGTCAGACTTCATATTGTCTTGGGATTAGTGGATGGTCCATCCTTGGACCAATGGGGGTGGATGTTTTTTCATGCATGGATTTGTGATTATGTGGGAGGTGTTAATGTCATTCTCAATCCAATGGATCATACCTGATGAGTTGAAGGAAAAAAATAGGTGAGACCTCATCCATTGTTAATAAGGCAAGTGGTTTGTGAAGGCCTGTGTCGGACACTTTAAGGAGTCGACATCTGGATCACATGTTCATAGAAAATCCAGTGCCTCTCGTCATGCAGAAGGATTCCCCATTTTTTGAGCAGGGTTTACAAGAGGAACCTTCCTCTAAATAAACCCATTTTATTGGTGTCGACTTCTGGTTCGTTAAACTACTTTGTAATGTTCCATTATTGTTGCTGGATAGAGAATCCTAATCAATCTTTTCTCATCCCTTTGATTTTATTCTATTGTGTGACCATTCATGTCACTGGGAAAGGTTCCGAAATAAGTGTATTTCAAAGGAGTTTTGATTGGGGGATGTTCATGTCTGACTTTGAGGCATAAGATGCTTCAGCCATTAGAGTACCCGCTTCAGGTCTCAGGGTGATGCTCATGCACAATCAGGGTGTCAAAGGCACGTGAGACATTCAGTTGGTTTTTTATCTGTCATATTGGTACAATGAAATTCAGGGTTTCATTATTATTGTTTTAATGCTATTTTATGTTCATCCTTTGTGGTGATATTGCGATGAACATATTAATCTGTGACTGTAGTAGTTATGTTCTTTAGAATGTGGCCTTTATAATCATTTGTTTTAGTTAAATGTTTATTTAGCCCTTGTGTGGGTTGGCCCTGGTTTTAGTTCTGATCATTTGGAGATGTGATTTTAAGGAGTTTTTCCTTCTGTCATGAGTTATAGGTTTTAGTGGAAGTGCTTTCATGCTCATACTAAGGTAGTTGGATGTGTTAGGATTTTTAAATCATTTTTTGGAATTATTAGCGCTCGTAGTGTTCGTATATGGAGTTCATTTTTTTGGTTCCCCGATATGACATGTGGACTTGTAGTGGTGTTCCGTTTATATCTCAACGGTCATATAGATTCCCCTCCTCATATTGGAGTGTGTGGGTTTTATTGTTTCTTTTGTTGTCGAGTTCTTGTGGTGGGGAGATCCCTCTCGTATTCTCCCTTTGTTTTATGTCAGGGGTTATTCATGATCAGTCGAGTTTGACTTGTGGAGTGAATAATCAACCTGAGGTTCTTCATTTTCATTTTGGATCTTTTTGGGCATAGACTCAAGCATTGGATAACTTTTGACTTGGTGACTATCTGGGGGTAGAAAGTGTTTATGGTGTGGATAATTGTCACACCCCGGCCGAGTTTGATGCATGACTTTCCTACGACTTATAAAAATGTGTGACAACACGCATTCTGACTCTTTATGTTGTTAATGCCGAGTGGCATGGTTCGAGCAAACCTCGTTTGTCCACGCACATGATGACACGCGAGCTGTGCAATTGCCCAACATTCAAAATAAGTAAATAAATTAATAAAAGGTCAAGTGAAATGAAATGAAAAAAATTAAAAAAAAATTAGAAAAAAAAATAGAGTTTGATAAAATAATGTTTAAGCATAAAATAATAATATTATTATATTTTTAATAATAATAGTTTCATTATATTGGATGTTATTATTATTATAACTTTTATTATTATTATTACAATATAAAATAATTTTTTTAACTAACCCTAAATCCTGACCTCCCCAACACACTTTTCATTCCTTTCCCTGCACGAGCCGCCACCCCTTTGCCCTTCGTCCACCTACGCACAACTGATTCCTACTACATGTCGTCACACCCACCCCCCCACCGACTACACTAACCCTGTCTCTCCCTCTTGGCTGATGCACGCTCGCAGCCTCTCTCTACCTTGGCCCTTAACCCCTGTATTGTACCACCAAAATCCTTCCACCCAGCCCTTCCCCGATGCCCCCACCAGCAGCATCCCACATTGGCCGGACCACCACTCCCACATCGGCGCTCCTTCTGACCTCACATTCGGCCACATCTCCCCATTCGCCCTCATCTTTCACGACGCCCCTACTCAGTTCCTCCCGCACGTTCGATATACTCGTGACCAGCCCAACCCCTTCTTTCATTCAAACTAGAAACTCCCTATGGTGGGACTCCTCTTCGGCACGCAACACCTCTGGCAGCGTCCCCTCCTCGTTGTGCCGCATTCGACCTCCTCTCATTTCTTACCGATAGGTATCAACCAGTTTTTGCGATTCTTATTTAGTGTTTTTTAACCAAATACTAATAGATTGAGTTATGTTATGTTCGTTTTAATTTCATTCCAGGGGTGTTCGATTGGTCTCTTTGGACCTTTAGGTTCATGTTCCGACAACCTATTTCGAAGGCGAAGTGATTAAGCTTGTCTCAGTTGGTTGCTGTTATACGAGGTGAGGTTTCAATCTTCATTCTATGATCATATGATCTAAATTAGTTTCTTAAATTTTTTTGAGGTGCATATTAATTATCCAGTGGTGTGTTGGTATTTTGAGATAGGAGAATTTACTAAAAATAGATTTTGATGTTGTTTTTTTAGTATGTTTATGTTTTTAACAATTTTTTTTTGATAAATGTTATTTGGATTTTAATTGTGAAATCGTATGTTGTATGTGGTTCATAATATTTTTTCGAAAGTGTTTTGACATTATTATATGGTGAAAAAGGATTTTCTAAATGATATGGTTATGTTTTCATGTGTTCTTCCATAGGATACTTCTCGGAAGTGTTTTTCAGACTATACAGATGGTTCAAAATGTGTTTTCAAAGGAACTTGAGATGTTAATGCATTGATAGTGGGTTTTTACAAAGTGATTTTCACAAATTGAATAATTAATGATAAATTCATTTGAAAAATAGTTTTTAGTGTTTGTGAAATTGAAATCAGTTTGTTTATGTAAAATGGAATCTGATGTGTGTTTCGTAAATGTATTTGTGGTGTGCAAAACATAAAATTTTTCTTTAAAATACTCACTTTAATATAGTGTTTCATTAGATCTTGATTTCATGAATGGTCCATTGGTTTCTAAAATATGCGGCTTCCTCTAGGTTAATTAATTATTGATTGGGTGGCTCCATGGTGGTGTGCACACACACATACATTGGTACCCATGTATATATATATATATATCTTCCTTGCACATATTCCATCATAGCGCGGGGAATATGTTATATGGATTAAGGGTATATATATGATTGAGAATGTATGTGATCTAGTGTGAGCATTTTTCATCGGAAGCTTCAAGAGTTAAAGTGTCTCAGCTTGGTCCACTTCATTCTCTGAGGTAGGATCTCTTTACATTATCCTTTAAATTTATGAATCGTTTATTTCTTACATTTCACACATCGTTTTAGATATTAATTTTTCATATAGAAATGTTAGTAAAATTTTTCTATCTAGAATTGGAGTGGTTTGTTTCTTGTATTGTGTTCTAATATGTAGTTTGAATGTGTTTTCACATCAATTGCATAATGAAATGCCCCTATCGACTTTGTGAATGTGTTTTAGAATTAAAATTATGTTATGGGTTTCTTAAATGGGTTTCGAAGATTATTTCTGTATTTCAATGTGGTGTGCGTATGATTCTTATGAAATGGTTTGAAATCCACAAATAATTTGAGGTTCGGTTGACACTTTTGTAAAACTAGTTATCTCATGAAAAAAATCCTCAGATGTGATCCATTTGCTTTGGTTGAGTTATATGTTATGGGGGTCCTATGTGTTGGATTTCCTTATGATCAGTGGTAGAATGGTGAGGGAAATATTATTTTGAGTGACTCGGGGTGAGACTTATCATGAAATATTATTATATATATTTGTGATTGGATGCTCAGTTAACATCGGTTGACTCACCCCCTTCTTAAATACTTGAGCCATGGGAAACTGGAATATTGAGGGAATATTCTGAGAATTAATTTTGCAGTCACAGGATAAGGTACTTAATAATGGCCCATAGTAGGTGGATATATTTGGTTTATCTCTATGGGATTTTTCCTCGGCCTTACTGAGAAAGGATGGCCAATAATTTTGAGCATTTTGATTACATCATGTGTGACATGTCTATGAGGATGACGTCTCATGTATTGGTGTCTTCTGTATTATTCTCGATCTCCTGGGTTCATCTATGTCTACATGGATTTTGTTTCTTGAAGTAGTGATTATGATGATTCTGTGTATACCTACATTTCCCTTTCTTTGTGATTTCTTTTGTGAATTTTTGTAGACTTTTTTACATTGAAATTGGGAAAATGCTTTTTGTTGGGTTTCATAAACATGGTTTTCAAATGAATGTGACTAATCTTCTTTGTACAAATTTTAAAAAATAAACAACACTTTCCCATTGAAAATGTTTATGTCTCTCTAAAAGATTGATTTGGGGTTTTAGAAATGAATAAGGGTAATAACTCATACTTTCCTTTTGAGTAACTTGTAGAAATCCATAACTTTATATATTATATTTAAAATCTGAAATTGAAGGATCTTTTATTTAATGGAAATGCATATGGGAATAGATTGTGTGGGCATGCTTACTGAGTTTTAATACTCACACCTATAGTTTTACCTTTGTTTTTTTAGCATTGGATAATGCACCTTGTTGGGATTCAGTCACCATAGTGTGACATTGGTTTGAGGTTGGTGGTTACCCATAGGGTCACATGGAGTTAGGTATGACCTTGTTTTCTTGCTGCTCCTAGTTTTCGTTTCCATTATTTAGTTTTTGTTTATTTATTTCTCATTAATTTATGGGCCAAATCGTTATAAATTGTTTTGTTTTGAAGACTGAAAATAGTTTCCAGCCCGTGAGGATCAAGAATGCCCCTCAGGCCATGTCACGGGCTAGTTCGGTTGAACGTTTCAGTGTCGACCCATGTTTGTTTGATATAATTCCCATCATCAACAATATCAGTAGTAATAGAAACAGTTGATCCAAATTATGAATGATTAAAATTTTTTGAAATGTAAATGTTGTTGGTTACGGGAACATAAAGGAATTTTTCTTCCTTATTGATCTTAGAAATATCGTTATTTATATTTTTAAACATTGAAGATATTAATTTTATCATTCTCAAGTAATGACATCTAAAAAAATTTACTAATTTCAAAAAAATATTTCCTGAAACTCATTACTCCTTACTCAATTTTAATGAAATATGAATAAAAAAATTATAATTAATCCTCCATAACATTTATCTTTATCTTAATGTATTAATTTATATTTATTTATTTTTATAGATATATATACAGAAGATCAATCACTTCTAGAATCTTATATATTTATTCAATATAATATTTTTTCATATTTTCTATTTTTTTCCAAATTCTTTATTTCTATCTAATTTCAATCAATATTTCAATGATTTTATTTCAATAATCATTTAGGTGAATATTTTACTTCAGTCTATTATTCAAAACTACTAATTTTATAACCAAAAAAAATCCTCATTATTTAATTCGATAATAAATGTGCTTTCAAAAATATCATTAGTGGATTTATCTATTACATCTCCCCTATGATCATCTTCCTCATCCATTAATAAAACCTCTCCTTTAAGATGTTGATATCTTTTTATCCTACCCTTTGGAATAAAAATTTTACTAGTCATCATGATGCTTTAAATATAATCATTCCATTTTTCTGCTGTATAACTTTTTTTTCATCTACTATTTAAGGTTGATTTTTATTGAAATACATAATTTCTCCACATAAAAATAATTTTTGTAATAATTTTAATTTTTTATTTATTGTGATTCAATTCACACTTTTACATAACTATGTCAAAATTAATAATAATTTTCACCAACCTTGTAGTTGGGTTTAGAGTGAACAACTTCTTCAAAATTAAAATTCTCATTATCATATACTTTCTTAGTGGATTTAATAAAAAATTATTGATCATGATTTTATTTTCATTTCATAAATTTCTCTCTTATAACTTCATATTTAAAATTGTTATATGTAATTCATCCAAATATATACTTTCTTGATCATTACTTCTAAATATTATACATTACCATACATCTTGTCAAGAAGAACTCCCAATATAATTTTAATAATAGTTTAATATTCCAACATTTCATGAATAAATATTATGATGATTATAAAATCATTCACCCCTCTAAATAAGTCACTAATAGATTCATACACACCAATTTTGAGATATTCATACTTTAGCCGCAATATTTTTTTATTCTTCTTCACATTCATATTTCCTTTTTATATATTTTTCAAATTTAATAAAAAACATTGATAGTTCTTCATACATTTATTCTAAGAAATTAAATTTCAAAAATTGATGAAAGCAATGAATTTATAGTCCTTCCATTATTCAACATATTTTCTCACCAATAGTAGTTACATGAAAATAGTCAGCATGTGGGGGAAATCCATATATTGCATATTATAGAGAATAAAAACCAAGATTCATAAGATATGTACCCTTTTTTATTATTGATATGATAGTTCATTCCATCAGAAACAGTAATCCCATGAATTTTCACACTATTCATACATTTTATGACAACTTCCAAACAAACATCGACAAAGTAAGAAATGATGGGAACATTTCCATTTTAAGGCCCATGCAAGATCAATATAATCATAATAAAGGGAATGAGTGAGTCAAATTTTTATTTTGTGTAATATTTATTTTGAAAACACAATTTCTTCTTATTAATATTTTATCAATTTATTTAAAAAAAGCATTCTCACATATAAATTTATACAAAAATAAACAATCTCACTATACTCAAAGTGTATCTAGTTATCAGAATGGTTTGGAAATAATCCAATGACACACAATCCACTTGAGCATTATATGATTTTTATTGATATAGTATGTATAAAATACCCTTATAATATCATAGATCCATAATCAATAAGACACTACATGTGATTCCACTAGGTTTATAGAAAAAAATGAGATGTTTTAAAATTTTCAGAAATATTCATGAATAAGTTCCGAACTTTTTCATTATACTTCTTCAATAAATTTTAATTGTACTATTTGTTCAAATATAATCACCATATTCATTCCCAGTATCGGTTAGGAACAACCTCAATTGAATTTATTAAAAAAATAGTCTAATTACCCATTCTGATTCCACTATCTGATTCATTGTTATTGTAACTAGTCAGACATTTTTTCTATAGAAAAATATAACCTAACTCTTCCTTCATCATTTTATTTTAGAAAAATTGTATATGATATCTTTGACTAATCTGAATAATCAGGACCATAACATATCTAATCATCTATTCTATCATGAAACCACTCGAAAGATGTTTTTTTCGGTAAATAATTCAATAACAAAAATTCTATAGCTATTAAGTTAATGTGAACTCTGTCCTAGTAAATTATAGTTCTACCCCATTATATAGGTGCACCATAAATATAAAATGTTGGAGATTGAAATAATTTTCACACTCAACAAAATTTCATATATCAAAATTTAACATTCATTTGAAATATATTTGAGAAATTATTGGATTATTTACCACTCTTCTAGAGTCTTATTAAATCTTCTTGAATTCTCCTGAATATATTTATTCACAATAATAATTGAATATTAAATATAAAATTTATTATTTGGAATAATTATAGTCCATAAAACTCACTCCAAAACTCTATTTTTTTCTCTGATACCCTAGACCCAAAAATGATGTACTTCCCACCCTAATGTTCCAATCCAACAAACCCTTTTTGGCATAAACATTAAAACATATAAAGACATGATAAACCTAATTTAGTATTATAGTATAAAATTATATACGCGACACATTTTAATATACTTTATTCATTTGTTTAAATTATTCTTAAACTGAAAAAACAATGTTTGATAGAAGTAAATATTTGACAGTTTATTGGGGTCGAAAAGATCATCTGATTAATTAGTATCAAAATACATTATAATGGATTAGTCTCTATATCATTCTTGGTGGACCAGTCTTATCAGCTCTTCTGATTGATTGTTGTTATCCAGAATTCATTTGGATCAATAAAAAACAAATCTTTCCATCACACAGAAAATCCATGGACCCTCTCATACGATTATGTCAATCATTGAATATACATCTGATGTTACTCACTATATGATGAATTAGTGTTGGTAAAAACTTATCTGATGGATCAATTGAACAACTTTTCTTATTTATATTTATAAAAAATGACCTGTTTCACTAAATTACACCAAATATTATGGTTAATTTGATGAATTCATTCATTTCATGGAACTTCACATCTAATTTATAGACTAATCATAACTTCTTGTAATAATATGAATCAAGTAAACTATAAATTTCAGTATCCAAAAATATTATTTTTCTATAGCTTTTCCATTTTATGATCTACTTCTTGAAAAAAATAACCTTGTATAATTTCCATAAATTCACCATTATATTTACTTCTGCACACTCCGTATTATATAATGAATTCATTATGATGTTTAGAATGCATATACTAGAAAATATATGTCAAAACTCATATGTTAACAATATTATTCAATGTCCTATATCTAATATTACTTCTTGGTCCATAATAAAAAACTTCATTCATTATATAAAATTAAAAAATAGGAAGACCCACTAAAAAATATTCCGTACAACAAACTTCAACTGATAGACACATAGAAGAAATATATGTCTGTCAATCAACATCAGATAATCTTTCTTCTATTCAACATAATATATAATGTGAGGTGATTTTTCATATAAACAAAAAATGAGTAAAAAATTCCATAAAAATCCAATCAAAAAACTCAACCAATAAAACATTTCCCAATAGGAATTTAGTTAGATTGAATATTAGAAATATTTTTTTAATCCAATTTCATGAAACAATGATGTGTTGGCTACGGTTTTGATAGTTGTATGATTGAAGATATTTTTGATAGGTGTAAATATGTTTCAATATTTATTTACAAAATATGTTTTTGTACCATTACCTTGACATAAAATTAAGTTAAGGATATAGTGATAACCATGAATAATTCTAATTGATATGTTTCCCTATATCATGGCCCATTTGGTGCTATAAAAGATATAAATTTTATTTGAATATTTTTCATTGAATGGTTTTGTACAATGACTCGTGTCACGATGGGGTAATGTGAAATTATTCATAATGAATTAAAGTGGTAACTTAATACAATGAATATATTATCTTATGTTCAACTAGTTGATGGTGTAGAGTGAAAATCCCCACCAAAGGATTACTGAATTTTTGGACAATTTAATGAAGCTTTCTAGTAATCCTATAATTAATCATAGTTAGGGTATTATTAAATGAAGTCTAATTAATCATATGCTATGAAGAAATTATGTTTGTTTTAATATGGAAATTTTATATTAATGTACGTCATATTAGAGTCATGATCACCATATCTATATTCATGGGGCCAATGAACTCAGTGTTCTATATGCCTATAAAACATTAAATATTGGATTTTATTATTGATAAAAATATATATGAAAAGTCCATAGATGATCACATTTAACATTAATATGTTTTATTAGAGGTAAATTTAAGATATATTCAATATAAAAATGTATCAAATTATAATATTTAGACAACAGTGGTGGAGTTTCAATATTATTTTGTATATAAACTTGGTATACAAAAATATTCCATGAATATAGAGGTAGTTTATTTTATTGTTATATATAATAGTCTTGAACTCGCACTCCCATTTCCATTTTAGAAAACATAATTATTTCATTTTATTCATTGATACTAATAATTATTGAACAATTTTATCCATTAAAATAATAATGTAAAAAAAATAGATAACTTATATACCTAAATAGCTTTTATGATTATGTTATATGGGAAATAAAAATAACTCCTTAAAACTGGGAATTTCAACAAAATATCTATTTTTCTACAAAAATTGTCGTTTATAAGGAAACATTGTTTTATTTCTAGATAACACACATTTATAGAAACTAGAATTTATTAATTTTTTAGAAACAAATTTACCTGGTGTTACAATATATTAATATTTTGGAATAATAAAAAAACATAAGTTAGGGATATATAGAAAATAAAAATAAGCACATCAATCTATTTTAAATAATTTGATCATATAAGAAATTTTACCTTCAGTATAATAACATTTTGATTAAAAAGTGTTACATTCTCATGAAATTATCTTGACAACACACTGATTTTATAAAAAACATTATAAGAAAGCATAAAGGCCAAAATATATCACGATTGTTTCATAGAAAACATGAAAAACCTTAAATATTATTTAAAAAAACACACATTTTCACACGTAAAATGGAACAATCATTCTATTAAAAAAAATATCATTTTCTTTACTTATGAAATAATATAAATTTTATGACCGCACTTTATCAACAATATAAATTTAATGGAGGTTCATTTAAAAATTTTATTCATAGAAACCATATAATAATAATTAAAATTATAAAACCATACTCATATTATTGCAACATTATTATTTTGAGAACATAATCATCACTAAAAAAATTGAGAGTTATATTAGGATCACCAATAATCATATATTATTTTAAGGATAATGAAATTATTGAACATAAAAATCATGATTTTAATTAATAAAATTCATAAAATATGTTATTTATCCAATAGGAAAAATAATATGAAGTTAATATACATGTATCCTTTAAAAATATTAAAAAAATAGTAGAATAAATCAAAAATTATTTTTATACAACGAAAATTTGGAATATTATATAGGAATAAAAACATAAAATAATTATTTTAGATACAAGAAAATAGAAAAATGACATTTAAGTAAATAAAGAATACTCATTTTACATTTTTGTATGAATAGTCAAAAACCCTTTACAAAAATATGTTAAACATTTTTATTTTGATAACATTTTAATGAATTCTACAAGGTAAAATAATATGCCCCATGTAATTTATATATTTAAATATTAATACATAAATAAATACTTATAAGAATTTGTAGGTCGATGATAAATATTTAGAAATAAAATTATAAAATATTTTAAATGAGTATTTAAGATACTATGTCCCTTACGACATGATAAATTTTAAAGTAATGAAAATATGGGGGAAATAACTTTTTATGTATTTGTAAATAGAATATTTTCTATAAAATTGTGACAAATTATATCCATAAAGTAGTTAATACACCACACAAAAGAGATCATTTGGTAAAAATAACTCAATTCTCAATGAATGGGAATTTATACTAGAAATCCCTTACCTTAGGTATGAATTTTCACATACATTCATTAACACATTTATAATAAATATATACTATTTAACTGATTTCATAATAATATTATTTTATTTTATTCAATTATCTTTATCTATTTTTTAATGTTAATGAACTTGGTTTTTTTGTTACCTAATTAGTTATTTTTACGTTAGTCATTGTGTATAATGACCCATACATTACATACATTGTTATTACTTCAAAATTAAAGCACACTTATTACAACATATAACAAAACCATGAAAGGACCGTATAGGTATAGTGACTTTAGAAACTAGAAAGCATAAAAAACTAGATCATAAATCATCTACTTTTCCTCCCTTTTATTTCATCATATATAGAGTCCCTTTTTGGAATATTCTACTTAATAACCTTCTTCCTGACCTCGGGAAATAAAACATAAAAAAGGGTGAGCTCAAATGCTCAGTAAGGGTAAACAAAAGAAATATCAATCACATAATATACTTAATAGCATATCTTTGGAAATCTTAACCTGCAAAAGAAATCATAATTTCATAACATGTGATAAATCATAGTAGTGAAATGTAATCCCAAGAATCATAACTTAAAACATGAAACATTGTGGAATACACACATAATCCTAGAGAATCATTTCTTATTAGTCAAGACTCATTTCCACGACTATCTTAGTGGACAATGTCCATTTCTGAACCGAGTTCACTCCTCGTTTCAGTCCTGTTTCACTGAACCAGTTTAACCTGCCATTCTAGCCATGTCTATCTCATGAGATATAAAATTATTACCCAATGCATTGGAGGGAGATTTAGGTCCCACCCATCTCATAATGATACCATTCTTATGTGTGCCACAAAATCATAAATCATACATCATTGCATAACCCATGTAATAACAAAATGGGATACTTAAACATAACGACATCATAAAACAATTCATATAAGATAAAGGAATTTATAAAAATATTTCTATCATAACATAATCAAATCAATGTAATAATAGGGATAGTAACAGAACCCTTTATTATCTTAGGTGGAAAATAATTTTGATAAAACACTTCAAATCCATTCTTGAGGAAAATGTCCTTTTTACTTCAAAAACAGTTTCCTTTCTTAACATGTCATACAATTTTATACTAAAAGAAGTTGATTAAAAATAAATATGAAAACATTTAAAGGAATCTTCTTGGAGATAATGTTTTAAAAATCCATTCATGCCGTATAACTTAAAAAAAATTCTTCTCGTACATTTTTTGGAAAAGTCAAAAAGTACCTCGTATGAAAAAAAACAAAATATTCCTTTCATATATTTTACTAATAACTCATTAAAGGGTAAAATTGGATTAAAACAATTGTATGTGGATGGAAATAATATTACATATTTAGGAAACATAGATGTGGATGATAAAATACAACCTAGTAAATACCAAAGTATAAATAATCTCAGATAAAATGACATTGTGATATTTTCCCTTACCTTAGGTCTGATATGCTTTGTACGTATCCGAACCTCCTGTATAATGATTTAAATAATGTTATTGACTTATTCCATAATCATAATCATTGTTATGATATCACATATGGTCATATTCTTACCTTCTTATTAGTAATATTTCATTGCAACTTGTTATTCGGGTGTTTATTACTTTTTGTTCTTATGCGTGTTTTGTGGAATAAATTCTTATTCTTCTCTTTAGGTTATAGATACCCCATTTACAGAATTTTATTAGTGTAATATATATCATATTAATTAATTCAATTCATTTATATAATCATTATGCAATGAATATCATGTAGAACGAGCCACATCACATCGTGGAGACGGTATTCCGTACCTACGCACGAGCGATGATATCGTTCCCATGATCATGGAATTGTATTGGAGTGTATATATACTATTTAAGAATCAATATAACTTTACAATAATAATATATAGTCATTATTTAATCCATTATACCAATCCAAGTAAGGTGGTGGTGGAAAATAGATTACACCACGTCGTGGAGACGGTATTCCGTACGTACGCACGCGCGGTGATTTCATTTTCCGTAGGATGGATAGATGGTGAAATACGATTGTTTCATACTTATAATAACATATAAGTATATGAGTGATACTGATGTTATTACTTCATAATGAAACAACTAAACAAGAATAAGTGGAAGAATAAATAAAGATGAATGAATGGGTAACGGACATTACCTCTTCTTTGAAGTGCTTCTTTGAGACCTCCTTTTAGGGCACTAAAATTGTTCTTTGAAGAAAACCAGGAAATCTAGGATGTCTATAAGAAAGTGTATTGGAGAATGTAGCAGGGGTTGGCTGTTCTTGTAGGCTCAATGTGGTGTGAGGATGAGAGGGAGGAGGAGCCCTTTTATAAGGGAGGAGAGGGGAACCTTTGGAATAACAAAAACTATTATTTTATTATAAAGCCAAATTAGGTTTTAAATAGCTCAAAATTAATTTAATTCCAATATAAGGTGGTTATGCGTCTAAATAATCTCATAAAATATAATTTAGACAAGTTTAGGTTCCTATTTTGACCTTATCATTTAGATTTAACATTAAGTTAAATAATTTTACTTTCACCGTGTCTTCTTGTGTTCTTACACTATAAGGTTATAAACATACTATAACAATCCAAACGAACCCCAAGTTGTTTATTATTAATATATATAACCTTATCTATGTCATTTGGCTGACCCCTATAATTTTATGAATAAAATGAAAATTAATAATATAATATTTGTTTTAAAAACTATTTTTTGTCAATTTTGACACTATTTAGTAATCAATTTTTGTGAAAATCATAACAGAATGATTAGTTAGAAAAAAGTTAATTAAATCAATAATAAAATGTCATATTAACCTATTAAATTAGTGGAATTCATAAAAAGTCTCAAATTAAATTTATTTGGATATTTATAACATCAATTATGTCAATATTTCATTAATAAGATAATTTCTGCATCATCTTTGTGTCATAAATAAATTAAATTATTTAATGTCTAAAAATTACAAATAAAATACCATAATGTAGAAAATATTTTTATATTTATAATTAATATTTATAAAAGAATTGATCTTATATATAACCTTATATTAAAAATTATTTACTTATTAAACTTTGATTTTAACTATTTTAACCCTACTTTAAATAAATTAATAATAAATTTCCTAATCTTATCCAAGTGGGCCTAAATGGTCATATTTTATTCCTATGTATGTTTTTGGTCGAATTACATTTATCCAATAGAATTAGGACATGTGTTAGGGTAATAATAATATCATTTTTACCCTTAATTACCCTATTTACTTTTAACCGTGGTAAATAAAAGTTAAAAGTTACTATTCACCAAAAATTATTTTCATCACATTCAACCACATTTTACATACTGATATCAACCGTGTCTCTCGGAATTTTGAAATTCCATTCACAGATGCGGTAAAATTATGTTTTATGACAAATTCTGTTTTTTAACTACCACTTAGTGGTTTCACTATTCATCAAAAATTGAAAGTTTTCAGAAACATACCAAAATTTCACCCTACGATAATTTCGATATTTCGAATCCAAAAATGAAGTCCATTTTGAAAAATAAAATTTATAAAATTTCAAGAAGTGGTTATTACTATTCATAACGGCTAGTTTTAACAATATTTTATTAGCATATCATTGTTTAGGGAAACTCGGTATTGCGTACGATGCAAGCTATCGAGGAAGGTCGTGATTTCGTGTAAAGAAAGCCAAGAAAGTGTTGTGTGTAGAAAAAGATTACTTTGATGATTTATATAACATAGAAGTCTTGGGTTTTACATTCTACCCCCCTTAAAATGAATTTCGCCCTCGAAATTCGTCACTTTGTAGCAAACAGATGAGGATACCTCTCCCTCATCATATCCTCAAGCTGCCATGTAGCTTCTTCTAATTGGTGGTTCCACCATAAAACTTTCACCAATCGAGGGGTCTTGTTTGGTAGGAATTTTTTGCTACGATCCCGAATCTATATCGGCTGTTCTTCATAAGAAAGATCCAACTCCAGTGGTACAACTTCTGAGCTGAGTACATGTGAAGGATCAGGTATGTACTTTCTTAGGAGAGATACATGGAACACATCTTGAACATGAGAGAGATTCAGTGGAAGCACCAATCGGTAAGCTACCTTCTCAACATGATCCAGTATTTCAAAAGGATCGATATATCTAGGGCTCATCTTCCCCTTCTTTCCAAATCTCATGACCCTCTTCCAGGGAGATATTCGGAAGAACACTTTATCACCCATTTCAAACTCTAGGTATTTTCTTTGGTTGTCGGCATAACTTTTTGTCGACTCTGATCTGCTCTTATGTGTTGTTGAATAGATCTGACCTTTTCTGCCATTTCATCAACGAGATTGGGTCCTAATAGCTTTCTTTCCCCAACTTCATCCCAGCACGTTGGAGTCCTGCATTTCTTTCCATAGAGTGCTTTATAAGGAGCCATCTGAATACTGTAATGAAAGCTATTATTATAAGAAAATTCCACCAAAGGTAGGTGTTGATCCCAACCACCTTTGAAATCCATAGAGAAATCTCTCAACATATCTTCTAGAGTTTTAATTGTTCTCTCAGACTGACCGTCTGTCTGAGGATGATAAGGAGTGCTGAAACTCAACTCTGTATCCAGAGTACGCTGAAGACTTCGCCAGAACTTTGAGGTAAATCTTGGATCCCGATTAGATATAATAATAAGTGGTACTCCATGCAATATTACAACTTCCTTTACATATATCCTGGAAAGCTGATCTAGATAGAAATCCTCTCTAATAGCAATGAAGTGTGCAGACTTTGTAAGACGATCAACTATGACCCAGATAGAATTATTGCCTTTGGATGTTTTAGGAAGTCCTATGACAATGTCCATAGTAATGTTTTTCCATTTCCATTCAGGTATGGGTAATGGTTGTAACATCCTATTAGACTTCTGTCTCTCATCATTAACTTGTTGACAAACCAAGCATCGAGAGACATATTCAGCAACATCTCTTTTCATGCTATCCCACCAGAAGTACTCTTTCAGGTACCTATACATCTTCGTGCTTCCAGGATGAATAGAGAATGAAGAACTATGAGCCTCATCTAGCATCTCCTTCTTTAATTCGGGGATGGGAGGAACACAAACCTGACCCCTGAACCTTATTATCCCATCACAATCAAGGTTGAATTCAGGAACATTTCTCGCCTTCTTTTGTAACTCGACATCTTCTTTCTGTTCATCATTAATATTCACATGTATGTATGGTTGAACATTCATTTTAGAAAGATACGATTTTTCCACTTTCATTATAATTCCCAGATCCATCCTTTGTAAATCCATAAATATTGGATCTTTTGTGATCCTCATCATGGATAAACTAGCATGGTCTTTTTGACTTAATGCATCTGCCACCTTGTTTCCTTTCCCAGGGTGGTAATTAATTGAGCAGTCGTAATCCTTAATCATCTCTAACCATCTTCTTTGGTGCATATTCAGCTCCTTTTGTGTGAAAATATACTTTAATAATTTATGATCAGTATAAATATTACACCTTTCACCATAAAGGTAATTCCTCCAAATCTTTAATGCAAAGATTACCGCAGCTAACTCCAAATCATGAGTAGGGTAATTTTGCTCATGTATTTTCAACTGTCATGAAGCATAAGCTATCACCATATCATTTTTTATAAGAATACACCCCAATCCCTTCTTGGATTCATCACTGTAGTTCACAAACCATTCTCCACTACAAGGCAGTGTGAGCACAGGTGCACTGGATAACCTTCTTTTCAACTCCTTGAAATTCACTTCACATTGTGTCGTCCAAACAAACTTAACTCCTTTCTGAGTCAACTTGATGAGTGGATTAGATAATTGTTAAAAATCATTCACAAAACGTCGATAATATCCAGCCAAACCAAGAAATCTTTGGATCTCAGTTACTGTTGTTGGTTTCGACCATCTTTCGATAACCTCTATTTTTGCTGGATCCACAGATATATCCCCTCTTATGAGATTATGTGACCCAAAAATGAATCTTTTTTAAGCCAAAATTCACACTTGGTAAATTTGGCATAAAGCTTCTCCTTTCTCAGGGTCTTCAATATAATTCTCAAGTGATCTTCATGTTCTTCCTTGCTCTTTGAATAGACAAGAATATCGTCTATAAAGACTACCACAAAATAATCAATATAGTCTCTAAAGACTCTATTCATTAGATCCATGAATATAGCAGGGGCATTAGTAAGGCCAAATGACATCACTATAAATTCATAGTGTCCATACCTTGTACGGAAAGTCGTCTTTGGTATATCCTCCCTTTTGACCCTTAATTGATGATACCATGAATGAAGATCAATCTTGGAAAAGTATTGAGCTCCGCGTAGTTGGTCAAATAGGAAATCAATGCGCGGGAGAGGATATTTGTTCATGATAGTGATCTTGTTAAGTTATCGATAATCAATGCAGAGTCTCATTGATCCATCTTTCTTCTTAACAAACAGAACAGGTGCTCCCCAAGGTGACGCACTAGGGCGTATGAACCCCTTATCAAGATTCTCTTGGAATTACTTCTTCCATTCCTGCAACTCATTTGGGGCCATTCTATAAGGTGTCTTTGAAATAGGCAAAGCATCTGGTACGAGTTCTATTGAAAAATCAACTTCAGGATTCAGTGGAAGATCAGGTAATTCCTCTAGAAAGACATCATCAAACTCCCGTACAATGGGCATATTCTTAATCGTGAGTTTCTCACCAACCATTTGAGATAAATAACCTTCATTTAGTGGAATCAATACCAATAAAATGGAATAAATTTCCACTGGAAGGTTATGTTCATCCTTGCATCGATAGACGATCATAGATTGATCTGGAATATGAAATGTGACTTCCCTTCTTTGGAAATTGATATGAGCTTTATGTAGAGAAAGCCAATCCATGCCAAGAATCACATCAAATTCCACTTAGGAAGGATCACATGATTTGAAGGATGCACATTCCCAAAAACATCAATCGTAGAATAATTATAAACTTTTGATGTGACTATTGTTCCATTAGGGGTTTTCACAGCTAACTCAACATCTAACTGTTGAGGTAATACGATGATATCCTTAGAAAATTCTTCAGAAATAAAGTAGTGGGTGGATCCAGAATCATATAAAACATTTGCTACTTTAGAGTGGATGGTAAGTGTACCTTTCACCACATCGTTATCGTACTCCACATCGCTGATTGAAATTGCATGTCACTATCCTTTGTCTTTAGCCTTAAGAGTTTGTTGACGTCGACCATCATCATCAACCCTTAGATTTGGGCATTGATTGGCATAATGCTTCATCTCCTTGCACTTGAATCATTGAAGTGTAGTAGGGTCATTCTGTGTATCCCTTCCTTTTTTTCATCATTAGAAATATTCTTCCCATCATTGGGGCATTCAAATGCTCGATGACCTTCCTTTCCACATTTGAAACATTTACTTTTCCCTTTAAGACAACTCCCTCCATGTTTCTTTCCACACTTTTAGCATAAGGGATAGCTCCTCTTCTTTTCAGTGTGCTCTTTATATTTTCCTTTGAATTCAATTTTCCTCTTCTTATCAAACCCATATGACTGATGGGTTACTCCCATCTCCATCTCAACTTTGAGAGCACATCGAATGATTTCCTCGTAGCTATTGATGTACCTTATGGCTAACGCCCATAGAAGACATGGTTTTAAGCCACTAAAGAATCAATCGATCTTACTATCAGGTTGGATAATAATACCAGAAGCGTACCTTGCAAGTCTTATAAAATTTGCTTCATAAGTACCAACAGATTCCTCATCCTTTTTCATCAGTTCAAGAAACTCTTTCTCCATCATTGTTCGGAGAATACGAGGGAAGTAATTATTGAAAAATAAGTTCTTGAACACGTCTCATTCCATGGAATCAATTTCATCCCTTTGCCTCGTATTCTTTTTAATATTCAACCATTGGTCCACATCTCCTTCCAAACGATACACTGCTAGGATGAATTTATCATGTTCAGAACATTGAATAACTGAAAATATCTTTTCAGTAGTACTAATCCATGGTTCAGCAACTAATGGATCAGTAGACCCACTGAAAGAAGGTGGACACTGCCTCATGAAGGATTCAACTGAATGCTGCTCCTTCCTTTGCTCGTTTGTAAGTCCTATATGATTTATAGCTTGAGAAATTAGTGTGAGCATGGCTACACGATTTTGAATTCCATCTCCCATAATGTTTCATTTCTCTGAGGGACAATCATTGCATTGCTCGTCGCATTTCGCATTAACACGGTTCCATTAGGTTCTAGCCATTGACTAAAACCAAGAAGAATAGTGTGAGAAACACTAATTATAATAGGAAAACCACATAATCAAGAATACAATTTCACACTTAAGGTCTTATCCTAGGTTATTCATGGTCATTTCTAAAACACTAAGATTGTGTTCTATGCTTAGAATTATCCGTAGGGTTCTTGCTAGGGCTTTCACATCCTAGTTTCCAAAGTTTGACTATACCTTTCCCCTAATACCAACTATAATGACCCATACTTTACATACATTGTTATTAATTCAAAATTGAAGCACACTTATTACAACATATAACAAAACCATGAAAGGACCGTATTGGTATAGTTTCTTTAGAAACTGAAAAGCATAAACAACTGGTTCATAAAGCATGTACTTTGCCTCCCATTTATTTCATCATATCTAGAGTCCCTTTTTGGCATATTCTACTTAATAACCTTATTCCTGACCTGGGGAAATAAAACATACAAAAGGGTGAGCTCAAATGCTCAGTAAGGGTAAACAAAATAAATATCAATCACATAATATACATAAGAGAATAACTTTTGGAAATCTTAACCTGCAAAAGAAATCATAATTTTATAACATGGGATAACTCATAGTAGTGAAATGTAAACACAATAATCATAATGTAAAACATAAAACATTGTGTAATACACACATAATCATAGAATATCATTTCTTATTAGTCAAGACTCATTGACAAGACTATCTTAGTGGACACTGTCCATTTTTGAACCGAGTTCACTCCTCGTTTCAGTCCTGTTTCACTGAACCAGTTTAACCTTCCGTTCCAGCCATGTCTATCTCATGAGATATAAAAGCATCACCCAATGCATTGGAGGGAGATATAGGTCCCACCCATCTCATAATGATACCATTCTTATGTGTGCCACATAATTATAAATCATATATCATTGCATAACCCATGTAATAAAAAAGGGATACTTAATCATCATGACATCATAAAAAAATTCATATAAGATAAAGGAATTCATAAAAATATTTCCATCACAACATAATAAAATAAATGTAATAATAGGGATAGAAACAGAACCCTATATTATCTTAGATGGAAAATACTTTTGATAAAACACTTGAACTCCATTTTTGAGGAAAATATCTTTTCTACTTCAAAAACATTTTCCTTTCTTAACATGACATACAATTTTATACTAAAAGAATTTGATTAAAAATAAACTTGAAAACATGTAAAGGAAGCTTCTTGGAAATAAATTTTTAAAAATCCATTCATGCCTTATAACTTAAAAAACATTTTTCTCGTACTTTTGTTGGAAAAGTCAAAAAGTACCTCGTACAAAAAACGGAAAAAGATTCCATTCATATATTTTACTAAAAACCCCTTGAAGGGTAAAATTTGATTTAAACAATTGTAGGTGGATGGAAATAGTATTACATATTGAGGAAACATATATTTGGATGATAAAATACACCCCAGTAAATACCAAAGTATAAACAATCTCGGATAAAATAAGATTGTGATATTTTCTCATACCTTAGGTCCGATATGGTCTGTACGTATCCGAACATCCTGTATAATGATTTAAAAAATGTTATTGAATTATTCCATAATCATAATAATTGTTATGATATCACATATGGTCATATTCTTATCTTCGTATTAGTAATATTTCATTACAACTTGTTATTCGGGTGTTTATTACTTTTTGTTCTTATGCGTGTTTTATCGAATAAATTCATATTCATCTATTTAGGTTATAGACACCTCATTTACAGAATGTTATTAGTGTAATAAATATCATATTCATTCTTTCAATTCATTTATATAATCATTATGCAATAAATATCATTAGAACGAGTCGCATCAAATCGTGGAGACGATATTCCGTACGTACGCACGAGCGATGATATCGTTCCCATGATCATTGAATTGTATTGGAGTGTATGTATACTATTTCAGAATCAATATAACATTACAATAATCAAATATAGTCATTATTTACACCATTATACCCATCCAAGTAAGGTGGTGGTGGAAAATAGTTTACACCACGGCATGGAGACGGTATTCCGTACGTACGCACACGCGGTGATTTCATTTTCCGTAGGATGGATAGATGGTGAAATAGGGTTCTTTCATACTTATAATAAAATATAAGTATATGAGTGATACTGATGTTATTACTTCATAATGAATCAACTAAAGAAGAAGAAGTGTAAGAAGAAATAAATATTAAAGAATCTGTAATGGACATTACCTCTTCTTTGAAGTGCTTCTTTGAGACCTCCTTGTAGGGCACTAAAATTGATCTTTGAAGAATACCAGGACCACTAAGATGTCTCTGGGGAAGTGTATAGGAGAAAGAGGCAGGGTTTGGTTATGCTTGAAGGCTCAAAGTGGTGTGAGGAAGAGAGGGAGGAGGATCCCTTTCATAAGGGAGGATAGGGGCACCTTTGGAATAACAAAACTATTATTTTATTATAAATCCAAATTCAGTTTTAAATAGCTCCAAATTGATTTATTTCCAATCTAAGGTGGGTATGGGTCGAAATTCTCTCATAAAATAGAATTCAGACAAGTTTAGTTTCCTATTTTGACCTTATCATTTATATTAAACATTATGTTAAATAATTTTACTTTTACAGTGTCTTCTTGTGTTCTTACACTATAAGGTTAATAAACTTACTATAACAATCCAAAAGAACCCCAAGTTGTTTATTATTGATATATATATAACCTTATCTAAGTCATTTGGCTGAAACATAGATTTTTAGGAATACAATAACAATTAATAATATAATATTTGTTTTAAAAACTATTTTATGTCAATTTTGACACTATTTAGTAATTGATTTTTGTGAAAATCATAACAGAATGATTAGTTCGAAAAACGTTAATTAAATCAATAATAAAATGTCATATTAACCTATTAAATTAGTGGAATTCATAAAAAGTCTCAAATTACATTTATTTGGGTATTTATAACATCAATTATGTCGATATTTCATTAATAAGATAATTCCTGCATCATCTTTGTGTCATAACTAAATTAAATTATTTAATGTCTAAAAAATAAAAATAAAATACAATTATATAGGAAATAATTTTATATTTCTAATGAATATTTATAGTCGAATTTATCTTATATATAACTTTATATTAAAAATTATTTACTTATTAAACATTGATTTTAACTATTTTAACCCTTCTTTAAATAAATTAATAATAAATGTCCTAATCTAATCCAAGTGGGCCTAAATGGTCATATTTTATTCCTATTATTATTTTTGGCTGAATTACACTTATCCAATATAATTAGGACATGTTTTAGGGTAATAATAATATCATTTTTACCCTTAATTATCCTATTTACTTTTAACTGTGGTAAATAAAAGTAAAAAGTTACAATTCACCAAAAATTATTTTCATCTCATTGAACCACATTTTACTTACTGACATCAACCATGTCTCTCGGATTTTTGAAATTCCACTCACAGAAGTGGTAAAATTATGTTTTATGAAAAAATTAGTTTTTTAACAACCACTTAGTGGTTTCACTATTCATCAAAAATTGAAAGTTTTCAGAAAAATACCAAAATTTCACCCTAGGATAATTTCGATATTCCGAATCCAAAAATGAAGTCCATTTGGAAAAATAAAATTTATAAAATTTCAAAAAGTTGTTACTACTATTCATAACGGCTAGTTTTAATAATATTTTATTAGCATATCATTATTTAGTGAATCTCGGTATTGCGTACGACACAAGCTATCGAGGAAGGTTGTGATTTTGTGTAAAGCAAGCCAAGAAAGTGTTGTGTGTAAAAAAATATTCCTTTGATGATTTATATAACATAAAAGTCTCGGGTGTTACATTGTGAGGATGTTTGGTACCTAGTCACAATAAATTTATATAGGATAAATACGGTGAAATATTTAATTATTACCTCATATATATATTATTAATAATTACATTATTATTATTTTTTACATTGTGTATAATATTTTGACATTATATGATAGGAATACATGAAAAACAAATCACTTCTCTTTGTGGAGGTCATATTCAAAACATATGCTCTATCGACATTGCTATTTTTTAATTGGTTGAGGATAATATAGTATTTAATATATTATATATTTCGTAAAATAATTAATTATGGATTATAATATATATTTAATAATATTAAAAAATTTAAATATTATTGTGTGGTGGTGATGAAAAATGAAATACATAACTTTATCATGGTGGTAGTCTGCATGTACGGACAAACGATGATTTTTTCCCAATAGAATGTAAAATGAAAAAATATAGTTGTGCTGATAAAATGATAACATGTACATATATGTGATATAGTTACTATATTATTACATTACACATATGATGGAATTTTAAATGAAAAATATTATTTAAAATGAATGATATCGGTTAAATCGATGTCCTCTTCTTTGAGAGATCTACTTTCAATTTCGACTTAAAGACCATATTGATGGTCCTATGAAGAGACCATAACCCCAATAAAAGGCCTAATGATATTTGGTAGATATTGTTTTGGTTATTCAGGATATCTAGTTAAATGTGTTGTGAATTATATTAGATAGGATTCATTTTATACTAAAGTAAATGACCTACTTGGAATTACTTAAATGAATAAATTATAATAAATAATGATTATTATAAAGGTGGAACCAGGATGAAATATATTCAAATCATATATAGTTTAAGGTATAAACAAAATCAATTAAAAAATTTCTCATAGATTTATGTTGAACTATATTCATTATCTTTTACTTTATCCCCTTCATTAACCTAATTTACCTATAACTGTATTAACAACATTTTAAAAAATAATGGTTAATAAATTTACTTATACAATGACAATTGTTTCAAAAATAGTCATTTATTTTCATTATATACAATATCCTATCCCAATTATCCAATTTCAAAATTTTTATCATTTTAAAATCAATTAATAATTTTTTATTTAATATAATTAACAATTTAATTCATTTTAAGAAATATTAATATATTTTGATTTTAAAGACATAATGACATGTATGAAACATGAATATATATATTTTTTTAATATAAATAATAAGTAATTATTAAATTTTAAATTCGTGTTTGAATAAAAATCATCCCAAAAATATTAATTTTTTTTTGTAAAAAAAATTAATTTGAATTTTCTATTGCTTCCACATGCACTATGTAAGTGTTTTGTTAGAATTTAAGGTAATCATATGATCTAAAAAAATAAAACTAATTTAAAATCATTAATTAAAACTAATTCTTTTCAAAATAAACTTTAAAATTCCCTCATAACAAATAATTTTTATTATTTGGAAATATATGTTAAATTTACACCAAGATAGAAAATTTTTTTAATTTTATTTTATTCAAAATAATATTATAATTTTTATCAAAAAATTGAATAAATACTATATTTTATAATATATAATGTGAGATGTATATCCAAAATCATACAATAAAAATAATATTGGTGTCATATATATTTTTTAAGCCCTTTCACAATACTTTTAAACATAGTTAACAAATTTACCATTATGAAGTGAAACAAATTTACTATTGTTACTATTAATTGTGAACAAAACTAATGTTGAAGTATTTAACAAATTTTAACTACCTAATTTTTCATATGGAATCCATTTTTCATTATTTAATTTAAAAATGTTGTTGAAATGAATTTTAATACAAATGGGAAAATCCAAACTGATAATTGTGTTTCAAAAATTAGTTTTTATACTAAAAATGATCTTATTCCAAAAACAGGCATAAGGATGATTCATATTTCATTAATTTTAATATTTTCAATTAAAAAATTACTTTTCTAAATTTAATATTATATTTTTATCATAGTGAGATATTTCTCTAGAAAAATAATGATATTTTTATAATAATTATTATTTTTTCTACTCCATAAAACATCAATACATTCAGAAAATTTGGAAATGTTCTCCATATGATAACTTTGATATGATAATTCCATAAATGATATCTTTTTTATAAAATAATAATTCTTGAAGTAGGCAAAAATAATTATAATATTTTCTCATAGAAAGTAAAATAAAATATTTTTAAAGAATAATATCACATTATTAAAAATTAGGTACCTATTTCTTCATAATCAATATATAAATTTGTAATTAGTTGGACTAATTTTTTATAAAATATCATAATTATAATACTCTTATTAATATACACCAATTCACTATCGAGGTTATAATAGGCATATTTATAATGATATTTTTTTGTGTTTTATTTATGATCGATGTTGTGGGATTTATATGATATCGACCATAGTCTTCTTTTAAATTCTCCACGTGTTAAATTTTACCCCGTCTAATAAATTGATTCCCTGAAATTTAATATTGACCGCTATAATCAATTCAATATAATTTTAAAATACCATTATTGAAAAATAAAATCGAAAAAATGGTAAATAAAAAATTGATTTTAAAAGATAGAAATTTTAATATAAAGGTCATCTGAAATAACATATAATTAGGTTTAAAAATAGATTAACAATTTTGGAATGTGAAATATGAAAATTATAGAAAAAAATAATTTATAAATGTTAATGAAGAGTGGGATGGAATGAGATCATTAAAAAGATAACGTCCACAAACCCGTAATTCAGTTGGGGATATAAAATAAAATAATTTCATTAGATATGATGGTAAAAAAGATATATTTATTTTTAGATACTTTTCCTTGAATTATTAAAATTTTTTACGATTATTATATTGAACCTGGTAAAATATAATTGCGTGATTTAATTTCATTTCATAATAAAAATTTATTCCTTTGGATGGGATTTAATCACATATTACTTCTATATATTATCTTAATCAAATAATTGAATATTAAAAAAAAATTTCATTTATAAACAAGTAACATAAACTTCCAATGGATCAAAAGAGATATAAAAGGATAATAATTTTTTCCTATTGTAATTATTCATTAAACAAAACCAAAATGGGTAGCATAATTTAAAATAATATCCACTATGAATAAAACTTCTTATTACCAAAAAAAAACATTAACATATAATGCCTGTCAAATAAATAAAATTATCATAAATCATTATATAATTGACTAACCATAAAATTAATTAAATTATTCCTTACCAAGTTTATATCCAATAAAATAAGATGTTTTTGGTCAAAAATATTTATGATATCATTTTAACACTTATATCCATAAAACATTTAGTCACTCATTAAGTGATATACTAAAATATATATTACATAATAATATAAAATATATTATATAGTAATTATTTCTTTAAATATCTGAATTTATATTAATGAAAAACTAAATTCATATATACATCTAAAATATAAACCATCCTTTATTTCCTATAAAAACCCATATTATACAGTAATATATCATTTTATCATAATCTTATAATATACATAAAATAAAAAAATTCACCAAAAATTAATTCAATCTCTTTATCACTAAAAACATATCACTTCATTGGTTAACTATAAAATTAATCATGTTTTCCTATAATTTAATTATCATTTTTTCTTAATCCACTATAATTTCATCAATATAAAATATTATTTAACTAAAAAGGTTATTAATAAATTTGAACATATATCAAGAATATAATAAATAATTATATCTAAAGTACAGAATTTTAAAACATATATACTAAATCTACAGACTTTATAACATTAAATATCTTGTAACATACTCATAGTCATTATAAAATCCAATTACTTAAAACCAAAAAAAGTTTTTTTTACTATGGACATGTTATCAACCATAAACATAGTAAATCGTTATGGTATTCATATCTATTATGTTTACATCACATATAAACATTTCATTCTTCAAAAGTTATGTAAGATGTACTCTCATACCAAATATGACATCCTTAAATGTACACTCTTCGATGCATTTCTAAAAATACCATCTTTATTTTTATATATTCAATATAGATAAATGTGACAAAATTTTATTCATAAAAAATATAAATAATCTAACAGAACAATTTGATATATGAGATAACCATTGATCTTTTAGGATGAAATTTTTTGATTATTATGTAAAACTATTTCTATGTGGTCATTGGCATATAATAACAATTTTTACAAAAGAACATGTTCTTCATAATGACAAAATTTCATTATTTATGGTAAATTCCTTATTTATAACATGAAATCCATTAAATTTTTCCATTTCCATTAAACACCATAAAGATGTCATTCGGAAATAAGGTATAATAAAATAAAAACTCAGTAATCGATATAAAGAAAAATTAAAGATACCTATTTTCCCATTTAAATAAATGACATTTTATAATCGAGTTTACCTTTAATATAAGAAACATTATACTCAAATAATCTTTTATTTACACATGAAATTAAATATATTTCAATTTATTTTTTCATAATACATATTATAAGAATACATAATGGAGAAATAATAAACAATAGGATTACTTAGATAACATGAGACCCACAAAAATTTGGTTTTGTAAAAATATACCATTTCAATGTATGTTTCATAATGTTAATATCTTAATGCCCAATAATGGGGTAATTAAAATTTTAAATTTATTTTAACATATTTTCATTATTATATTAATGTTATAGAAATGTAAAGAAAAATGCGAATAATTATTTTTATAGGATTTCATATATATATATATATAATACTATAATCATCAACATTACCATGAACTGAGATACACGACACCCATTAGAGCAGTATTTCTTACTTTTGAAGTGATACCACAACCCTTTTACAACTGAATTTTAATACCCTGTTGGATCAACCCTATATGATATTTGTCTACACACCTTGTGGCATAACCCGATCGACATTATTTTTTGTACAGATAAAAACAAAAAAGAATTGTTTATTTTCAGTCCCTTTGGAATCGAATACAACCATATAAATGGTCTAAGGAATAAATGAATAATTAAATGTTATTGGTTATAGAAGATTTAAATTACCCCACCTTTTTCTCACATTGAGGAACAACCTAAATCCATAATTTTATATGTAAAAAATTTAAATGTATATTATGACCTATAATTATTAATAAAAAATAATATAATTGAATTTATTCAAACTACTTAACAAGAAAGAAAATTTAGGATATTATTGTCAAGGTAGAAATGTTCTCTACAATAATTTAAGAACAAATGATTTTACTTTCGTTTTGTGTAGTTGTTGATTTCAAAAGCATATATCACTTTTATAGTTATATAATATCATTCACCTAATATATTTAACTAGATAAATAAAAATCCTTATATACTGTTCCCATATTTATAGTTGATCCGAAACATGAATCCTTTCACATTATATTCGTTCCAAATAAAAATAAAACTTATTCATTGAATGAGCATGAAAAAAACACCATCATGGGTCAATTAAGTAATTTGTAATATTAAAATCCACATGTATAGTCATTACATGATACAATAATTAATAAATTACTAGAAAAATAGTAACAATCAACATTTAATTCCCTTGAAAAACATCCCAAAATATTGTTAGATAAACTATTCAAATTCCATCAAATTAAATATTAATCTTTATTTCCCCAAGAAACCATGTTGGGGATCTGACCAACAGTATTTTAATTTATTCCACTATGGAATTATTCTAGGAAAAATTATTTATCATTCACAAAATGAATAAATATTTAAGATGAAATTAAATCTAGATAAACATGTTCATAAAGAAATTTTTAATTGGAAATATAGAAATATAAAAAATAAATATCTTATTGTGAACTAAAATTAGGAAATTTAATTATGTGAATATAGTTAGTTTCAAATTTTTTTCATATTTCAACATATATTCACATTATTTTTTCAATTTAGAATCACATAATTTTTTACAAGTGGCCACTTATTTTTCCCATTCAATTACATTATTTTTTATCATGTGGTCACCTAATTTTTTTTTCATTCCATCACATCACTAGTCTTTATGCAGCCACATCCAAAAGTTAAATCAACTGTTCAGTTTATAAGGTATCATTATATAGTAATTTCAGAAGGTCACGTATAATGGTAACTTCAAAGGGTTACACAACCCACCGATACTATAAATCGATTTCCATAATGTTGTAACTTCATGGATTTTTTATATTCTCTCTCATTGTTAGTTCAATATTTATTAGATAACCTATTTTCAACCATTCTATCACCAAAGGGAATTTCTAAATTCCCAATAAATGTTAGTTTAAAACACTTATGGTCAAATTAGTATTTAAACAGAATATGAAATGGAAGAAAATAAAAAATGATAAAAAATATGGCAGATAAGTTATTATAGTTATTGAAAAATCAAATAAATAAATAAGATTAAGAAGACAATTCAATATTATCCCATTTTGATAATTTAAAACATCCAAATAAATTCCATAAATATATAAAACATTTTAAAATATATCATAAATTATTATCCTATTTCAAAATATATGTAAAAATTGTTCATGAATAATTTCCTTTACTTGATTAAATTTCATCATCAAAATATTTCCCTTGATAATTATTTGGGAATGAACTACCCCTCTATAGTGAAAATTTATCAAAGATCCCACATAATAAAAAATGGGAGATAAACTAACCTAAAAAGCGGAATTGTACTCATAGTTATAATTCTCCTAGATTTATAAATTTTCAAATAGTATAGGGATATATGAAACTATACAAGTGTATATTATTTTATATTCAATTGGAAAATATTTTTTGTATACTTAAGAATTAATTAATACATTTTTATATTTTTAAGGAAGTATTTACTGAATTTAAATGAATTTAAAAACTCCCAAAAAAATTATATGATTCATGTGTTCCAAAACGCTAAATGTATGAAAACTATACAACATAAAAATGAAATATATTTAACTTTTTTTCATAGTCATTGTCTATGAAAACCTAATTTTTCAGTGTAATTATATTATTATTATTCTATGTTTTAAATTGATTTAATCAAAAATTGATAAGTATAGGGGTGTATTAAAACCATAAACATAATGATCTTATATATATATATATTATAAAATAATAATCCCATTTTTAACATGATCTCTAAAAATTGGTAAATTTAATTAATTTTATTTTTAATAAAATATACTAGTTTTTTACGGATATTATAAAAGTATTTAAAAAATTGGTATCTTCTGAAAATAAAAACCAAAATCAATAAGTTTTTATTTAATCCATAAATACAATGAGAAACAAGAATAAAGTAATTAATAATCATATTATATTGTTAAAAAGGCTAGAAACGTGTTCTTCATGGAATTCAATGTTTTTTTATCATTTTATAAGAAAGAGACACATACCTGTACTATTTTTTCTATCCATTTATCAACCCACAAAAAAATAATTGGAAACAATGTTTATCTCAAATGAATTATGTGTTGGATTAAATAGTAAATAATTAAAAGATCATTTAACATTGTTAATTCCTCCCTTAAATACCATTAAATGATTTTATTTAGGATTATATTGGAATATAGCCCATATAATTTCTCAAAACATAATATATATTATACATGTTTTTAAATATAGAAAGATACCAATCAAACATCTAAAAATCATATTATCAAAATATATTCATGTTGCACCAGATTCTATATTAGAATAAATTAACATTGTATAAAATGTGAATTAATAATGATCAATACCAATTTTCATAATTAATTATTTATCATTTTTTGATTGATTAAGAATTATACCACTTTTTATTTTAATTATTTTCAAACAAAACATCCATGTTAATGACACACATAAACTCATGTTAAATTGTGTAGATACTATATTTGAAATTTCATAATATATTTTATCAATTGAATCATAATATAAAATAGCATCAACATATTATTGGAAATCAAAATATATATTGAAGATATTTTGATGAATAAGGTTTGATTAGAATTGTAATTTTTGAAAACCATTTTTTAAATGTAATAAATAAAACCATTCATATAAACACTAGGATCATATTTTTTTACCATAAATTGATTTTAAAGGGTTTAAAAAAATAGATTTATATTCATTATAAAAAAATATGAGGTTGTTTTACGTATAAAATTTTAGTAATCTATCCATTGAAAAACACACATTTTACATCCATTTCATATAATCCAATTCTAAATTGAGATAGATATTTCAAAATAATTTTTATAGATAATGATTGAGAATCTAGGTAAATTATTCCATCAAAATGGATTCTTTCTTCTTGATTATGTCATTAATCCATTAACCATGTCTTGTTTCTAATAATTTTTCAAGAAACATGTATTGTTGTATTAAATATCTAATTATTTGTAATAAAATATTGATCCTTGGTTGGTTCAACCATGAGTAATAATTTATTCTTATTTTATTTATTTAATTCATCATGAATTTATATAAGCTTGTTTCAATCAAAAAATAATTCATCAAATGTTTTGAGGTAGAAGACGAAAAATAAAATCATGGTTTTCACAAAAATTTCTTAAAAACAATAATCCATTAACAATAATGGCTATATATTATGACTCTCCCTTTAACATTAAATGATACTTTGTTTAAGGAAAGTCTTTTTTATCATACAATTGAGGACCTGTTTAGGTTTAGAGTTTTAGAGAATGAATTAATAATATCATACGTAAAAAACCATGTAATATAAAATTGAAACTTCCTATCGGTATTCATTTTTCTACTGTAAAAAACATTAAAAAAACATGTTTTTATTCACTAGAACACTATAAGAATTTAAACGTGACATATTTATTTCCATTAAGTTTCCTTAAATCCTATTGAAAATATATTAAAAACAAGGGATGAGAGAAAACATTTCAGAAAGTGATATGAATGAATGAAAACCCCTAGACTAGTGAAAATTTGAACATCCGTGTAAATTATTTTCTCAAAAAATCATATCTCTTTACTCAGAAAGAAAATTATAAATACATTAAAATGAAAATTTATTTTTCATTGTGAAAAAAATTTATTTCTATAAAAACTTCTATCAAATAATTGAAAATTCTTGTAGGTTCCTTGGAACTTCATTTCATATAATCTTTTCATATCATATATAGAACCATTAAGAATTGTAATAAAAATAAAACCATCATCCATTAAAATTATATTGGGAAGGAAATAATTTCCTAATGAATTAGAGCACTATCATGGTTCACCAACCATATGAGATATAACATGCTCACCCAATTCAATCAGGGTGCACCCATAATATAAAGCCTCCTAGAACCACAATATTATTAATACATTTTATACATTTACTTATAATTATAAAACATATGAAAATCTATTTTAATATTTTATATAAATAACTTTTAATTATTAAAATAGTATTTTCTTTTAAAAACTAATTACAATACAAAAAGTCAAAAATAACATGGAAATTCTTTTTTAATTTTAGAAAACATGTAAATTATCATTTGAATTTTGAAATCAGACAAAGGGCATGATGTGTGTAAATGTTTTCATCATCAAACACTTTAAAAATAGAACATAAATTTTTATTTGTCAAATGTTACGTTTAAAAAATGTTAAAACAATTTATAGAAATTTTTTGAAATAATGTGAAAGAAATTTCATAAATATTTTATGTATATATAAAAAAATTTAAATTATATTTTAAAAAATAATAAAATAAAAAATAAAAAAATTATTTACGGAAGGCATTAAAATATGATTTATTTAGAATAAAAGTCCAATATTGTTTTGTGAATAATAAAATAATAACACCAATTGATAAAATATAGTAAAAAATCATAAAATAACCTGATAATTAATAAATTAAATTTACAAATTCAAAAAGAGTATTTATATAAGCATACTAAATGAATTTATGGTCATAAATTCGAAATATCAAACAATTAATGGAAATTGGGATGAAGTCCCTAACATTGATACTAACTTGCCAGTTGTGTCTTTATCTTCTTGAATTAAAAACATATGATAATTACTTAATTTCATTAGAACCAACATAAATTTTATTATTATTATAATTTCAATTATTTTTATGTTTTTTTATAATTATTATTCTATTATATTTATGACTACAACATTGACCATATTCCTATTATATGTCAAATACAAAATTGTTGGGCGATTATGGTCAAATTGGACATCATTTAAACTTATATTGAAAAAATAATGAAATATTTATCATTTTTTAAATAAATTATACATTTAAAACCAACAATTAAATACGGTTATCAAAAAAGATCCAACATTACAAACATGCAGAGGGTAGGTCGTATATACGAATGAGTAAAATTTCTTTTTTTTTATGACAATTATTTAAATAAGATGAGTAATATTTTTTCATTATATAATTATAATAGAATAATTAAATTTATTATTTTTATTTATTTACGTATATATTTCATTCTTTATAAGTGTGGTTGAGTAATGGAATCACATCGATTCGAGGAGCTAGTTGTCCAGAAGTCTATAAAAAACATTATCATTTTTTAAATAAACTGAAATGAAATAAATAAGTTGATATATTAGAAAATAATAATGATAAATATTCAATGAATAAAAATATTTTTTCCATTAATATCACATATATTCATTATATATATCATTATTATCTTCTATGTAATATATTTGTGAGAAACAAATCACATTTCTTTATGAGGCGGTAGTCCTCCGTACACACTGTCGACATTTTAATATCTCTTATGGAATGAAATATTAAAAGGAATATATGAAATAATGACAACATAGATATAATTATATTATAAATTTCATATATATATATATATATTATATTTAATCCATCATCCTTCCCAATATTTATAGATTGAAATTGAATAACAAATGACATCAGTTTTCCAGGTGGTAGACCACCCAACACCTGATGAATGAATTCATAACCCATTTGATTAAAGAGTGAAATAATTTACGATATGAAATTAATATAATCACATTTCATTAAACTGAGGATAATAATTTTTTTTGGATATATTTGTTTATTATGAAATTAATTGGGTAGATAATGACTTAAAATACAAACATGCATTAATGAATGTTACATATTCTTCGTGTATCCTCATTGGGTTTTCATAAAAAGAATTCATAGAATGAATTTATGAATTTATGACCAAAATAAGGCATCAATGATTAGACGACATATGTTGGTAATTGATTTTGGATGTCCTTTTAAAATAATAATTGGTTTCATAATGTGGAGAAGTGTGGATTAGGGTTTCCATTTATAAATAGGGGTGAACAAACAGTTGGTATTTTTAAAAATAGTTTAGTGCTCCAACATTTTCAAATTGCACATTGGTCCAAAATGTGAATTTTTTTAAATATATTGTATTAATGTTCACAATATGGGAATTAAATTTATTTTCAATAAGTATATAGTTAATTTTTTCCATTATAATATTATTTTAACTAATGAAAACCCCATTTTTTACATGAACCACGATAATAATTATTTTTATTCATTATTCAATTTGTCTAAAATTAAGTATTAATTATGGGATAAAATATATTATTCTGAGTTAAAATATGGAATAAATGTTTCCAAATATCATTTACAGGAGAAAAAAATTTAATTTAAAATTAATGCCATAGAGGAGGTGAGAAATTGAGTTTTCTAAGAAGTGCATTATTCTTGAAAGGATGTATGTTTGTTAAATGTATGACTAATAAAAATAATTATATAAATATTAATTAAAATTTAATATCATATAATATTAAATTTCATTTTAAAAATTACACGTTAGTTATAATTTTAATTAAATAAAAAGTTTAAACGTTGTTAACTTTAAAACAACATTTAAGAAAAAATGTTTACAAGAAAATTAAAATTAAAAATACAAATATATATTTTATTCATATGTAATTAATTAGATAATATATTTAAAAATAATACTTAATATAAATTAAATATTATTCAATACATAGTGGTACTTTAAAATAACATAATTTTTTAAAAATAAAATTCGTTTTTGAAAAATCTGTATTATTCACTATTCACTAAAAATTCACTATTTTAGGAAAAATAACTAAATTTCAGAATAATAAAATTTTGGATTAAAATATAAAAAAATTAATTCATTTATCTAAATTAAATCTATAAAATTTATAAATGAATCGTTAAAATAAATCCTTTTATGAATACAGTTTAGTTAATCAATTATAATTTAGAAAAAATTTATTTGATAAATTTTTTATAATATTTCGTTGTAATTATTTTCTATAATTATGAAAATGATTCATTTAATATTTATATGATTTTTTAAATTATACCCCCATTTTATAAATTTCATACTCATAATTTAAATTTCCTTTGAAACAATTAGGGATAAAATTTTGTCATATTATTTTCAAATTCCCAGGTTTCCTCTCATCCTAATGGGTTTTCTATATATACTTAATTTGATGAATCACCATATTATGAAACACTTGATCATTATAGTAAAGAATTAGAATTTTCAATTCCTCATTATAAATGTTCTCTTAAAATTGAACAACTTCGGGGATAAAAGCACAAGTTGAATTTGATACATATTTCTTTAACATCAAAACATGAAATATATGGTGTAGCTGTGATTATATTTGAGAAAAAAATATATGGTTAAGAAGTGATCTAAAATTCTCAAATATTTCATATGTTCCCATGAACCTGAAAATTATCTTTAGTGTGTTACCAAAACATATGACACATTCTCATTAAGAAACATTGATAAAGATATGATCACCAACCTTGAATGATGGATCCTTCTACTACTTATCTATGTAAATTTTCTTCCTTCCCTAGTCTATCATTAAATATTTACAAAAATTTACTTTCATATCAAACAAATATGGAAATAGGTGTGAATTAGGCTTCCCAAAATTGGGTATATGTGGTGTGGTGGAGTGAAAAACCCATGATAGCGCACTTTCCCTATGAGGTTCTTAGTTAATGGTCATAATGTTTGGACCTAATAACTCATGTGTGTATCGACCACATCGACACACACCTTACTAGTAATCCTAATCCCACATGATAACTGAAGGTGTGTGGAATAAAGAAGAGCCCAAGGGTCTATCTTACCTGTGTGAGTGCACATCGAGGGGTGATACCAAGGAAAAAACATCACCATGATATATGGATTTGAAAAAAAGACATAAGTGAAGAATTACAAGGCTTAGATCAAATGGGATATTGGTGAGTAAGGGATGATTGTTTACAATGTTTGAAAAATAGGGGGGAAACTACACCAGAAAAAAATGGGGTGAAAATATGTGAAATTGATTGTTGACCATGTTTTAAAAAACAATATTTTCCATTTGTTTCCCAAGATCCATTAGGGAATTTGATCATAATTGGAGGTGAGGAAAACTTGAATGATACCATTACTGGTAAGGGTTTCATATGGATTTGAAGGATGATGGAAAACCCAAACCATGAAGGACTCGAAGTGCGGACCAAAGGCAAGTGTTCATTAGGATAGTTGACCTATGATACTTACGAACTCACATTGGTTGAGAGAATGAAATTTTGGGCCCACCAAACCATTTTTGGGTGGAATTATTAAATAATACGAGACTCAATTATAGATTTAAGATATGTTCATGAATATTTATTTTAGTTTAATGATTGGGGGAAAGCTCCTTTTATTAAAAAGAGAAAAAATAACAACCCCTTTTGAACTAGATAAGGGAAAACCCATTACAGGCTCATAGCCCTAGTGAGATCAAAATCTAATAAAAAACATGGTACAAAATCAGTTACAGTGGCTTGAAAGCCTAGGTTCAATGGTCTGAGAGCCCATTACAGAAGCAAAGCTAAAAAAGATGCAATGCATAGTTCCAATTGGCATACCACCGTCCACACACACGGTCACGCCTAAAACTCGAATAGGCAGATCACGCAATCCAAGATGCATCCATTGACAATAGAGAACAACATATGTAAGACGCCATGACAATTCATGGTGAACCAATTTTATCCACGATGATGTACATCGAGGACGACAAATGGAAACTGAGGAATGAAGTCACCCCTCACAATGCTGAATCTGACCAGATCTGGTAACAAACACAGATCTGGACCAGATCTATGAACACCGACCAGATGAGTCTCCGCTGCCTGCTCACATTTAGACTCGCCACCACGGAGAGAGATAAATCCATTGCTATCAAGAATCACAGTCTCCCCATGCACATCTTACCAAAACCTGACCAAATCTGGTCTGAAGCACAGATCTGGACCAGATCTGTGAGAACCAACCATAAGAGTCATCATCGCCTACCCTCGCATGAAAACACAGCTGAAGAGGGATGTCCTTGCTGTGGACACCAGAGAACTGACTTTTCTGGCGTCACCCCTTGAAAATTTCAATTAATTTTTAGCATGATTGGAATTCGTAATAACCAACATGTATCTGAGGTTCTTCATTAATGTAGATATCCTTATGTATTTGAGGTTATCAATCAATGGTATCCTCACATATACTACTTAGATATTCTTATTCAATTGTTATGATGATGTTGGTTTTTGAACCAGTCAGTGGGGAACTCTACAATCTGTAGTCATCCAAGAAGAAAAAACTTGTTTTTATGTTGACATCATACCCAAAAAATGGACTTCCAATGTATCATCATGAATGGATTCAGAATAATCATATATCAGATACACTAAATGGGACACATCATAAATGTATAGTCAGTACATAAGGACCTAACCATATTGTTTAATATCATGTGGCAAGGAAAATGAGTGGATGGTGCCAAGTAAATGCTTGGTGTGGGGATTATTCATAATCATCCTAAGCATATTGGAAAGGAAATGAGTTTCTAATATTAATTAGACCCTGCTAGAAATGGGGCCCAGTATGAACATTGTAGATTTTAGAGTGTTGTTTTTAAAAATCAAGGAGGCTTCCTACATATCTGACTTAAATGGGAATCAATGTCTACATAGTTTGGTATGTCTCGAATGGGGGTATTTACCTTCGGAGAAATAGGTTGTTGATTACTCTTAATGAGTATTCCCTTTTAACTTAGTCCACTAGAAATGACTTTACACTTGAAGATTCATTGGGGGAATTTTTTTTGAATAATTCATAAGATGGATTCCAAAATTAAGATAATTAGAGTTGGTATCCTAACGAGGATGTCCATCGAGATTGGGACCTAGGTGAAGGTTCCATACCAAACCCAATTAAGGTGGGAATCTGTGTTCTAGTAGTTCAAAATGTTAGATCAATTGTTTGGATGTTTGATCACCAATAATCTCTAAGACCATGTGATTCATTCTCAGTCTAAGAGACAATAGGATGTGAAAGATTCATTAAAAAACACACATTATATTATGCCAATGGAAGAGGCTGGGCCTATGGAAAAAGATGCCAAGGAGATAGTGGATGAGGGAATAGAGAAATGAACTATTCAATGTGGAATGATTTTGATGGTCATTAGGTCTAGCCAAAACATCTATGTGGTATGCCCTATTATTGTTAGTGTACTAGAAGGAGGATTTCATTACCTCTATCAAAAAGAATTGTAATCTTGAACCATTGCTTTCCTACTAGGTACATGTTGTTCTGAGTCTTAGAGAAGATAAGGGGGGATATGTCCCGAACCCTAATCCTCTAAAATAAAGAAAATCAATAAATTTTATATGGGGTAATCGTCTATGTGACAGTAGATATACCAACCTACAGACACCCCAAGGATCCTACCACCCTTATAAGACAATTTTGGGTAATCTCTGAATTTACAAATATAATTTCAAATGGGAGAGACAGTGAGGTTTCATTCCAAAATTTTTGGGATGTCAGGAATATTTGGTGGATGTTTTAACTTTATACCATTCATAAAAGTGAGATAAAAAGAGGTCCCTCCATGGATGGATTAAAAGGTCCCTTCAGATATAAATTATGAAGGTGGTTTGGTTAGGACTTGTGTATAGGTATGCCACGTAGGTGTACCATGCAGGTCATAGATAGAACAAAAAATTCTAAACAGTTGATGTCTAAGCACGTTTAAGAATTAAATGCATTGGTATGTAGACAATGGACATGAACAGTTTGGTGAGGTTTTATCTTATGCACCACGGGTGTCCCATGATGTCCTTGGAAGCATCCCGCACAGGTACTTGCTTAAATAAATAACCATGCATACATGAATTCTTCTTATAGAACGAGGGACCTTAATTAGATATTTTGTATTTAAAAATCTGAATCAATCATGAGTATTTCTATCCCATCAAATTCCCACTTAAATCATGTTTTTATAGAGCTACTTGAGAAAATTTGGTAGTCCTTAATGAAATATCTACAAAATGCTATCATTGGGAGTTCATAAAACTATTTCAATTATTGAAATGGGGAACCCAATGTTTCTATATATAGGCATGTTGGGGCCTAGTAAAAAGGAGGTTGTTCATTTAGGTCATTGGCGTAACACCAGAGCATTTTTCCCCCATGTAGGTGTGCCAAAATTATACTCCTGCATATGTCCTCGGTGGAGGATCTTTATGTAAGTCATCGACATAGGGTGTTGAGCATTGGGCTGCATAGGTTGGACCAGTAATTCCTTCTTAATGTATTTATGTTTTGCATAGATCCCAGGGAATATATTTCTTTACTTCTTTTACTTTCTTCGATTGGTTAAAATGTTCAAAGTGCTTCTTCAAAAATGTTTGTCCTTCTTATGGAGTTTCAACAATATTATACCATTTTTTTTATACAAACAATGACATGGGAATCAATGTGATTATATAACAAAATGTGAACTGATGTGAAAGATGATGTATTAGAGAAAAATTGAATGTAGAATATTGATAAAGAGTTATCCCTATGTGAAACATGTTATAAAATCAAGAGATTTTGATTCTCATATTGGGTTTTGAATAGTAATCCAATATTTCATAGTAAAGAATATTATTTTGGGAATCAAATAATAAATAAGAGATGAGAATGTTCGCCTGATTTATATGGTCCATATTCAATCAAATAAGAACAATCTTTATACTGTGTATTGTAGATTCTGTGAAAATAAAAAGAAATCATGATTATTGTAATACATAATATTTATATGCATTCATAATACTTGATGTATGGGTGAATCCTAAGTCAATTATTTTGTAATAGATTCATGAAGATCTTATGGTGGTTAATTAATCATTTTTTGGGGAGTCAAATCTCTTTTGTATATATTTACAACACTAGAAGGATGTATATCTTTATTATAAAGGGTTATGAAATGTGAGATAAATGGGTGGGATTCCATCTTGATGTGGTAATGTGGGATTTTAAATTTCTTTCTTGGGGAGATATGGTAAACCCACACATATTTAATATGTTGTGAAATTTTTTTAGTATTACACCCATCTAAGATAAACTTATATTAAAAAATAATAATTCGTAATATTTACAAGGAAATCACATGAAAATAAATCTGTAGTAATACTTGGTGGAGCTTAAATTAGTAAAGAAAAAATGTAAATTGTACTATTTTTCATGTATTCCAAATATATTTATAATAGTTTATATTATAAAAAACCACTTTTTATACCATGATTTTCTTAAATTACTATAGTTTTTTAAGTCTATTTTTTCAGAAATTGTAAATAAGTTGGCCACAATTGATTCACCATCCTCAATGCTTTTTCTTTATCAATAAAATAAAAAATAACAATCTTATCATCAAATATTTCTATTTCATAAGTATAGACCCTACAAATAGACACATTGAATCATTATATATTTATATATTTTTTTATCACATATTGAAAAGATGCAAGGATATTTATTTTTAGATCTATTCCAACCTCTCTCCCATAACTTTAGTTTTAAGGGTTTAAATTTTTTTTATGGAGATAGTGTATATCCTTGAAATAGAAGATGATTTAATCTAAGTCAAATAGATCAATATAAAATTGATTCATCTTCCTAGTATTTAATTTATATCCCCTAATGATAGATGGATTAAATCGAAACATCTTCATCTGTGACTGATGTTAAAGACAAATCCATCATGTGTTAATAGATTTATTTTAGGTGGTAGTTTGGTCTAAAACCTAAATGTGGACATGGTTTTTGAGTTTTCAACCTCATTTCCTATTGAAACTCCCCTACTATTTAATTATATGGGAATATAATTGTGATTTAAATGTTTATAATTGAGGAAATTAATCCAAATTTCATCGAAATTGAATATACTGCCATCATCATGGGCCCCAAAAGTCAAATACTTATCAAGTGAATGTCACATACATGATTCATAACTATTGGTCACATTCAACAGGTGTTCTGTGAGCTCTGCATACAATCAAATATATATGTAAAAATAACAATATATTACTGTGTGTTTTTACATGAGGCTATGCACAATCCCCTCTAAATTTTTTAGAATTTTATATTTTTATTATTTTTTAATATTTACGAGGAATTTATGTCAAAACCTCAAATGATTTAATAATTAATAGTGTTATATATTCAGTTCTATATTATATGACATATCTATAATATTCATTTGGATATAAATACATGTATGTGTTATTTTTTTAATGGAAATAATTTCGGTTGATAACCCGTCTCCAAATTTAATATATTAATGGGGATTCATGAAAAGTCATTAATCTCTTATACTAGACGGGGTTTGGAAGCCCCTCTAATTGACGACATTAGAGGGGGTTATGAACTACCTCTAATAGGTGAGATTATAGGGGGTATGAACCAACCCTAATTAACAACATTATAAGGGGGGTTAGAACACCCTCTAATTTATTAATTTTGATGGGAGTGATGAACCGCTAATAATTCCTTTGATTATAGGGGATTTTTAAACCTCTATAAAGTTTTACATATTTTTTAAAATAAATCTCATATAATATCTATTTTTTTAATATATGTGTGTGTGTGTGTAAATATATATTACCTAAAGTGATAATATAAATGTATTTAAATACAATATATATATATATATATATGTATTATTATTATTATTATTATTATATAACTACTTTAAATAAATTATTATGAATATAAAAACAACATTATACATATATAAATAATGGTATACATGATATAAATGTATATGTAAATATATTCATTAATTTTTAAAATTTTATTATATGGTTTTGTAAATACTGAACATTTATATTATGATTCAAATTATATATATAATATTTTAAAACCATTTGTATTGTATATTTTTGTATGAATAAATTAATTGTATATTAGGTATAAAAATATATATAATATAGACATAATTAAATATACATTATTTAATAATACTATATACATATTGTATTATAAATATTGAATTATATATAAATTTAAATATAGTATATAATTCTTTAATATATATTATAGTATACCATATTAATTGTAAATTAATTTAGTAAATCTATATCATATTATTATATTATATATTTAAAATCATTCGAATGTATTTAGTTTTGTGGGAGTATATATATATGATATAATATAAATTTATATAATGACCTACATAAATATATAATATTAATTTATTTTATATAATATGTGTATAATAATAATTATAAAAATTACATATGTATAGTATTTATAAAACCAATATTAAATTTTCATAATTTAAGAAATATGATTAATAAAAATAATAATGATTAACAATGATATTATTACACACACAAACATGTATTTATATAAATATTTAAATATAATTATATGAATATATATTTTATAAATAAACTATATCAATAAAAATTATATAAATACATTAATACACACACAAAAATATAAATGTATATTCAAATACATGCATAAATTTATATTTATATATGTAAACTTCATTATATATATATATATATTATATAGAGGTAATTTATATAAATATTATATAGACATATATGTTAAACACTTGTATAAATATATACAAATACATGTGTAAATATACATTATATGAAAATACACACACACACACATATTCACAAATAAATTATACAAAAATTTATATTATGTATATGAATAAATATATCCAAATAAATGTATAAATACATATGAAACACATGTATTAATACATACAAATACATGAATAAATATATATTAATATATGTAAATATAATTATGTAAAAATATAGTATACATTTATATATATAAATATATAAAATATTATACACCAATAATTATATATTTTATATTAAACCAATATATATAAATATATATTATACAAAAATATATATTTTTTACATAAATTATAAAACAAATATATTTGATATAAGTAAATATTTATATATATATAAATATTTATTCAGATAATATATATTTGAATCACGTTCCAACTATATATAAATGTAAGAATGTGTAAATAAAATATCAAAATATGTTTTCTATAGTGGAATAGTGGTGGGCTGTGAGTGCTAATGGTCTACAATTATAAACCAATCGGGGTCACATTTTATAAAGGTGAGGAGGGGAATTCGTTGTACAAAACATGATGCACTTGATGAGTGGTAGGAATAGATAGGTTGGGGAAGGCATGTGCGGGACCAGATTGGTAGTGGAAGGAAGGTGTTGTGGGGAGGGAATGGGATGGGCTAGACCAAACATCTACAAGTGTGTAGTGTTATAGGATGGGGAATTGATGGTGGTGGACTATACATTAGTGATACATGGGGTTGTCATGGGGCATGATGTGCAAACATGAGGGAAGTTGTAGTGATAAAAAAATTAATAATAAATTTCTAATTAGATGTGGTTATAAAAACATCTTCTAATATGTAACTTATTGTTTAAATAGTGGAAGTTTCTATTGACCTATATTATGGTAAATAAATTAGAAGGGTCTATGACACCCTATAATCAATTGACTCTATGATTACATTAGATGGGGTTTTAACGACCTCTAATCTGACCACTGTTAATTAGTCCAATACATTACCAGCAGTTCTTCAAATTCAACTCTAAAAATAATAGAAAGGAACATTAGGGAATGTTACTCATAATGTCCACTTATGTGTTTATAGGTGGTTATCACCCATATATTCAGGTAATTTTTTTTAGTAGTAAATATATTTATTGATGTTTTGAATTTGTTGGCAAGATTCATGTGGATATCAAAAATAGGTTATGTTGTTATTTTCAATCCATAATATTTTAATTGGATTTTTTTGTTGGATTCTTATAGTCTGTAACAACCCATGACTTTAAAAGAATAAAATTTTCTTCGATGGTGTATGTGACATACAACAATAATGTTTTAAAACCCATGAAATGTTTTTTAAAATTTAATCTCTTTGAATGAATGTGGAAAATGAGACCCAGTTCCTAAATTAACTAAAATATAGAATACTTTTATAACCCTTCATTAAATACGTGTGTATGAATAGTGAAAATAAAATTATAAAAAATATGGTTATATATAAATTAATAAGTAATAAAATAATAATTTAAAATATAAATTATTTTTTTCTAAAAAAGCATTATATTTCTAAAAAATGAATTGTTTTATTTTCCCAAATTATTTATAATTAATTTTTAAAACTTTTTAGAAATGTATTTAAAATATGAAAATAATTATTCCAATCATAATTTCAAAATCATATTAGTGTGATGTTTTTTTATTTTTCATACAAGATTAATTATTTGATGAATAGTAAAAATATTGGTTTTAGTGAAAACATGCTTTTCGTTTAAATATTTACAAGGTGAAAATATATTTTAAATTTCATTAAATGTAAAATTGGATTAATAAAATTTCAAATAATTTTATTTACATCATTAAAATTAATTTTATGTTGAATTTTTATTTTATAATCCATGATAGTTATATTAATATTTTTTGGGATACCAATATTTTTTGTGACATTTGTTGGTTAATATTAATTCGGATTCCACCTCATCTATGAAATAAATTCAAAAATAATATTAATTATTTTAAATAATAATAATTTATATTATCTATTATATTAGAATTAATTATTTAAAATTTTAAACAGTAAAATAAGTAAAAAATATTTACTACAGTTATTGTAAACATTGATTTACCAAGGGGTTAATCTAATTAGATAAGGGTCAAAATGGAATTTTAAGTTTCTCAAAATTATCTTTCTAGACATATATCATCCTTATCATCTATAATGGACTAAAATTACCCATTTTGGAGTATTATTTCATGATGTTAGTTTTATAAATTGAATAATTTCAAAATTTCTACGTGTTCTCTCGCTGCCACTTATAAAAGGCCGTGTCCATTTTCCACACATTACACATCCAAATTCATTTAGTTTTAAAAATCTATTAAAATTAACATTCTAACTCCCCTAAAAACATAATATTTCTATTTTATTATCCTAATTCCATCTTATGATGAATGGTTTTGAAAACCTAATGATGATTTTTTCAAAATAGGTATCTTTCTTAAAAAAGAGTTTTTTTCTTCCACATCTATACAACATTATTAATGAATAATTATATAATATTAATATTATATTAAATATGTGTAGATATAATGTTTTTAATTTAATTTCCTATATCTATATTCTCCTCAATTAAATGAAAAAATCCAACTGATATTCATTTGTATGTGGTATACAGCATCATGAACAAATATAATTTGTTTTCCATCACCAAAATTCATGGCTCGAAATAATGTTGGATATAAATCATTTATATAATATTTTTTTAAATTACTATAAATCTATAATTAATATATCACATATAACTTCTTATATTATATTTGGATTATATTAAAATCACATCGGTCATGTGTGTGTTGGAATAATGCCTCACAAAGTGGTGTCAATATTGTTTCAGTTAATATTTAAATGGAATATAATAAGGTTACATTTAATGAATATATCTGATAAAAACAAGATGATATTGACTTTATAAAATTAATATATCATCTATATTTATACCCTTTCATTTGTTAAAGGAATGATTTTTACGAAATATACTTCCATCTAGACTAATAAAATTTAGAAATATACCTTTATAGGATTCAAAAGATATTTTCACAGAATATTATTTTAGAAATATATTTTGGAATTTTAGTTAAAAAATATTTTCATAGTTAAAAAATTTATTTTTTCCATAATGTTTCAGTGATATTTTTATGTTTTTTCAAATTATCTAAAAAACAACATTTTATTTTACAAATACTCTACTATGGATATTTTATATTGTATGAAATTGTATTCAAACTATGTAAGTATTAATATATTTTTTCCACGGAAATTATTTACATTCACTTTCTAGATTTTTTTTTGTAGTCTATCACTTTCCTTTTAAATATTCACTTTCTTATGGTCATTGTTGATCAAATCACCATAAATATCAATATATTTAACATTGATATATTTATTTCAACGAATTTATATCATTTTTATATAGAGTTATATAAATTGAATGTTATAGGTTTTTTTGTGGATAATTTTTTAAATCCAATTTTTTTACTCAATATGGATATATGAGAAATACCCATATATTTCATGAAATAAATGAATTATTCGATATATGAGGAATGCATTGGAAATATATTTATGGGTGGGTAAATGGATTATATATATCCTTAATGCATCAATAGTCTCATGAGGGGAATTTGAAAGCAAATATTTAATATATTTTTACCCATATTATTAAACTATCATGTGAAAGGTATTACTAGTTGATCTATAATGGTGCTTGAGATCATGAAATCTAATAATTAATAATTTCCTTCATTATGTAATCAAAATCCATGAAATTTTCACCATGATATTATCTTTGGATAAATTTCTTTCATATTTAATTATTAAAGGGATTGTTTATATAGATATTTTCCATAACATATAGAATATTCTTTATTTATTTTTGATATCAATGTTATTGAATAAACATCATATCTATCCATTGATTGTTCATTCAATTTTGGTTATTACTTATCTATTCATGACAATCAATTTATTTAAATGGAATTTGTGTTTATTTATTTTCCTCCCCTAGTAATTTTTACTATTATAATCAGGACATGCCTTTTAATTATTAAATGTTATCAATTTTTAGATATTAATCATTAGATATTAATTATTTCATATTAATTATTTTTCATTTACTCATTATATGATACACTTTATGTGTCTCTTATTGATCATTGTAGTTCACTCATACTTATTTTTCCATTTCCATGATTCAAAGATATATAATACAAATTATATGAAAGGAAATGCGAGAGGGAATATTGATTTTCATGTAAAAAAGGTTGTAATTTTTATATTTAAATGTAATATAAGACTCATGTAGGTATCTAGTATACTTAGTATAATTAGTTATTTAAACCTCAAGGATTGATTTTCTTTTATCTTATAACAATGTAGTAAATTGGAAAATAGCTCGAGATTATTGGAGTTGTGGTAGATATAATTTGAATCAGTTGTTTTTTTATAGAAAACATTAAGAACAAAATTACAAAAAACCAAGATCACAGAATAAAAACCATCAATTTACATTTAGGATTAGTATGTATGGACATCCAAATGGTATGTTAGTTTTGAGATTATATGGTTTTTCCTTTTGATTCATATATGTATAGATACAATAATTGTATTATTTTCTATAACATATTTACCTCGTAGTTATTAACATGAAAATTTCATTTTTTGCATGAATCAAGTGTTATATAGTACATAAAAATAATCCTCACAGTGCACCTAGTTTGATATCCCTAAAGGATATGATTTGATAATTCCCATTTTATTTTGAAACCATTATAGAGGATTGGAATAGATTATATAAATTAATGAAAAGGGTTTAAATTTTTTTTCTTAGATTGAAATGAAGGTTTTCGAATTTAAAAATTCTATAAATTGTTATATATTTTTCCAATCATGGGTATAATTTATCGATATGGTATTTTTTGTTTTATGCAATATATACAACCCTAAGAGATCATGACATCATTTAATATGATGGCCAATTTAGTGAATATGAGTATATAATTAGAAATATGACTTGAGTGAATGATGTCAGGATTATTTTGAATCAGTTATATCTAAATATGATTTACAACTAATAGATTAATCAGCTCTTAGACTCAGCAAAAAAATAATATAGTGGACTTCATTAAAAGAATGAGAAATAGAGAAAATGTATGAACGAATGATTTAATTCATTAATATATATGTTTTTGTAATGATACACCCATGAAATGGTATCATGTATTTTTATAATGTCTTATGTTTGGAAAAGAAGGGAATAATGTAATGAATTGCTGACGTGGAATAAAGAGTACAATGGTAGGAGAAATATTTCCTCCAAAGGATCCATTTATAGTTTATTGTCAAAAATTTGGCGAAATGGGGACTAATCTAAGTCAATGACCTATTCAAAAGTATAATCCCTATTCACAAGAATGAAATATATAGAAAAAATAGTTGAAGTATTTTTAAATTGGTATTCTAGAATCAAATTTCAGATGTATTTTTTATAAATATTAATATTAATATAAGAATAATGAAACATATAATAGTAATGTAAATGTTTTGAGGGATATATGTATTAATTAACATAATACATATAGATATCATCATGGGATAATGATATTATGATTATTTATAAGTTAAATTAATAAAATGAATATTTAAGATTTATAAGATGGAGGTCTATTATGTTTTTTGATATTTTGGGAGACATTTTCAGAAATATAAAAAATTGGATTAGTTTATGATTTGGTCATAAATTTGTTTAATTAATAACCCCATTAATATTTATGGAATATGTTTATAGGTACTAGACACATTTAGGATTTATATTATCTTTTATGTTGAGGTAATTGAGGGTTATTAAAAATTCAAAATGTTATAGGAGTTTTATTAATATAGGTTTTGAAAAATGAAAACCAACATACAAGGTGAAAAGCTATTTTATATAGCATGGTAAATGGACTGGATCCCATAACAGATGAGTGATATGTTTTTAACACATATTACTAACTTATGTCATGTTATGGTAAAAATTTCATTTATTTTAATTGAATGATTTGATGAATAGGTATTCAGGATGAACTAATTGTGTTACTTATGTGGTTTTTTTAGATTAATGCATTATATTGGAAAAGTTATACGACCAATATTGGTTTCTGAAAATAGATTGAGAGACCATCAGAGACATTTATAAATTTTATGGATCTAATGATATGTTAAAATTAATTTCTAGGGATGAAGTTATTAAAAAACTCTTTTTGGATAATCATTTTCTAGAGAAAATTATTAGTTATAAATTGATCAAGGCATAACCAAAGAATTAAATTTTTTCTAATGAAACAGAAATACATGAAGTTAATATATTTAATTATAATCATATAGAGTAAAATAATTCCTCAAATATATAAAAATAATTTTGAATGAAAAAAAATTATAATACCTTCATATCAAATTAATAGAATGATCATTTAAATAATAACATATTTTTGGTTTTGAGGTCCTCGTAATGCTATTGGTCATTCACATTCTTGTGGTAGATGATCTAAATCACTATATATAATTATTTAAATTTTAATTCCATTTCTTTATCATTGAATTATTCAAATTTATTTTTATTTGAATAACTAGTTATGTTTAAATCTTGACGACCTTCTAATTTCCCATTCAGATTTATCTAAAGTTTGTTTTATTAAACGATTTAAAATGTGGATTTTTAAATAATGGCTTTTGGAATTGTGAATATTTTGATTACTGAGATAAATTTTAATATACAAGGAAAAATTTATTTATTGAGGTGATAATGTAATGCCCCGTTATCTTGAAATAAGAAAATTATATTTGATAGTGTATTTGATATGAAACAAAAATCATAATCAACCAATGAAATATGTTTTTTAAAAATTTAATCACTTTAATAGCTTGCAGAACAAACAAACAATAGCCTAAATCAATTTTATTATAATATGAAATTTAACCTATAAATTAAATTTTATAGTTTCAATATAAAAAAATAAATAATTTTTTTTTAAATTGATTGAAAATAAAATAATAATTAATTAAATCATTTTTTTTCTAAGAAATATAAAATTTCTAAAAAATTCTTTTCTCCACTTTATCCCATTATTTAAAGATAATTTTTTCATGTTTTAGATTACGTATTTAGAAAAATAAATTAGATTTTTTATCTTTTCATATAAAAAATATCTTAGTGTTAAATTTTGTGATTTTTCAAGGATGATTCATTTTTTAGGAAGATTCATTTTAATAAATTCAATATTTAATTTTGACATTAGAACCTTTTATTATTTGTGTAATTTTCTCTTTGGATAATTGCTTTTCCCTTCTTCTTTATGTATATTTTTTGATTTGATTCATAAAATTTTGTGAAATAAATTTGAAAAAAATATTCCATATTATTATTAATAACAATTTATATTATATAACCATGTTAACATATTTTTTTACCATTAGCAATATAAAATGAAGTAAAAAATTAATTAATGTGATTAAGGTACAACTGGCTTTACCTCAAGGTGAAACTGATTAAAAAAAGCCTTAATTTATAATAAAACATGTTCAAAACTAATTGTATTACAATATTTCATTATTATCAAATATAAGGATCAATAATTAACACTTTGGATGACTTTGGAATGAAAATTTTAGGGGATAATTGGATCATTTAAATGATTCCCTGTGTGCCCTCTCCACCACGTATAAAAGGACACCCCTATCTTCCCATATTCACATGTTAAAATCCATGTGCTTAAATACATAAATATAGTAAATAATTTTATAATACATTAACATCATCCTATATTCCTTTTTTATAATAAATCCACCGTAGGATGTATTTTGGTGTAATCCTAATGTTGTTGTCTAGTGAAGTGGTAATATTTTTATATAAACATTTTTATCTCTCTTTTTTTTCAACACATTTTAAATATTATTTTACCAAACATATATAAAAAACTAAATATATTTCTTATAATTAGATTTCATTATGTGATGTTTTTTACGTATAATCATATACATTTATATAAAATGGCAAACAAAATATTCAATTTTATGTTTGGTAGACTTATTCCTCATGAACCGATTTAATTTGTTTTCAATCACCTCTACAAACTGCTTGATATAATGACTTATTGAAAAAAAATGTTTATTATATTTATTATATTATTATATTTTTTTAAAATTAATTTAGACCATATTGTTATTTGTATAATTTATTTTAATATAATATAATGTCACTAATGTGTATGACGAACTACCACCACACTAAGTGATATTGTTTATTTTGCACATACTCCTTACACGGAATGTTATAAGGATAAATTTCATGAATATATATGAAATATATGAGGTGATTTTAATTATGATATATTAATATATCACTCAATACATTACCATGTTTCTATTTAAGTGAATTATGTCATCACTCATGTGTACGTGTTCCCTATTGTCTCCATGGAGTGATGTGTTTCATTATCCCTTTTTATATTTATAAAATAGCTCAAAAAATGTATCTATATATTAATATATATATTTATTAAAATAATATCATTGTATAAAATATATATATATATATATATATATTCAATTTTGAGTAAATAGATCATTCATTATAAAGTACACTTAAGAAAACAAGGAAATTAACACCAACAAATGAAAATAATGAAATATTATTAAAAATTGGAGGTAAAATGTAGTAATAGTATAATATTTGATACTTTTAGTGTAAATATTGTTATTTTATATATTAATAACATCCCTAAAACCATTTTTTACTAGTTCAATGGAAACCCAACTAATTGAAGTCTTGATATATGGCGATTTCATCTCAATTTCATATCATAGAGGTATATTAAAATGTTATGCACGCAACTGCTTTTATATGGTGTATATACATACCCTTTGACCTGATATATCATTATTAATTATTAAAATCTGCTAAATTATGTCTCAATTTTTATTATTTCATTAAATTTGATTTGAATTTAAATTTCCATGTGGTAATGAATTTTATAACTCAATTTAATTTGATTATGTTGTACTACGTATCTATTGTCTTTGATATTCAACAATTATGTGTGTGTTGAATTCTTAATTTATTATATTATATATCCACTTGGTTAATGTGTGTTTAAATATTATATGAAGAATATATTCATTTTTTATTATCACATCAGCATTATGATCTCTATTAGGTTTTATCTCTTGATCTCATTTCAATCGTGATTGCTCATGCATGAACTTCCCTTGAAGGAAATAATTAGATTATAAGAAAATAAAACCATTTTATATTTATATATATAATGTAATCATGTTATAGTATCATTTTTCCTCACATATTTACTTAATATTAATTGGAAAATGTATTTGATAAAAACAGAATTATTTTTTATCTTTAGACGAACTTTTCTTTCTCCGAAAACCTTATTTGGAAAAAAAATAAACCAACTTTTTTTTCTAATTCATGTAAGTATTCATTAAATAATATATTAATGTTTTTATTTTTTATTTAATTTATTATTTTTAATCTTCAAATCATTTTACCAACAAGTCATGTTTGGAGTTTACAAATAATGTGAATGTAATGTATTTTACATGTCTCACTTATAGAAACTTTCTACCATCATAGAGACGCAATATTTTAAAGAGTTATTTATATATTTACAATATTATTTCAAATGAAAAGTAATTTCCAAATATTTTTTTATCTTTTAGTTTAAATAAATATTTTAAAACTATAAAATATGTATTCCTAGATTAAGTTTTTAATGTAATATTTATTGTATTTCTATTCATTAATGACCAAAATCTTTATTTTTCCATATACGAAACATGGAATTTGATGAATTCATACAATGATTATAGATTTTGTGGATGGATTGTGATCATTTTTTCTAAGGTATGTATTGACATCCACATTCATTATTCACTTTTGTTGTCATTAACATTCCTTTGATATATTCAATTGTATGTGATCATTTAAGAATTAATTAACCCTAAATGTCCATATTATTTAACATGGATATGATTATTTATTATAAAATATATCAATTATCCATATGGGGTTCTAAATTGAAATTTATTTTGTTATCTAAGATAATTTTTATAATTCCACATTTTGTACTAAATATGTTTATTTTTTGATAAGTAATAATATTCACGAATTAAGATGATAATTAAATATACAAAGAATGATTTTGACATGAAGTGATGTGTGGGGCACAGAATTATATATCCCCCCATTACATTAGTAGTCTAATGAAGAAAATAAATACGATAACATTAATTGGGGTTTTACCATTATTTTTAAAGTGTCTTGTGAATGTTACTGATAGTTTAGCAATCATAATTCCAATGATCATGATGTCTAGTAATTAATAATTTCCTTTATTAAGAATATTGTTTTTTTTCCATTATAATTTAAAAATGATATTACATATAGACTAATTTATATATTATTTACTGATTATATGGAATGTGTTTTATGTTATTTAAATTATCAAACAGAATATTCTTTACTTACAAAAGATAGTTACAATATTGATTTATTGAAATGTGGGTTCAGATATTTTATACTCCATATATATTATTTATAATATATTCATGATATTCTAGTTATTTAAATTGAATGTTTGTTATGATATTCACCCTTAAATATTAATAATTATTATCTAATAATGATAGTCAGTTTACTCTTTCATTAACATGTATTTTTTTTAATTTACGTTTACATATTGATTATTCCATTATGATTACACTTTATTTACTCATGATAAATTCTAATTTACATCTCTTACTATGAATTTGAGCTCAAACATAATTTTTTTTCCTTTCACTGGAATACAGGTTGTGTTCTATGAATGTTACGAAAGGATATGCTATAGGGATAAATGATATATTCTAAAGGAACTTATAAATTAAATTATATATTTAAATTTCATATGTGAGTCATTTATGTATCTAGTTAACCATTATTACTAAAATATTTGGACTTCGTGGATATGATTATATGTATCATATGCCAATGAAAAAAATATAGAAACTAGCTTCGTGTTACTATATTTGGGGTCATTACACTTATATATTTTTTAATTATTACCCTACTGTATATTAATGGTTTTATTTTTAAAATAATAAAAAGTAATTTCATTTTAGGTTATAAGTATTCCCACCTAAGCATCTAAATAATATTATTATGGATTTACAAGATGGGGGAACAGATTATACTAGGAATTACTATTTAATGATATAGAGTTTAATTATCATCAATTCTTCCCTTATTATATGTTGTAATTATTTTATTTGAGATGTTTCTCTTTTGTTCCATTATGATATCACATTTATATTTTAATATTTTTTTATATTATGGGATACTTTACGTTATAGAGTTTGGTGTTTGTTAGTGTATTTTATATTATTCATGGAATTATTGAGGGTAATAATCCCCATTTCATGTGATTTATTCCAATGGTGTTTGTTATTATCAGATGAATTTATATCAATATTCCCATGCATACAACAAAAGATTCCTTAATTTGGTTTTGAATAATTTCACGCTTTCAAATGCCTTTTATTCTCACATTATAACAACTATTCAAAACATGTAAATATAAAGAACACACAATATCACTATATAAAAATTATAATTCTCCAATATAGAAATGTTACATTGTTTTCCATTCTGTGTTACTCTAATGAACATATGATAATTATTTGTTCAAATAATAAAGAATATAAAATGTCACTGAAGATGACTACATGTTTTTTGAAAATATCAATAACAATCAAAGGCTTACTCTATCAACATATCTCCAAAGTCACAAATTTTAAATATTGGATAAAAAATTATGAATCAATGTTATCTTATTGTGAAATTATTGAATATAATTTACATCATGCGAGTGAGTGTGTTTTCATTTTTAATCATATACATCTATCAGTTTTTAAATCATTAATGATTTCATTATGAATTCCCAATTACTAGAATCACATTATATAAGAATTTATTTGAAACCCTATAATTATTTATCTTCCAAATATTTTTTATTTTATTTATATAATTTCATCATCATTTATTTTCAGATGTTAACCACTCATTTTTCATATAGTTGGGGCCATTTATGAAGGAATTAAATACCATATTTAAAATATTAGATTTTCATGATCACATAAATCTGAATTGGGGTGTTCTTATAAATCATTAACAATAATATTATAGGGACATACCTAATTAATTTATTGGGTTCAAAACACACCATTTTCCTCTGTGAAATAAACTATGATTGTTCCATACACCCTTGAAACATGAATTATTAAATTAAATATCCTCCTTGACCAAACATATCATTGAATTTTTATTAGCATGATAGAAACCATTTCAGGAAATATGTATTTTGAAATGAACTATATTATGATGGATTTTACATTTTAGATCCATCATTAGAAATATCATCAACTAAAATTACATACCATATGGGATGACCCATTACAATCTATTGATTTTATATTTTCAAAGACATCATAATATTTCTCATTTTTATTTTTCATTTATACTATAAAACACTCATTTTTTGGATGATCGTTTCATATAGGTATTTTTTCATAAAAAATTAACTATCCACATCCCCTTAATATCAAATTACATTATACACTTTCTTACTTATATTTTAACCGCGATTCCCAATTTAATCCAAATTTACCACTAACACTAAAATTACACTTATACAGAAGTTGTATTAGTAATTTTGAACACAATAAAAAGAATTCACCATGAAAAGTACAAAAAATATTTGAAAAACACTATTAAATTCAAAAAATGACATCTAAAAAACCCAAATATACCAATTAAATCTACACTTTTCACTATCACATAAGTACTTTTATGCTGAAAATCTAGTGGTGAGATGTCAAATTACAAGAAATATCATCGAATATGTTATCCCTTATCAAAAAAGAATGAAATTAATAAAAACCAAATATCATAAATAATACATTATTTTGGAATTAATTTTCAATAAACAAAATCCAAACACATTCATCAAACATCTATTCCAAAAAATATCAAACAATAAAGTCCACGGTTCAATCATTCATTATAATTAGGATTATTTGTGACATAAGATATCTTAAATGATATTAATTTAATCTTATATCTATAAATATAAATTTATATGAAATTAATATTCCATCACTCTTGGACTACATGAGTAATGATCAAAATGAAAAATAAAATGTCTATAGAAATAATAATTCCAAATGTGCATACATTGATTTATTAACTCATGCCCCTAGTTGAATCCAGTGGAATAATACCCAAATATACTAGAAATAATAACCTAAATTAAATTATAATTTTTCATTATAACTTTATCTTATATTTTTATTTATCCATATTAATTAAAACACCCCTATTTTTCATTTTCCTCATCTTCATTCTAAATTTCAGCAATAATTATGGATTTTACAGTTTTCATAATGTGGTTTCTAAAACCTATGGATAAAATGGGTCTTATATAATATAGATGTGGATAATGGTTTCTTAAATTTAGCAACCTCTTTTTGATTTATTCCAATATATTAAATCATAATTATTCTTTATCCACCATGTCATTAATATAGTTATAAAAAATATTTATATCATTCATATGTGAACAATGTAAAAGATTCCTTATTATCACCATTAAACATTTTTGTTATAATGACCATAATATGAAACATATCATCCTCAATGACGTCATAAAATTATTATTTCAACCAAAAATGTAATGAAAACTCATTTAATGTTGAAATGTATTTGGATCTACTCTTGCAATGTGGTGTACATACCAAATTCTTGATAAGAAATCAGTAATACATTAAATTGATAACGTGGTTTCCTTATACAATATTATTATATATGTTATGTATGTTTTCCAATATGAATCAATATATGTATATAAATAATTATCATTCAATGAAAAATATCCCGAAAATGAACTAGTGTTCCTTGACTGTAACTCATTATATGTTTCAAAGTCATCATATGTTCTTCCTTCAGACTACACAGAAATCATGCCCCTAATAATGTAGTAAAAATAATGCTAAAAATAATTACATTTTTATACAAATATCATTCAAACAAAATTCATCATAGAGTTGGATGAAATATAATTACTTGATCTAGATTACCATGATTTACTCATACTGAATTTGAGTCAGAAATTATTTTCAATAAAAAATTTATTTTATTTCAGAGTATCAATCACCTATTATTCTTGATAAATGTTATTATATCAGTTGTTTATCATAATTTGTATCCCAAAAAAGTATGTAAATTAAAAATAAATGGACATATAAAATTATGAACTCATAATTCTTATAAAGTATTCCACTAAATACTATTTTATCAAAATAAATATGTTGTAATCATTATAATTGAGCCCCATAAGCTACTCATATTTTATTAGATTTTATATAAATATTATGGAAAAAAATTATATATTCAACCTTCTTTCAAATAATGTATAATAATGTATACCAAGCATGAGGATATTTTTTCAATATAATCATTGATTTCCTTTATATGCACACCATTTATTAGTAGTATATAGTTAGATAACATTTGTGTTGTTTAATATAAACATCCTTTAGGAGAAACCCATTAATAATTTCCTTCATGACATCAATTTGATAAAAATATTAATTTCATTGAATTTATATTGGAAGGAATAGTATTATTGATTCAAGTCTTACTTATTTTATAATGTTTTCCATTATATTAACAAGTTTTACTTGAGAAAATACATTTAATATTAAAATATACTTGATCATCAAACATTTTTTGATAACCCATATAGTTTCAATTATGTTATGATTGGTTGGACCCCTCATAATAATCTTTATATGATTTTTAAAACCTTGATAGAAACGTTGATTTATAATATTTACCCAGAATTCATTTTTTATAATTCTTAAAATGACTTTAAATCTCATATATATAATATTTATTTTTTCATATAATCCTCACCATATAGGATTGTGTTGAACTTAAATTACCCCCATTTATACTTGACTTATTGATACTATCTTGTAAATTATTCTTTTGAATCAATGTTAAAATATTATTAGTAGAATAATCATCCACTGATTAACTCTCATAACCATTTTTTGAGTCATGAATATGTGACCCATATGTATAATAACGTAAAATTTTCATATTATACAATACATAATTTTTTATGGAATATTGAATATATTAAATATAAATTCCCATGGATAGTAATAGTTTAGTTCCTTGGGATATATATAACAATAACTAGTATTTTTTTAAAATATCTTCAATGTTTTCCAAAAATATCATCCCTTCTAGTACCCCTGCATAAATGATTCCTTCATAACCTTTGGAAAAGAAATATAAGGAATGGGTGAACCTAGATGTCCAGTAATGGTAAACATAGATGATATCAATTTATCATCTTATTAAATCAGAAAATAACATATATTGGTATGCGACCATGATAATAACATAAAAAGTTCATAAACCCCTATTATTTATCCAAAACACGAGTAATGTCTTAAAGCATTAACATTCAAAAGACATGGGTCATGAAAATAAATATTCCACATAAATAAATAATGAAACTTAATATCTTGTCATAAATGTGTGTGGAATCATAATTTTATAGAAAACTATTTTAAATGTAAACATAGACCTCCAAGACTCTCAAAACCATCATTTCTCATGTTTCTCTTACCAGATCAAGAACATCGATTTGTTTCTAATCATAGATCCAGAACATCATCTTGTTTCCAATAGTTATCTCATGCGATATAATATATTTCCCACTATATTGGAGTTATAAATAGGTCCCACTATCACATAATAAATTCAATACATATTTCTTCCACATGAAAAGAAATTGTTCATCACATTAGAACCCATGTAATGAAATGAGTTCAAAAACACATAATCATACTAGAACTCATGGAAATGAAATTTCTTTCATAATTATAATTCAAAAATAAAAATAAGCCATTCATATAAATAATTATAATGTAATATATGGTTTATATCTATCTTAAAGCATATGTAATATAAAATAATTTCACCATAATAGGAAAATTATTTTTGATGGATTACATAATGATATTATTTAACAAAATATCCTTTCCATTATGAATTTATTTTTATGTGAAATTTTGAAGAGAAAATATTTAATTGAACATACCTTCTTTATATTATAATTTAAGATTAATGGAATTAAGGCATTATGATTTCATAGAAATTCCGTCATATTAATAAGTTAAAAAAAATACTTTCATACTTTACCAAAATATTCACAAAGTACCTCATCTGATAATTGAAAAAATGATTCCATTGAAACCATATAATAAAATTAAATTATGGATAACTTACCACATAAATACATATTATAATATTAAAAATATTTTTAAAAACATATTTAGACAATATATAAGTGGATGGAAAATATCCCCCAACATATATTAAAAATGAAACAATACCAAATGTTGATGAGATTTTGAGATAACCCCTTACAACATTATAATAATTAGAATAATATTCACCATGAATAATATATAATAATAAAGATATGAAAATAATATAATCCTCAAAATGATGGCCATAATAGTTATACATGGATTATATATACAGCCCACAAACCAAATAAATAATAACAAGGTACATGTCCCACAGTGAACCAAATAGATATATATTACACCATATATGAATTAATAAATCCTTTATATGTCTATCTTAATAAAAATTCCATTTTAATGTAATTATTGGTATAAGAACCAATTTGTTTTTTGTGCATGTTTTGACTTGTTATCCATGGTCCCATTAAATATATCATGTTTTCATAATATTTGGGATAATAAAAATTAAATATAAATGTATAAATATATTTATATTTATATATATATTTATTCAGTATATATTTATTTATGGTGATTTATATATGATATAGGTAATAAATTTCATACAACATTTAGAGAAATGGTAGACTGTGAATATTAATGAACATTGTTTTAATTATCTTTTAATATTAAATAAATGAAAATATTAAGATAAATTTTCTTTAAAGAATAATTTTATATTTTATATATATCATATATATTCATAAAATTAATATATATTACCATCTAAGTAAAATATATATGAACTATGACTCAAATTACATCATATAGTTGTAAATCAATAAGTACACACAAGTCGCATTATCATTTCCCAAAATATTAGATCATAAAGCAGCAGATATAATATTATCATTACATAAGTATAATTATTTAATAAATATAATATATATAAAGTAATACCATTTTAATTTACACTTATAAAATATGGTTTTTGAAATAAAATTGTATCAATACGTGGAGATGGTAAGTCATATGTACACATAAGCGATACATTCAATGATTGTGCATTGGGAAAGGGGTTGTGTAATGTTGTGATAATTTTCTTATTAAAACTTCATCATATTACGGATTCTATTTTTATTATTTTTGGATAAATATAATGTTTTTTACTGTAGGTGTATAAGAATATAAATCGTGGGTGATCAGTTTGAGCAGTTACACCTTCTTCGAAACAGATCCTTTATATATCGTCCAATGAACTCTAGAGTTGGTTACATGGTAATTAAATATCCTCAAGAATTCATACATGGAATTAAAGAAGAAATCTGTTTCCATATTGTTATTTTTTAATAATAAAAAATGTTATCTGTATAATTGATGGTGGTGGTGTCCTTTTACAATGAAGGTGGGGGCAGTTTTGGGATCTCCAAAAATATTACTTTATAATAAATCCATTATCAATACAAGTAAAAAATAAATTGGATATATTCTAACATAATATATTATAGGGTTTTAATATAATCATATAGTAGATTTTTCGATAAGTTGAGTACTTTTTTTAAACTCATCAATTTTTTTTAACCCTTAGTTAACCAATTTTAATTTTAAATATAGTAACAAAATATTAAATATTAAAAGGTAATGATTATTACTAATTAATATTAAATTAAATAGAAAAATGTTAATTTAATATATTATGTTCCATGATTTATTATATATGACCTTTTTTATTATTATTGTGATTTAAATCTAATTTTTAAAATATTATTTTCCTAAAATATCAATATTGTAAATTTTGACACTATACATTACATTAACATTAACAAATTCATAACAGCAATATAAAAATTAAATAATTAATATAATACACTCATAATATGTCATATTCAATATTTAGATTCTTTTAACACATTAATTAATTAAAATTATAATTTTTCAATATTTATAATATCATTTAATTAATTATTCAATTAATTAAATAATTACAGCATCACTATTGTGTAATTATTTATGATAAATATTTTTTCACGAAAATATTGTAGTAAAATGACCCTACAAAATTATTCCTATTATATTTCATAATAATATAAAAATACAAGAATATATTATAGTGAAACACATATTAATTATATTGTACTTCTTAAAAGTAACAGTATGATATTTTGTCACTCTCATTAATTGTAATAATGTCTGATTCATTTTTAAGGAAACATTTATATTAAATTATTAAATTTATATTATTATGTCTTAATGGTCGAATAAATTTTATAAAATAATTTTTTTTTGTAATTGTAATTTTATAATATATCTAATTTTATTTGTTATCTAATTTTCTTCATGTAGCCTTAACCGAGGTTAGAAAATTATTAATGTTACTGTTAATATTGTCCAAAAATAAAAGGAGAATATTTAATAAATTTGGGAATTATGAAAAAAAAATATGTAATCCATTTCCGAAAATTTAATTCAGATAATTTTAAGAAATTAATTAAACTATAATTCCATAGACTGGTCGAAACAACAATTTTTTAATGACAAAATGTTAAAAAGATTGCAATGTTTTCTATCCAATTTAAATTTTAAATTGATTTAAAATACCTAAATATTATTAATTGATGTAAAATTATATAAATTATACTTTAACACAGATTATAAAAATGATTTAACTATATAAATAAGTTATAATAAAGAATAATTTTCATTTTAAATTTAATATTTTTTAATAGTCATCAAAACATTATTCTTCTCAAAAAATATAGAAAATTATACCAATTTAAATTTTTATTTATGCACTAAAATAATATGTTACTCATTCAATTATAACTTATAAATGTGTCCTCATTTAGTTTTTAAACAAGTGCTCCAATAAAAGTAAACAAAAATGCAGTTTACAGAAATATTAATTTTATTTATAAAATTGGATTTATTCTTATATCCTATGTAGAAAATAGGTAAGATGAATTTTAAAAATTAAATTTAATATATTATATACATATATATTCCATTAATAAATCCCAACATGAGTTTATAGATTATTTATTGTTATAATACCCAATTCTACATCAACTTTTAGAAAGAATTTTCAATTTTTTAAAGTGTTTACATTAATTTGGTAATGAAGTCTATATACATGTGTAAACAATAATTTCATAATATATTTTAAAAATTTAATACCATCCATTCTAAAGAAAATGATTTAATTTTCTTGTTTATGTAATCATAATAATATAATGATATTTTATAGAAACTCAATTTGATATGTAACACTAACTATGTTGATGTAGTGTATTTCACATGAAATAATGAAATTCAATAAAATTAAATAATAATATCTCATAAATATAATGTAGTGTTACATTGTAACCCATTAAAAATAATTTATCCATATAAATTCAACTAGGTTATCGAAGGATAAATAATTGAAATATTCATTCCTAGAAACAAAAATCGTAAAAATGAGTACTAAAAGTTCCACTAGAAAGGGAAAATTAGAAACCAAAATGTCACAAATATTTTCATATAGGTAGTATTTTAAATAGCAAAACATAGGTGGAATGAGAAAAAAAGTGCATGAAAGAGAAATAAAACTATCTTGTTCTAATCGAGAGTGTCATAGAATATGGTCATGTGAAATTTTACAATCATAAATCCATAGATCAACAATGATATAAGGCACAATTTCATTCATAAAAAGTATAGAACATGGATAATATTTTTAGTTTCAAAATCTTTTTCTAGGATTCAAATAATTTTTATGAGATAAAATAATTACTTTATTTTCTTATATTTAATAACCATTTCTTATCATTTCATCATTCCTTTATAATTTAACACATCATCTCTTATTCCAGGAATTAATGGTCAATTTTCTATTCTTTAATTATACCAGATCATGATATCCATATAATGATAGATTTTCGATCAATCATAAAATCAAAGAGGTTATCAAATATTCATAGAACCCCATATGGAGATATAATATTTTAATCTCCTAATCCATATGAATGTTTTAATGTAAAAAAATAAAAAATATTAACATTTTTTATTCTTTAAGGATATTAAAATCCAAAACATTTGGAAGAATTTAATTCACTTTCAAAAATACACATTTCCTTAATTCCACAAGAAAGATTGTATCTCCTAATTTTCACACACCAATCATTTATAGACTAGTAGCATGTATTCTCTTGAAATATGGTGAGAAGATAATTTTCCAAAAAAAACCATAGTGAAAACCCACATGCTTAAAAAAATTAACTCTTTACACATTACATAAATAAAAAAATAATATAAACTAAATCCATGATATCAGAAATCATCATTTTATCTCATTAGTCCCATTATCTACAATACTGTCTATGTATTCTTATCACAATCAAACATCACTTTGTTATATTATCCCAACATCATGCACATGTTAAGGGATATCCTTCACTTACAATATAACCAAACTACCTCCACCAGTTTTCATCATTACTAGTACAATTCTGAATATTCCCATAAATCCTTATATTGAGAAATATAGTTGCACACTTCATAAAATAATTAATATTCCATAATACCGTAAAATAAATACTACAACATTATTCATGAAATATAATTTATAAACATTGAATAATTCCACCATTTTTTATCATGCTCTAAATATCCAACTATGATCACATGGGATTTTCCATTTTATTTTTTTAAGATGTCTCTTGATGATGATTATTATCATTAAACTTCATATTTAAGAATTGGTTGTCAAAATGTTCATTTTCATTACACTTCAAGCCCTGAAGTGTGGGTAGTTTATTTGTTTTCATTCAGATTTCCTATTTCTCATTTATAGGACTAATAATCACAATTTTTTAATTTGGAATCATTAAGTAATTGATTCCCACAATTAGGGAACCTCAAATTTCTATTCAAAGATTTCCCATGATGTTCTCTCAAACATTTTTAGAATCTATATGGTTGTAATTTCATTAAAACATAGTATTTATTCGTGTAGTCAGGAGACTCGATCTTACATTTCATTTCAATATAATTTTAATGTGGGTTCTCTAAAATTTAATTTTCCACATTAATATTCAATAGATACATTTCTATATAGTTACCAAAATCTGTTATGCCACACTCCTTTCAGAAGATATAAAATAATTTTTCTTTAGATCACGGAAGTCATTTTATTACATTGTATAGATAATTATAGGAAATTTCTTATTTGAAATATATATTCATGAACTCACCCCATTAAACAGAGTCAATTTAATCTAATTTCATTGTATTCTTAATAATATTCAACAATTTTCCTTCTTCACCATCCTAATGATAGATTGCCAAAATGACATTCTCATGTTATGATCATTGAAAAACTGGAACTATATTTTCAATTGTACTGATCAATTTCTCATCCACTACTCGATCAAAATACCAATAGATTGAAGGTTTATGCTACCTCATAATGAACAAAATGAATGTTTTTCCTCCAATTTTTATAATTTGAATATCTATAATGATTAATAACATTAAATGTTGTGTGAGAACAACAACATGGTTTTTCATTACGAAACTAATAACATATGGTTTCTCATGGAGGAAATTATTTCATTTAAATTCACATTCATCATTGTTGTGGTTTTTTTAGATACATCCATTTACGAAAACTATAAATCATAGTGTGAGAAACAATAATCATAGTGGTATAACCACATAATCATAGGAAATTAGTTATTAATTTTTAATCTATAAATCTTTGGAATTTTTAGAAGGTTATTAATTATAATTACTAAACTATAGGGTTTAAAAATATACTTAGACATATCCTTGTAGAGTTTAATATATTTTTCTAATCCTTGTACCAAAATGATGATTAAACCATTTCTCTAGTACCAAATATAATGAAACAAGATTTCCATACATTGATATTACATCATTCTTGTCGAATATTTCATAATTTATATAAAAAATGATTGGGGAACATAATATATTTGTGACTTTTGATACATGTAATTCAAAAATATAATTTGGTGAATGGTCTTTAATGTTTCCCACGAATATATTCTCTTTTAGTACCCCTATATAATAATTTTCTTGATAACATGTTGATAAAAAACATAATGAAAGGGTGAGCTCAAATTCCCACAAAGGGTAAACAATGAAGATATAATGTTATTTTGATATTAATGAATAATATAATAAATTAAAATATGTGATCAATTGTATTAAATAAAATGTTTATACTTAAACTATCATAGATAACAAACACGAGTCATAACATAAAACTGTAACATTTCAAAAGAAATGAATCATAAATATAAAACTTCACCAGAAGTAAGCATTGAATAATATGATCAACTAAAACATGTATTTAGAATTATCATAAGTATTTGAAGTTATTTAATATTTAATTGTTAACTACCAAGAATCTTGGATTATGTCTTTCACCTTATTCCCTTAACTAATCATGAACATTGACTTTTTTCTTAAGTATATAGAATTTTTTCCATTAACTATCTAATGAGATAAAATTCATTTCCAAATGAATTATTGTGTGATTTAGGTCCCAACCATAACCTACCGAAACCTATACCTATGTGTTACACCTGACCATAAATCATTCATCACATTAGAACCAATTTAATTAAATGTGTTTCATAAAAAAACCTCATCATAATATAACTGAGGATAAATAATTTGGTTTTATAATTAATATTCTATGAAAAATATAATTGATTCTTAGAATTAATAATAATGGTTTCCTTGGTTAATATCACAAATAAGTCATGTGTATCATAAAATAATTCCATATTATATGGAAAATTCCCTTTTTAGGAATTCATTAATTTATTCTAGTGGAAGATATCATTTCCTTTTTGAAATCATTTTTGAAAGAGTCACATAATTTTAAAGGGAATAATTTTATTTGAAAATATTTTTAATATCATGTTGGGGAATCCTCTTGAAATTAACTAGACATGATTGGAGTGAAATATTTTCATGATTTATAAGATAAAAATGCACTCCATTCTTACTTATGGATTAAAAGTCACAAAGTACCTTGTTTAGAAAACAACAAAAATAGTCCTTCCACACTGAGTAGTAAAAATCCAAATTGGGTAAAAATTACATTAATAATACTTATTAAAATTTAAAAACAACATTATGATATTTTTAGAATGCAAGAAAATGGAACATAAATATTCCATTTTTTGGATTTAAAATGAATCAATATGAAATCTTGATAAGATTGTGAAATATTCCCTTGCAAATTTGTAATCAGTAGAATCGTATTCCCAATGAAATAATAAAAATTATAGGGATATGAAAATAATATAATATTCAGAATAATAATAATAAAATACATTCATGGTATGTATATATTCAATATAGAATAAATAGATAGCGTATAATGTATTTTTTCCCATATAAATAAAAAAATAGGAATCTCGTACCTTCAGTATTGAATTCCACAATATACATTAAAAGATACTATATAATAAATATAATTTTATTATAAATATACCAAATAATAATATTCATATTTATAATATAATATAGTATGTACTTATGATGCTATATTTCTCTCTTACTAACAATTTCATGTTAGTGTTTGGTTTCAGGTATCAAATGCTTTGTTTTTCGTATTGGTTTTGACATTCTATCCATAGTCCTATCACATATATCATAATTTCATAAACTAATGATTGATATATATATATATTCTACATATATTTATTCATATGTATTCATAAAATATTTACGATTAACAAAAAATATATTGTACATATAGATTGTCGGTTGTATGTATGTATAAACAGTATCTTCAGTTTCTTTAAATATTAAATGAAAGAAAATATTATGATATATTATCATTAAAAAATATGTTTATGATATATATATCATATATATTTATAATAATTTTTCATATTAACATCTATGTGATATATAAATGAAAAATGAATCACATTGCATCATGGAGATTGTAATCCATATATACGCCCCAGCCATGTTACCATCTCCCAAAAGATTACATGGAAAATAGGTAGATATGATATAAACATTACTGAGGTATAATTATTTAATAAATGTCAGATATAATCATTAAACTCATCATTATTACCATCTATAAAACAGGGTGATGGAAAATGAATTGTATCACTGAATGGAGATGGTACATCATATATATATGAATGAGTGATACATTCACTTATTCTTCTATTGGAAAGGGGATGTATAATGGTTTGTTAATATTTATAATAAAATTTCTGAATATTTTTTATTACAATATATATATATATATATATATATATCATAAATTTAGAGCATTTATAAAAGTGTAGAAAAAGGAGTGATCCATTTGACCAACTACCTCATCCTCAAATCGACTCATTTAATTATCCCCTAATGGACTCAAGAATTTTTCATTTGGAAATCCCATTATATAAATAATTTGGGTACTGAAGTGGCGAATATAATTTATAGGGGTTTCCTTATCTATAATAATGAATTAAATGTGTATAATTTAGGTAGGAGGTGTCATGTTATAATTAATGTGAGGGGCACTTTTGGAATCTCAAAAATATATTAAATTATAATACATTCTATATCAATCCTAATTTCTTTAAAATTAAATTTATTAGATAATAAGACTATATAGTATTTTAATATTATAATCCAATAAATTTAAGGAAATTTTTTGTATTATTTTAAACCTTATAATTTTGATTTACTCCTCATTAACCTATTTTTATTTTTACGATGGTAAAAAAAATTCAATAATAAATGGTGGAATGTTATACACATAGAATGTATATTGAAATATATATGGTCAATTTATAAAATTTTTCAAATAAATTTATACCCATTATACTTATTTATGATTTTTATGATTTCTAACTACCATAATAAAATTATATCTTTTTGAAATATTATTAATAAGAATTTTGACATTATTGATTACATTGATATTAAAATGATCACAACATAAATATAACTACAAAAAAATTATTTAATCACCACATAATATGTCATATGAACCAATATAATAATTTGATAATATAATTTAATTCATGTTATTAATATTTAAAAATTTTACTAATATTTAATTGATTGTTTCATTAATGGAATTATTACGACATTATCATAGTGTAATTATTTATGATAAAAATTTACTAAATAAAATATTACCATTAAAATTTCATTAATTTTTTAGGCCTATTATATTTCCTAATAACATACATAGTCCATTATATCTTATATCTAACCACATATTAAAAATATAAGAGTTATTAAACCTAAGAGTGTGACATTTGGTCACACTTATTGAGTTTAATAATATCCTTGTCATTTTCTTGTTGATGTTCCTATTATATTATTCAATTTAGACAATCATAGGTTAAGAGAAGAAAAAATTCATAAAATAACATTTTATAATTTTTTAGGGAATTTTTCAAATATTTATATTATTATTTGAAACTAAATTTATATGATTTAGCCTTAACTTAAGTAATAAAAATGTACAAAAGTTAATATTCATATTATAATAAAAGGGGAAAATATAATAAATTAATGAATTATAATAAAAAATATGGTATCCATTTTTTAAAATTAAATTAAAATTATATTCATAAATTAATTAAAAAATAATTCTCTAGACACTAGAAACATCGTGTTTTTAAACAAGAATTGTTCAAATGATTGAAATGTTTTTATATACATTTTCCAATAATAAAATATTATAATGAATAATATTGGATTAATTGATTTAAAATTTAACTTATTAAAATTTTAACACAATCTAAAAGATAAATTAGATGTACTAATAAGTTAGACGAAAATGAAGTTTCTAATTAAAATTCCTTATTTACACTATTAATCAAAACATGAAACTTCTCAGAAAAAAACAAATAATTCAAAAAAAGTAAATTATAAAATCCCAATTTCAATTAATAAGTTTAATTCATGAAATTTAAGTCATAAATATTTCCCAAGTTAGTTTTAAAATATTTGTTCTATCAAAAGGCTTCAAAACTTACTTTTTATTAAAATAATTCTTTATCTGATAAATTATTTTTGTTCTGAAATTATAATTAGAAAAATTAAAAGATAAACATTATAAACTACATTTCATATATTATATATTAATATATCTAAATTTAATCAATAATGATTTAATGTTTTATTTTTTCTTATAAAACACATTTGTGAATAGTTTTTCAGAAAAAATAATTACTATTGTTTTAAAATGGGGTTCACATTCATTATAATAGAATTATATTTACGTGTGTAAAAAATAATTAAATAAAATATTTAATCATGTTCATACACATCATTCTAATGGATAGATTAAAATTATATTATATAAATAATTAAAATAATAAAATTAAATTTCATTGAAACTCAATGTTGCGTGTAAGGTAAGAGTTGCAGGGGTTGCTTATAGAGGAATTCATCAAGAATATAAATTATTTTATAAAAACAAATAAAAACAATGGTTATAAAATTATAATTGTTTTTATATAATATTTATAATCAAAATCTTTACTAAAATTATGAATTCTATGTTTTCAAGTTATCCAAATAATAACCTCAAAATTATTAATTTTTATTATTTCATTTATCCTATTATTAATGATATTTTTGGACCTTTATCATAAATTATAATACTAAAAATATTAATTCATCTTATTCATCTCTATATTTTAAAAAATTACATTCATTCATTTAGATGTAATAGTTTCATAAAAAACACCTTAAGTTGTTTTAGAGGTAGCTACATATCAAATCCAATATAAAATGACATATTGTTTTTCTTTTTGTCAAAACAAAGACCAATTGTTTGATAAAAAATCCTATATAAATGATTACATACAATGGAGATATGTAATTAAACATTCTATAAATTCAGTTCTTCACCATTATTTTCACTATTGGGTTCCACCATTCGAAAAAAACCATTTTATGGGGATCTCGTGGATGAAACGTCATACATGATTCCATGTATATATAGGAAATATTATTTAGAATCTATGATATACATTATGATTTTATCCTATCATAGGATATTTACTATTCTTACTATTATATTTTCATATCATATTAATAATTTATTAATGGAATAAATTACATACATTTTTATTCTCAAAAAATATGAATCTCATTTTACATTAATAAAATGTAAATAAAACAAATTACATCTTTGAAAATGATTCAAAAAAATTTATGCGACTAAAAAATGTGAATTAGGAAAAAAATTTGAAGCATTCGTATTCAATGGTTATTAGGGATGTCGCAACATCTTTCCTCATAAATATTTGATTGAATTATTCTAATAGTCTTTACTTAGATTTATGTTATCAATAATTTCTATTGATCTTGATAGATGTTTGATAACTTGCTAATTTATATGAAAAAGTCTTATATGTTATTTATTTTTCACTTATTCCAATGTAAAAAACTTTGTTCTCATTAAAATAATATTATTAAAATATTTTATTGAATTTAAAGAAAATAATCAATAAATGTCATGTGTTTACAACGATAAAACATCTATTTACAATTTAATGGGACATCTAGTCTCATGTAATGACTATTTATAAAAATCAAAAGTTTTTTCTATGGAAAATCCAAATAGAAAACATATACACATTTCCATTCATCTATATTTCAAATTATAATTCTTATCTAGAAAGGATTAAAATTTCCATCATTTACAAGAATAAACTATTAAGTACACATTTCCATTAACATTATTATAATTAATTATGTGTCTTGTCATGTTGGATGAACACAAACTATCAATAATACAAGTGATTATATTATTTTCAAGTATGAGATAAATTAATCCAAATATTTCCTTATAATTTATCTAATTTTCATTCTAATATATATTATGTAGATTTTGGAAATTATATAGTGTCTTCTATTTCATTAAGACTTGTGTACAAATAGATTTTAAATTCTCTATCAAATGTGAAAATCTATTTTCCAATGGATTCATTCTTGATTTATTTTTTCTAGGTCCCTGATCAAGTGATTATTTAAGAGATATTACTTGTTAAATGGTCTCAATAATGATAAAATATATATTTTACCATCAATATTTGTGACCTAAATGAACTAAATCTCACACATCCTGATATTGAAAATTATAATCCCCCACGTTTTATTTATTTCAAAGAAACACAATCTCTCTTATACATACTATCTACAATGACACCAAAAACACTTGTTTTGGGATGTGCAAATATTAAATGATTACCTAAAAAATTATTTATTTTGGTCACCTTTTTGGATAGTTTCCTAATTTATAAAACTGAATATCAATAAATTATTCTGGATTAATTAAAAATCACCTTAAAAAAATTCCTCTCATTCACATAATTTACTAAATATTTTTTTTATAAAAAATTACATCTAACAAAACATGTAATACATAAATGTTTTGAATAAAAGAATGGTAAATCAACACCAGGATCATTGAAATTCCCACATGACTATATAATGATCAATTCATTACTTACATTTTAGGATTTGTGATGGTAAAACACTTATTTTATGATATCTCTTCAAAAAACATAATGCATCTACATTTATTCCCCCTCAATTATTTTTAATATTTGAAAAAAAAATATTAACATTTTGATTAGATGATTTAATTTTTGACTCTGAGTATAAATTGTTACAACATTTCAATAAAAAATCCATTATGATATTATAAAAATTCAACTTACTCAGTTCCAAAATGTATTTGACATATCAATAAACACATTCAATACAAACAAGTGACAATCATATTATAATTGATTTTTTCCTACATATTACATGTTACTAGGGTGTAGTATATATAATTTCTATGGTAGATCTAATGAGGTGTTATGATTTATCTATTCTCCTATGTCTTGAAAGCCTTCGGTGTATGATTCCTTTAGAATTTGATTAGTCTTGTAAAGATATTTTAGATGTTTGATGGTTTACTTCATAAATTGAAGAGGGATTAGGATCAATTTTGTGGATCTGTAGAAAAAATTATCTTTATTATAACATTATAGGATCTAAAGTATTAGGATAATAAAAATCGGAGGTCACTAGTTTACAATGGATAAATCATCTTGTTCTGCATAAGAGAAAAATATTCCTTGATCTAACAATAATGACAAACAAGATGCATCATGATTAGATTTTAAAGAAGAGAATATTTTAGGATATTAACCATAAGCCAATCTAATCCAATTTTGATAAGTTATTTCACTATAATATCCCTTTGAAATGGATGTTTCAATGATTTGGAAAGAAAATTTATATTTATCCTTATTGAAAATTTTTGATGTTACAATGTTTAGAATGAAATATTTTTGAATTCAGATACACCTACTCTCAATCGCAACCATAGGTGGTTTTAGCCACGTATGAATGGATTGAACACAAGTAAATAAATAACTGAAATCATTATCAACATGATATAAATAATTAAATTTAAATTACTGATCAACATGCACAGATTATTTTTTGGTATTAAACTACTAAGAGATGTTTAAAATAATACAAAATTGAGAAAGATACTTAGTTAAAATAAAATAAAGGATAAATGAAAATAAGAGTTCACCAAAGTAGACGTTTGAAGGTGATGGTGTGTATAAGAAGGATGAATGCTGATTGAAAACAACTCATGAGTATTGTATTAAAGAAAAACAATAATGGACCTATGAAACATTGAGTATATAGTAGATGAAATTAAACGGAATAAGATAATAGTTAGGAGAACCAAATTCTACAACTCTACCAACTGTAAAAATTTGATGCTCTCCAGCTATATATATACACAAAATCATTTGTGATGTGTACTGAAGATTAACAGGATATAATATAGTTATTTGTATTTTTCCATGGATTTTGATTATATGTGCCTGTCACATATATCTCAATCGAGATTTGAATATTTTAATCCTCTAACATCATGTATATGAGATTTACAATATGTACCCTCATTTGAGCATTATATAGTAGTTGGAATTAAGTTCATAGTGTTCATAACATGTATCATTATTTAATGAAATTTAATTTATTCTCAAATTTTAGTTTTCATGACCTCTATCATGACCTACTTCAGGACTTATAGCATGCTGTGAAGCTCTACTACATGATGTGAAATGTTGTTTCATGGCATGTAATGGGTAAATTATATCATTTAATAAATTTTATTCATTTGAATGTTGAAGCCCAATCCATGAAAAGAATCACATTCCAGGTTCATTATCATTTAAATAATTGAAAATCCTTAATTAAATTATATGTAAAATTATATATAAATTCATCTTATTAAATTCACCCAAACATGAACAATTGATTATCCTTAAGAAAAAATATCTCAACAAGGACAAAAATATAAGATGTTTTAAAAATATGAAATAATAATCATATCAAAGAGAGTAAAATTAACTACAAGTTGAAACTTTTCAACTCCAAAATCATCATTGCATTGAAAAATATCCATGCTTCATAGATCATTTATTTGGGAGATATTCTTAACACTTAAATTATAATTTTTAACTATTCCTTGAATTATATAGTTATTTTACCTCACAATGAATTTCTCACTCATCACGTACGGTAAAATAATTATATTTACGATCAAACCATGAGTAAATACTCTTAACCATAGGCTTTCATTCATTCCATCATCTATAATTTGGAACGATAAAAACATAATTATTCAGGAGGGATTCAGAAATTGGGTTCTAGTGACATTGAATATATGGGAAGGTTGTTAAATAGTGAAAATACAAGATCTAAATGAGGACGTGTTCTAAATTATAATTCATGATTGCTTTGAAAAGGGTATGAAAATGATTCTTCAATTAAAAAAAAAGTCCATTCACACAATAACTCAATTTTGATCAATTTATATGTCATGTAAGTTAAAGAATAGTTTCATGTTCCTTTTTTTCATTTTAATTTTTCAAAAATCATGTATACTTCAGATATCACATCCATCCCTTAACCACATATGATCCTTCATGAGATTAATCAGGCTAGAAATGGTAGGTTTTAACCATCTTAATACACAACACATTTTAATTTTTCAATTCTATTATATTTTGATAAATGAAAATGATATAAGTGAAATAATACAATGAATAATAGGATCCCAATCAAAAGGTCTGATTAATAAAATAATACATATCAATAATAGAATCACCCTTTATTGTCAAACCCCCCCATGGGTTTTTAATAGTCAAATCATTATTTACAAAATGAAAATTGTAGAAATGGATAATTAGTTTGGAATAGCTGCATCTTATAATTTCGTTAATGAAAACTATGGAAATAGTGAGTTAAATATGTAATGTGGGTCATAAGAAATTTTTTATCAATAAATATTTCCCTAATAAATTTAAAAGTTATTTTTTCAGTCATATCCTTTACTAGGTCTCAATACGTGGTATGATATGTTTACATGTTCCAGGTATCAATCATGAAATGTGCATAGAATAGAATATGAAATTGTAGGCTTAGAATCCTCTTGGTAATGAGAATAAAATTAAAAAACTAAAAGCCACTAAGGGTATAAAACCTATTAATAATTCAATTTTCCTAATTTAAAAATGTTGAATTTGGAATTAAATTTCTAAGGTCATCAGTCAATCTAAAAATATAAACTACGATAAAACATAGATTTCTGAAAACTACTAAAATATAATATTTTTTATATAAATGGGAATAATGATATTTATATTTAAGTCATTATTCCAATTTTGAAAATGTATCCATGTTCATTGAGAATAACAAAAAGTGTATCGAATGTGAAAATTTTGAAAAACTCACCCACAAATAAAAAAATACAGTGTACTCACTACTCATTAATTTATATTGGGAGTGTTATGGAACCTAAACCACAAAAAATTAAATTGAAATAAGAAAATGAAAATAATGGGAATTGAGAGCTCCCAAAATGTAGTGGAATTCCATGGGTGAACATGGTTATCTAGAATCAAATTTTGGTATACCCGAAAATGGTAATGCGATAAAAATCCTACACAATATGAAATATTAGTCCAGATGGTTACAATAGTTAAATGTAGTATGACAGGAAGGAGCACAATATTAGGAACAATGGAAACAATTTTTATTCAACTATTGACATGGTTTTACAATACATCTAAAGTGAATCATGGAAAAAAGAAACACTAGAACAAAAAACATGTAAAAAGGTTTATGTGATTAAAATAAAGGACTATGGGTTTCCTCCCAATTAGCACAAACAAAGACATCATCCATATGGTGAATAGATCAATGTATCAAGAGGGGTGGTGTTGTGTTGCCATGATGATTCGATGGGGTAGATGGTGGATAGGTGTTGATTCTCAGTGTCCATGAGTCTTGTAGCTAGATATCCTAAGGGAACCTCAATAGATGTAATAGTGGAATACCTCATACCCATCTATGCTTGATTTGGGAGGTACAGATTTTAGGTAAAATGTTTAGAGAGATCAGAGTGCAGGTCGGGATGGGCTATGGGTGGGGAGGTTGTGTTGGGAGAGGAGTGGCCAATAGGTGGTGTTGGTGGCTGAGAATGTGTTGAATAAGGCATTGGTTGAGTAATAAAATTATAAATAATGGAAAAGTGAACGTGAAAATGGTCTAAAATATGATTCTAGTGCTCTAGGATGAATAACAACATGGCCCAAATACTAGACAAGGTGGGATCTATATTTGGACTAGTGGTTGTTGCGGTTGGTGATAGAGGACATTGGGGTGGTGGAGTAGGTGATGGGACCTCTACTGGTGCCTCAAGTGTTGAGGCATCTTTTTGATGCGATCATGGTACCCAATTATAAACATAATCATCCCCTACCAATAGTTGTATCTCTTACTGCATCAGAAAATCCATAACCTCCATTGGTTCATGTGATATTAAGAGACGTAAACCTTTAATGTCTTTGAGATAGCAGGGTAATGTTGTAGTAATGTGGGTAATGAAAAAATCATCCAAATAATGTTTTAATTTTTTTATCATTATTCCATGGTTATCATAGAGTATTGGAGGTCAAGATGACTTGTGATTATTTAAATGGATATTGTATTATATAGAGACATTTAACTCACCAGGGAGGAATAAATTAAGTTTCATGTGCGGGATGATAAATAATGAAAACAACAAGGAGTGTAAAACATTATACATATATGGTATGAATGAGGTGATTGTTACATATTAAATCCATGTTAACCTGGGTTCGTAATATAATTTTCATGGAAACCATTTTTCATTGATAACTTTATTATGATGTCCCTGAGGCCAAGCTTATTAAGTGGTGATTTGGAATGTTGTCCATCATCAGTTGATGATTAAATATGTAGATATTTTTCATCTCATATGATTGTATTACATAATGAGCTATGAATTGGATATATTTATGATATGTATCACTATATCTATATATGTGACATATGATTTATTATCTGTTTGGATGAGGTGAATTTGATGTACATATCAATATATGCGAATGAGATGTTATATGTTTACATATCTTGTCAGTAAAAATGTTGATGACATTGAACATATGAGTTAACATTATAAAAATTACATAGTTTTTGTCTTATTGTCAAACTATATAATTACCAACGAGATTATATGACTATGTATGTCATATATAGTAAAACTGGTGGACATAAATATATAGATATATGAGTTTAATTTAGATCTAGAGAGATCCATTTGTTTCTTTTTTAAAATAAATATTTTTGGGGACGCCGTGCTTTTCATATAATTTTAAATTATAGAATCTATAATTTTATATAATATTATAAATTTAGTAGAATGAAATTATATGTTTCTTTGAATTAATATTATGTTTTGATACAACATTTTTATTAAAAAAATCATATATCCCAAAAAAGTGTTTTGTAGGATGATTGAAATTATATTAAATGTTTTCTATAAGATGAATCATATAATTTTACATGTGGTGATATTTAATAATTGTTTTGAAATTTGTTTTAGGAAGATATAAAATATGTGTATTATATTTCTTTTCAAAAATTGTTACCATGGATGTAAATTATGTGAATGAGTACCTAGTTTTTGATTCATTTTTTTAATTTAGAGATTATAGTCATATATAATTATGATAAAAAACAACCTTGTAGTATAAACCATATCACACTTTATGTTCGTTTAAAAAATGATAATGTAATGGACACCACACCATGGATTTAGCCACTGAAGTTCATGTGTTATATGAACACTAACTATTAAACTACATTATTACACTTAATAATCCATGATCAATTACAAATAACATAACATTATATAAAAACTAATATAAATATCCATTTTGGGTTTTCACATATTAAATAATTGGTATGAGAAATAAATCAAAATTTAAAAATAGTCTTAAATTTGTAAGAATTTATGATAAATTTAATTCAATGTTTAATTCTACAGAAATATTCATGTTCAAGGATTTATCTTTAGAAGAATATATATAAACGTTAAATATTTATGTAATGGTTCAATAAGATCTAAAATAATAAATAATCCCCAATAAATATCACAAATTATTTTCATATTATACAAGTTTCCCTTTAGTAATTACTTTATTTTGAATATGCCAATCAAATATTATAATTAAATATGTTTATTTTCAAATGAAAAATAATTTATTCTTATAAAAGGGTGTTTATTCTCCTATTATTCCATGATTCCACCCAAACTACTAAAATCCATAGGAATTTTTATAGGGATGTTCCAAAAATAAAATATATATATATGGTTTATTTTGGAAATATCATATTGGAACAAATAAATGTTTTTTATAATATTTATTATATTTCAATACAATGATTATCATATACCATGTTGAAATTGTATCTCATAGGGCATGATATATGATATTGTACTACTGCCAGAGGCCATCACAATCTGTATCAACAAAATATGGAAAGGTTTTGTTATTATTAAAGTATGATAAATATTAATTATTTGAATGATGACTATGACGGAATATAAATATATTATTTAAAATTTTCACCACATATGTTATCATTTATAATTAATAGAATTAAAAACTTGGAGAATTGGATGGCATGAATGGTTATAATTACATGTATCCAAAATATAATTTCCTCATATTCTATAAACATATGTGTGAATGCATAGATACTCAATGGTCATTATTTTGGTATATATATACAAAACTAAAACATTATTTGGTGTTTTTTGAGCATATTCTAGCTTCAAATGGAATTCTCAATTGTTTTTTATTGCATTATTATTTAAATGATTGGAACATGCATACCTTGGAAATAATGAAATCTGACTCAAATTGTTGGTGACTCAATTAGCACATATGGACAAATCAAAGTGAATTCTGTCTTTTATCATTTCTATATATCTGTAAAAAACATTATTGGTAATCCAATTATCAATTATATTAATAGAAATATATATGGTGTTTATTTGTTTAATACATTGTTTAAATTTTTTAATCTCATGATGATCATCAAAATGGGGGATTCTATTGCATTATTTTTCATTATGGATAACTTATTTAATAATTAGAAACACTTCAGTGGTGTCATTTGATTAACATGAATCTTCATCTAGGGAATCATTTTTTGAAATATTGTAAATTTTATGTAATTTTTTATATCATAATTGGTATTATAAAAATGGATATTAGTGTTTTTAAATATGGGAATTGTTATGAAATTGTATATCATATTAACTAATATTAAATTTCAAAGTAAATTAGTTTATGAAATCGGATTTTATAATCCATTAAGTGATTATAAATTATGATATTGGTCATTATAATAGTAGTAAAAGTTTAATTCCTTTTGTTCTCATTGTTTTTTAGTGTACGATATAGAGTCAAAAAAGAATATTGAATCAATATGCACATGTCCAACAAAGCTTCATATCAAAATAGATAAAAAAATATGAATTATTAGTTTTTCTCAAAATAATTAGAGGAAATATTTGATTTCATGCTCTCTATCAATAGATATAATTTATAGGGACAAAGGGGTCTCTAATTTTATATCCCCAATTATGATATATCAGATATCATAAAATATTACACGTATTGAAAAAATGGTTTCTAATTTATCAATTTTTTATGGATTGTAATAGTCTAAAAATTATTTATAAATTATTTAAAAATAGACTTTAGGATATTTATTTAATTTATAATTTTATTTATTGATTAATTATGTATTATTCAAAATTAATTTTTATGTGTTTTTGAAAAATTTAATGAATAACAACCATTAATATAAATTTCAAATTTCAAATTTCTTTTGAAATTATATAATATAACATATAGTTTTGATATAAATTGTATATATATAAATTATATTTGAAATTTACAGTTTTTTTACATTGCAATGTGCGGAAAATATGGAAGATCTTATAGTTGAATTATGAATTTTTCATAATTAATAAATTTGAAATGTATAAATTAAAATTAAATATTGATTTTAATTATTTGAACAATTCCAAAATGAGTATATATATATATATTGGAATTGAGTTTAATTTTTTTTAAAAAATTTATTTATATAATGTTTCCAAAATATAATAATACTTCTTATATAAATTTCATATATTTCAATGTTAAAACATTTCTCATAAATTCTATATGAAAGTGTAATATTATGGCATTCAAATTAAAAATAAATACAGTTAATTTAAATAAATTTATATATGTAATCATGAGATGTCTAGAATGTATGGCCAAATTATAAAATGTTTATAATTTATTTATTTTGGAATTGTTCATAAAATTTTTGTCAAATTTTTAAATATATTAATTACTCATTGTTTTGTTTTTCTTCATTATTTATTAATCAATTATATATTTTTTATTTATTGAACATATGTATTCATTAATTGAAAAATATTTAAATTAATTATATAAACTATCATTAATACATTTAAAATTACATATTCTTGGTATGATAATTAATTTATTTTTATAATACCTTGAATTTGGAACATTAAAATGTAGGGTTAAGAGTTATCCATTAAAATTCGTTGATCATATTTATTTTCTGGAAATAAGTAGGAATTCGAAATAAAATCCTTATGAATAATGAATACATGTGAAGGGAATAATTACATGTATATAATTGGGTGGTATAAATAACATTTAGATTCCACTTAAATGTCAAACTTAGTAGTTACCCTCATAGTATTTCTCTCGTGGATCCATATATGGATCACTAACAATGAAATTTATTTTTTTACTATGATTATTATATTTTAAATATTAAATGAAATATATAAAATGGGTTTCATTTATGATATGATGAATAGTATTATACAGATGTTGAAATGGATACATGCATATAGTTGCAGGAGTTAACATTAACGTACAAATATTAACCATTATTTAAGAGTATTTTTCATTACATCTCTCAAATATCACTTTATAAAAAAACCTAGAGATTATGAATCATTATAGAATAGATAGAAAATAAATTTTTATCATGAATGATCATTAATATATAACAAAATATACTTCTCATGTATTACCCTTATTAAACATATCCAAGTTAATACAATAATTCAAATCCTAGAATTATATAAACATATGAAAGGGTTAAATAAAATGTTCAGTAAGGGTAAACATGAGTTATATCAATAGATAATCAAATATTACTATAAGATAATAATTTTGTTATGATAATAAGATCATGACCTATTAAATCATAGAAAACATGTCAGGACCATAGATCATGATTCATGGTAGATGGTTTCTTCCTAAAAAAGACACGATTCAAACTACTGTATTGTAAAAAATAATCAATCATAAACCATGTAAGAATATGATAAGTATAAGGAATGTTTTTATTGAATTAAATTAATTCATAAATATATGTATAGAAATAAAAAGTCTAGGTCAACTACTAATACATTCATCATGTAGTAGGTTTGGTTGAATGTTGTCACATAAAAATGAATTTCATGCCCTTTTCCACAGAAATAATGATGTATCCCACACATAGAATAATATGTCATATTTTGTTAGAGATGGGTCTCCTTGATTGAATAATATATACATTGGATTTCCAGTTTCCAATAGGCTACTTCATAACATGAGATAAGTTGTATGAACCCCCCCCCCTCCAGGGGTAGGCTGCAGATTTCTACAATCATTTATAAAAATGTTTCAAAGAATTAAAATACAATTTAAATTTATTTTTATGAATTCTTTATGAATTAATCATATAATGAAATGAATATATCTTCAAGATATTCGGTTTTACTGTTTGTGGAGCCCAAAATGATATATGTATTTATGTTTATGGCACATGGAACACAAAAATATTTTATAAAGGAAACTGGATCACTTGGTTTACCATTCACACATGCCCATTCAGAAATTCCCATCCCAATAGACCTGTCATAATTGGGCCCTATATATAGGTCTATCCACATAGATTCACCAAAAGGTCTAGAAAGATACACTTCATGCTCATATTGTCAAATGACATCTGAAATTCGTGACGACGAATCCAGGAGAGGGCTCTCGTCATGTAGCTCTTTCACCAGAGAAGTCCATCAATACATGGGAAAACTACAATGTCCTGAACTCATTAGGTATATTCCCGTCATGGAGAAAAAGGGATACACATACTCTGATGACCCATTAATGGGAAAACCAGACCTAGGTAGACCACACATGGGTGAACCACATGGGCAACCCACATGGGTGACCAATACCTAGGAGTCCCACATGGACGGTCCACCTAGGTCAACCACATTAGGGATAACCACTTGGGTGATCCTTACATAGGAGACCCAACTGACTGACCCATACATCGAAACTCCACCTTGGTGACACACCTAGGTGACCCATACCTGGGAAACACACCTATGAGAACCATACCTATTCAACCCAACTAAAAGACACATACTGGGGAGACCCATACTTAGGTGACCCACCTAGGCATTATCTTTGGACTATTCTAAGGGGGACTACAACAATGCACCCCTACTCAGGATCACTTATATGTTATAGCCATGTCCCTTTGGGTCGATCCCTTCAATACAATCACTATCCCCCAAGAAAAGTTAGCAGTATCACCATTAAAATTTTAGGTTGTTTCCCATAAATTTTTTGTTTATCCATATACATCATTAATGTACACCCCTAGAATACCATGTTTTCTTATAATACTCTATACTCCCTATAATGTCTTCATTCAACATACTCTTCTTGGTTCCATTCTTATTTAAAGAGTTGAGATTATCCCATTGGATTCCACAGGTACAATGAGCTAATACACTCCATAAAAAACACTTGAAACATACTCTAGTCTCTCTCATGATTCTTTCCCTCCTTAGTCCCCATATCCAAAACCAATTACAGTGTAAATTAAAGAGCATAATGTTAAATATTATTGAACATTTCTACAATCATAATGGGATATAGAATATAAGAAAACTAAAACATCATCACTCTCCACTAGGGAATTCTCTCCATGACTACATGAAGACATAATAAGACTATGTGGTATCTCAGATCATCTGGATCCACTTGTTTCTGACACTGATAATGAATAATTTTGTATTAGCGGATTATGACGATCACAACATCCTCATGATCAAAGCTACATATTGAAGTATAAGAACTATGAATCCTTCTATAATCGTGATTTTTTGGATTCCCACCTATGCCCCAAGGTCAATTGGACTACTCCTCTAGAGTATGATCCAATCACATTCCACTAAATCCAAACATAACTATTATGAATAATCCCCTAAAATCCTGTATATTTTAATAATCTAAAATTCCTCATGGTCCATTACCATTGGGAATCCTTTTTACGAATAATACCCATCATATCCTTTCCAAGGTTCATACTCCTCCAACAATAACATCAAAAACAACAAGGTCATTGACTCCCATTCGTATGTGATACATACGAAGACACCCTGATGTCCAAACCCAACACCTCTAAGAAAACCTATTCTCCATAGGACTCATTTAGAATAGAGTTTTATTTAACATAGGAATCCATCATATTTCCATGTTCCCTAGGACTCAACGAAATATGTCATGCACTACACTTTAAATAAGAACCTTCCATCTAGACACATTGTCAACATAATGATAAACTATATGGTCAGGTCTTCATCACATGATCATAAAATATACGATGTCCCTCATTAAGCTGAAAAAAATCCATGGATTATAATTCCTTTCAAAATGACACATAGTAATCCAAATTATATGGTATGATATATATATCAAAACAATTCTTGTCTCCTTGGATGAATATACGGTCCATAGTTCCCCTCTGAGTGGCTAGAAAACTATCATCATCATTATAATGACCAAAGAATCTAATAATTTATTATACAAGGATACCATTAATGGTGAACCTCATATACATATAGATATACCCATTAATGAAGACACCCAAATTCATTCATATGATTCAATGATCAATCTATTCTAAAATATGGTTTTTAATAGTGGGATGACCCATATCACACTTGTGAATCAATAAAGGATTCATGAAGATTTTATAAATCTGTATGAGAGTCTCATGTTTGAAAATAATACCCCTAAATGGTGTGATGAGCCCGGCCTCCCAACAACATAAAAAATTTTATTTCATAATCATCATTGAAATAGACACCAACAAGTGTCTACTTTAGAACGCAGGTCCTTTTCATTATAGAACCATTGCAATTTGTTTGTTCCATAAACAGACACTTTGAAAAGCATTCAGAAGTTGTGAACATAGTGCGAATGATTGGAAACAAGTCAAAACCATCAATCGAGCATCATTTGAATGGTTCTCTGAGGGAGAAACATAAATAGTTAACTCAACATGAATCTATAACAAATATTGGAGTGTTTCCCACCATTATAGAACCATTCTCTATAAAAAAGAAGGCTATAAAAAGTAATGAATCACACATTCATTCAAATGAGATGTTTCTTCAACGATGTACCTAGTGTGTGTTTTAAATTACTGAGTAACTTCATTACAAAAATACCTTGAATCCAATAGAATTATTCATGCATTCACCAAATAATTCCTTTTTTGGTCCACATGTCAGGTCTTCATCCAAGTGGAGGAAAAAATCACAATCCCAACATCTTCAACAATATGACTAAAAATCGATGGCCTTGGAATACAATCAAAATGATACAATCCAAACCGTCTAGGTAGACCAATAAGACCTATAGTTCTTGTAGCCCAATGTATCATATGTTCAACAAAAACAAGTGGTCTTGAAAATGATTGTAATGAAATCTATCACCATCCATTTTTTAACATTATCCCCAAATCACAACAATCATCCCCTCCCATATCACTAGGAGGTGGATCATGATTCCACATATGGATTCATACAATAGGCACAAAGGTCCTTATCATTGTTTATATCTTACAATATCCACCCCCAACTCAATATGATAGGGAACGATCAACGTGAAGGGGGTGTTCTACTTGCGTGTCTAACCCAAAACCTTTAAAACCAATAATGCATCATAGTCCATCGAGGATGGAATCCATATGAAGGATGAAAGAAAACCCCTCTTCACCATCATGATAATCCCACCAACCCAATTTGGTAGAATATTAGGGGTATTCATATACAATAATCTTTATTTATTCATCCAGCCAACAGACTCACCTAGAAACATTCATAGAATATCTCCAATAATAACTAGTGGCACACCTTGAGAAGAAACTTAATCATTCTTGCACCCACCACGAAATCTGGTTTCTTCATCTTCCATCACCATTGGATGTCAGTCAAAATGTTCAAATAACAAGTAGGGCTAGAATCAACTCTCTTTCCCAAATGATGATTTCATCATGTTTCCAATAGTAGGAAAGGGATTATTGAATCAAGAACATGCACATACATCAAATGAATACATGGAATATATCAATGTTCTAATTTTTCTAGTCACCATGAATATCTTCAATAAGGTGAAAGGGAAGACACAAACAAAATCCCACATCCCAAAAACATTCCAAGACATTATTAAGGCGACAATAGTAATTCTTATGGGATAGACACAAAACAATGTCCCAAAAAATGGAGATTCTCATCAGTATATCAACCAAGATTAGATACACATATCTTATCATATCTAGGAGGGTCATGATGAAATCACCCCTATATCATTCAAACATACATATTGGGAATATAAACTCATTCCAACTATATGTAATTATCCTATCAAAATGACCATTCCAAGGTAGACACAAGATTAGTCCCATCAAAACCACTTATTCAATCTTTTAGGCACAATTTCCCATAATAATTCATATAAGAATAAGCCTCATCAAATAATAATAGAATATAAAGTGTTGGTCAATGATCAATATTTGGTTATTATTGGAGTGCTTAAAGATCTCATATGACTTTATATTATTTCTCAATATCCTACCCTACCATAATTAAATTATGGGAGAAGTACCAGTAATTATGATGGTCCTATCCAAAAACATCAACATATATGCTTGTTCCATACACATAATCTGACCGATCTAGAGACATAATCTCAAATGAGAGTAGCAGCAGCCCTCAGTTTAGCTATAAGATCACGGAGAAAGTGGGTTTTACCCTTGAAATAATCCCCTATCATAGTCCTCCTAATGATGGTGTTCTAGGTGAATGTAATTTCTATAGTAGTGTTTACTGTTTTTAAGGAAATTCCCTGATTGGAAATGTACTTACAAATAATCCCTCCAATCACGAGGTTCATGAGAAAATAAGGCCAGTCATGTCTGATGCCTTCTCCATGATTTGTAAAATTCCTTATAAATTGGAAAATAGACTAAAGTAATATTTATTATTTGAAACACCTTTGGATAACTTATATTCTAACACTGTGTAGGAGATCCCTATGTATTTTTCTACATCTAGAAAAATGGAAAAAAATGCACACTCTGTATAGAACAATTTGGGGAACCTATATCAAAATTAGAAGAATTAGTACTAAACATTAGGATACATGTAACTAAATATGAAAAATAAATGAGGTGTGTGTTTTTTTCACCCCTTAATACCACATTCTAGTGGTATTTTTAAAAGAATGTTTGTATTATATCAACCTCATCTTATGAAGAAATCATCATCACATAAAATAAAATGTATTACATTTTTATGAGTATCAAAATAAATCATGGTAATAAAATTATTTCAATTCCAAATTGAATTGGAATCACATATGTCTTCACAAAATCAAAATATAATGAAATTAATAATAATCCCTCCAGGTGCATGCCTCAATGCATTAATAAAGTTGTGATTACGGATCTCTGATACCTGATATTTTATTCATACATGATGATTGGGTGAATATAGTGAAAATCATTAATACATGATCCCAAAATATAAAATCCCTCCAAAGGTTGTATCGTGCATTGTAATTCCCATAGAATGACTCCAACAAAAGGAGTCTGTTAAGAACAAATGATATGCTTTAAAAAATATTTCTCAACTGACTCTAACCAATATTGGTCCAAAAGAGAGAAGGTTTTCAAATAAATTATTCCTCGTGAATCTTGGAATATCTATAGAGACTCCATATTAGATGTTTTCATTCATAATATAGTCAAAATGTTATAAAAAGAACAATACTTTTCATAAACAGATGATTTATGTGAATGCTGAATGATGCACCCAATCCACATTCGAACAAACTCTTATAATCAGAAGATATTCCTTAGTAATATTATCAATGAATACTTAGGAAAAAATATATCCCATTGGGTTGGGTTATTTTTTAACCCAACCAATATGTTTATCCAACAAAACTAGATGGTTTATGAAAGCAAGAGAGGAATATCCATGACCCATATTGATGGGGGATTTTTCACAACAACAACCACCAAATTAGTAGGAATTAGTTTTCACCTAATTAATAAGATAATATAAAATAAATCCTTAACGTTTTTAATGTCTCATCATCTGTAAAATCACATGGTTCATGCTTGAATGAACTATATGTTGATTACTGTCAGTTTACATTCCCCCTAATAGTTCACACCAAATCTGAAAATAAGAATTCAACTCCTCTTAGAGGGTGAGTAAGAAGGTGTTATTACAAATATAATAATATAATCCCCATAATTTGTTTCCAATTAGTTAAAATCATTAATTAAACCCTCGTAGATTCCGAAAAACGTTAATCTTATTTAGGGGGGTTTTATGAAGATGTCCTGGTTCATGTTGTTAACAACACTGAAAATGATGAAGGAGGTATGCATAAAAAAATAGAGGCTTTACCTAAATACTTTCACTCCCTAAAACAATACATAATTATCTATTCTAAGATCACCCAATTAGAAAAAACATGTGGGTATTATCATGTCACCCCTCCCTCTAGAGATTTTATTAACCTTTAAATGGTGGGATTATATTATCAGCAAGAGAAAGAGATGAAATAATTGAGGGGACACAATGAAAATTTACTCCAAGGAAACCTTACCACTGGTTATTTTATACAAGAACATCCTATAGCTTCACATATATTTGGAAAACCTCAAAAAATAGAGTTTATCAATACAACTAATGAAAACCTGGAACAACCATACAATAGAGGATTCCAACCATTAATATTTTTGGATCCCATGGAAAAATAGCATGAATAAACTCCATTGTAAGTTCAAAAAGAGGAGGTTCATGGGAATCCATACCGGAATACCAATATGGATTCCCACCAAAAGATACCAATAGTGTGATTAGTAGTAGTCCTATAATAAAATGCACCCCGTCGGGCTCTAGATGTCAAACCAATTTAGCCCCCCATTCTTCTCGACATTACACAAATTCTTACTAAAATACATGAATTTTACCTAATTTTAGATGAATAATAAATACATTTCAAAATTAATTTCAAAATAACTATAATAGTTTAGTGTGTTTGGAAACGTGGAAGAAAAATATTCCATTACAGTGAATGATTTTCAAAATCTCCAACAGTGATCTCCATATTTACTACATTTATCTACAATCTTTCATTATAACATGGGTAATGGAAATGTAATACGAAGTGAAATAAGATGATCAGTATGGTTAAATAAATAAAACCAGTTAGTAAAACATGAAAAAAGTGTATGAATTTAAACATAACATTTTATGACCATTCCCTTCATATTAGGGATCATAATAAATATTTGATGTTCACAAGATGTGGATCATAAGATAATTAATACTAGAATTTGAGAAAACATAACATAGCAATAATACATATAATTATTGTAAACACATTTGCATATAAAAATAGCATGTTGAGGTTTCATACCAAGGAATTTTTAACAAGTTTGGCTTTGGTTAATAACATGCATACCTAATTCAGTCTTGGGATACCCTATCATGTACCCTCTAGTTTCATGCATGGGATGTCCTACCATTTTCCATCTTGTTTTTGTATTAGTATTTCCTTTGTTTTACCATCTAGTTTTGATCTTATTATATCCCATATTTACCCTCATGTTTCATGATTGGGATTTCACACCATTTAACCTCTTCTTTTGGTCTTGGGATTTCATTACATTTACCGTCTTGTTTCATGCTTCAGATTCCCTCCCATGTACCCTCTTATCTCATAAACAATTTATCATTACCTAATTCATTATAGGGAGATTTAGTTCCCACCCATATCATAATTAAATCATACATATATGTTTCAATAACCCATAAATAATAATATTTTAACCCATGTATGGAAATTGGAATCATAAATATATAAATATGTAGTAACATGTGGAAAATGATATGTGTTTGATAATCATATCATTTGAGGCATCAACCATAAAATATAAATGGATATCATAATCATATAACCAATGGAAGGGAAATAGATTTCATAAACTTATAACTGATGGAATATGAATGAGTCTCCTAAAGACCATGAAATTAAGAATAACCCATTTAGAAAATGAATATGAATGGAACCATTAGATCATTTTATATAAATTTTAGAGTAATATCAACGGATTTTATATTAAATGAATAATAATTTTTTAATATCTTCCAAAAACATTTCATGAGTAAAATAATAATTATTCTTTGAAAATAATTTTTAATCCATTAAACCATTTGAAAATTATTTTCATAAATATTACCATGAAAACCTTTAAATAATACATCATATATTATTTAATACAATTTTTCATGAAAACATATTGAATAATGTTAAAAACATTTTATAAGTATTCTTCTTTGAAACCACATTGACAAAATTAAATGAAATCTTGAAAAATATTTTAAAACACATTCAATGAAAATACAATGAAAATATACAAATAAATTTTCAACAAATATTTAAAACCATTTCATTAAAAATAATATTTAAAACATATAAATAAATATTTAAATTTTTGTAAAATTATTTTTATTTGAAAACCTATGAATGAATAATGATAACATTTTCTAAAATAGTTTCCATCAAAACATATAAAATGATATAATAATCATTTTTAAAACAATTTCATTGAAAATAATTTCAAAACATATTAATAATTATTGAATTTTTTTTATTTATCCAATAATTATTATACTTATCATCACTGTAATTACATAACCATTTCATGTATGGACTCAAAAGAATTTATTAATTATTATACAAATTTTTCCAATAATTTTTATTTAAATATTTCACATATATTATTTAATTTAACCAAAACCTGTAATTCATCAAAACAGTTTTTCTAGAAATTATAAAATTTCATTTTAGGAATTTGGTAATTTTGACATATTCAATGATTTATAAATTTTATAAAATATATATTAATATGTTTATTTTTTTTAAGAAAGTATAATTCCTTTATTTATAGTGTATTTTTCATCACAATCTTTCCAACTCATAAAATCTATTATTTTGAAATATATTTTTAAATATATGGTTGTTACATTCTACCCCCATATAAGAGTTTTTCCCCATAATTTTTTATACTCTCATAGAAATAAGGTTTCATATCCCAAAAATTCATCCTATAGAAACCATGTAGCTTAAAATAATATATGGTTTCACCATTAATATTCATCCTGGTGTGTGTTAGAACATAATCACATTGACCTAGAATTTCAAACTCTTATAACCCATTCAAAAGATCACACTCTTATTTTATAATGAAAAATTTAGGTACATACAAAATAAATGGTATAAAAATACTCAAAACCAAAACATAAAACACATCATGAACATGATATAGGATTGATATAAGATTCATTTGATCAGATACTCTTCCGATATAAAAATAAAATTTCATATTTAATAATTTATATGTGGATCGTTGTACACTTCATTCCTAATTTCACCACATTCTTCCAATGAGATAATCGTACAAGTAACTTAATTCATTATAAAATTTGAATAAATAATGATTTTTAGTATAACTTCTCTATAACCTTTTATCTTTATTGATGATCTTCTGAATGGATCTAGAATTCTCTTTAATTTACATTCAAATTTTTGGTCCTATTAAATTTTTATCTATAACATTATCCATACATTTGTATTTCTTAACATCTTTTCATAGAGAGTTTGGTAATGATCTATCAAAATATATGATTCATTGATATTTTTAAATGAAAATTTAACCTAAGGTTGTTGATGATCCTAACCTATTTTAATGTCCACATAAAATGATCTCATTCAACAGTCAGGTATCTTGATAGTTCATTTAGTTTGGATATCTGTCAGATGATGATTGGAGGTAACTAAAATTAACTCTATATTCAAGGAATGTCAAAAAGATAATCCATATCATTTTTTGTAAAATAAAAATAATGATATGATAAAAACTAAATTTGAAATACATAGAATCGTACCTATAACTTAATGTATATCCAAAAAATTTATCCAAGTGGGAAAATTGATCTAGTCAAAATGAAATGCACGAACATCATATAAAGACTGAATATAATTTAGATGATGTTATAACCATTAAATGTATTTGGGACTATATAAATGTAATATATTTTGACTAATTTCAAATTATATGTTGGTATGAGTAATGGTTGTATCCTCCCCATGATTCATGATGATCAGCCTTATCATTCAATCTTATTATCCCTCAAGATACATACTCCACAAGATTTCATTTCTTATTTTATCCAAAAATATTGATTAAGATCACAATAAAACATTATGATTCCATGATGAATAGAGAGTGAAATTATACGTGTTTCAACAAATTGATCCTGCTTGAAATATTGTATTTATGGGATACATATATGATTCTTCATACCGACCATGCCATCATAGTCTGGGTGGTACGTTGGGACATTATTTATCTTCTTCTGAAAATCGAAATCATTCTTAAAAAACTCTTTAATATCCTCACTAATAGATGGTTTAATGGTAGTATGGTAAGTATTGGATTTCTCTTCTCTCTTTATGTTCTCAATGTATATATTCTATAAATCCATAAGTATTCAATCACTTTTAATTATCATAATGAAAAACTATCATTGTCCACCGATCTATGAACCTTAACCACCATCTTTATCTTCCTAGGGTGGTAATTTATTGGGTAGTCAAAATAATTAGCCAACACCCACAATCATTTTTAATGATATAATAATTATGTGAATATATACATGAATATTATTTATATGTATATATATATATCATTTTTCAAATAATTATAATTATTCGATATATTTTATGAATCATTTACCAATATCCACTCCAAATCATGGGTCAGGTAATTTTTCTCAAGAACCAACAATTTTCATGAGGCTTAAACTACTAACATTTCATTATTTAGAATAACACATCACAATACCTTTTTCAATTCATAACTATATATCTCAAATGTGTCTATACTATGGGGTACTATAAGAACAATTAGATTGACCAACATCTACTTTCTCAACATAATATTATCTTTACATTGATATATTGATAGGATAATATAACACATCTGCATAATCATGGGTAATCTATCTTATAACACTGATAAATTTTTCCCAAAGATTCAACAGTACCCAACCAATCCATACCAATAACAAAACATAGTAATAGTTGTTGGAATATGACCTGGTTCAAAAATGTCTGTCATTGATGGATTAACTTATACACCCACACTTGTAATTTCCTAAGCCAATAGTTATACTTAATGCTTCCAATAACAACCCGTGATTTATTTTCATAAAACATATAATTCATCAAGGAATTAAACATATTCATTGAATGTACTTCATGAAATTCCTTTACCATGGAACATATGAGAATAAAATAAATAAATACTCTAAAAAATGACCAGGTTAATCTCTAATGAAATAATTAATTTGATCCATGAAAATTGGTGCATGATTTGTATGTCCAAATAGAGATATAATAAATTCATAGTTCCATACCATTTAATATAGTTTATCTAATATATATCATATTTTTAAATCCTCAAATAATGATTTTAATAACTGATGATAAATCTTGGAAAAAAATTACAATCTTCACAATTGATCAAAAACAAAATATAGTTCAAAAAATATATGTTGTTTATAGTAATCTTTTTTTATATCCAATACAATCAATTAAATGAATAAACCATCAATATTCCAAAGAAAAAAGAAAATTTCTAACAATTTGTGATTCAATACGGTGTGTGAATCCATTTTTTAGATTCATTGAGAGTTTCATCTTCATATCCTACAACTCAATTCTGAAAATTTCTATATGGAGTTTTTTAAATAGTCTTAAGACTAGGTTTGATTTCTATTGAAAACTCAACATCACAATTAAATATAAAACTATAAATCTCCTGATGAAATATAAAAACAAATAAAAAAAATATGAATATCATTGATGTTATGTTTATCCCCAACTATATAGATAATTTGTAGAGACCAGAATCCTGACGTACATAGACATTACATTACTTTTGCGGAATACATAGTACATAACAAAAACTCACACACAAGGACCGTAATAGTTTAGTGTCTTTGGAAACTCGGAATATAATCTTCTAATAATGGTGAAAGATATTCATCATCTCCCATAAAGATCTTCCTTTTTTATACCTAAAACATTTCTTTATATCCTGGGGAAAAGAAAACATAAAAGGGTGAGCTCAAATGCTCAGTAAGGGTAAACAAAAGAAATATCAATCACATCATATACATAAGCACATAACTTTTGGAAATCTAAACTGCAAAAGAGATGATAATTTCATAACATGGGATAAATCATAGTTGTGAAATGTAATCCCAATAATCATAACTTAAATCATGAAACTTTGTGTCATACACACATAATCATAGAGAATCATTTCTTATTATTGAAGACTAATTTCCAAAACTATCTTAGTGGACAAATTCCATTTCTGAACCGAGTTCACTCCCCGTTTCAGTCCTGTTTCACTGAACCGGTATAACCTACCGTTCCAGCCATGTCTATCTCATGAGATATAAAATCATTACCCAATGCATTGGAGGGAGATATAGGTCTCACCCATCTCATAATGATACCATTCTTATGTGTGCCACAAAATCATAAACCATACATTATAGCATAACCCATGAAATAAAAAACAAAATCTTAAACATAATGACATCATAAAACAATTCATATAAGATAAAGGAATTCATAAAAATAATTCCATCACAACATAATCAAATCAATGTAATAATAGGGATTGAAACAGAACCCTTTATTATCTTAGATGGAAAATAATTTTGATAAAACACTTGAACTCCATTCTTGAAGAAAATATCCTTTCTAATTCAAAAACCCTTTTCCTTTCTTAACATGTCATAAAATTCAAAAATAAAAGAATTTGATTAAAAATAAACTTGAAAACTTTTAAAGGAAGCTTCTTGGAAATAATGTTTTAAAAATCCATTCATTCCGTATAAGTTAAAAAGACATTCTTCTCGTACTTTTGCCGGAAAAGTCAACAAGTACCTTGTACGAAAAACGGCAAAAGATTCCTTTCATATAATTTACTAAAAACTCACCGAAGGGTAAAATTGGATTTAAAAAATTGTAGGTGGATGGAAATAATATTACATATTTATGAAACATGGTTGTGGATGATAAAATACCCCCCAGTAAATACCAAAGTATAAATAATCTTGGACAAAAATGAGATTGTGATATTTCCCTTACCTTAGGTCCGATTTGCTTCGTAAGTGACTGAACCTCCTATATAATGGTTTAAATAATTTCATTGACTTATTCCAGAATCATACTCATTGTTATGATATCATATATGGTTCACTTATGACTTTATATTACCCGTTCTTTTGTAAATTCCATGTTAAAGAGCGTTTTGGGTAAAATAGTTTCATTTGTCGTCCGTGTTTTGACTTGTAATTATTCATATGATTAAATAGATCATGATTAATTAATTACAGAATATAAAACATGATTTATATATAATATATATTCAGAATATACAGATATATAATATATCAGTAAATGGAATGAAATACACCGTTCATGGAGACGGTAGGCCGTACGTACGCATGAACGCTATTTTCGTTTCCTTATTGAGTTGAATGGAATTAAGTAGACGACATACATATATATACACATAAATACAATATCATTATTATGTCATATATTTCATGATTACATATATATGTTCTTTATAATCATTCATGAATGGTTAAAGTGTAGAATGAATCTCATCGCGTCGTGGAGACGGTAGTCCGTACGTACGCACGAGCGATGATATCGTTCTCATGATCGTGGGACTGTATTAGAGTGTATTTATACTATTTCAGAATCAATATCACATTAAAATAATCATATATAGTTATTATTTACACCATTATACCCAGTCAAGTAAGGCGGTGGTGGAAAATAGATTTCACCACGGCGTGGAGACGGTATTCTGTACGTATGCACGCGCGATGATTTCGTTTTCCGTAGGATGGATAGATGGTGAAATAGGGTTGTTTCATACTTATAATAACATAACCGTATACGAGTGATTCTGATGTTATTACTTCATAATGAAACAACCTAAGAAGAAGAAGTGGAAGAAAAAATAAAGTTGAAAGAATCGGTAACAGAAATTACCACTTCTTTGAAGCGCCTCTTTGAGATCTCCTTTTAGGGCACTAAAATTGGTATTTGAGGAAGACCAGAACCTCTAGGATGTTTCTAGGGAAGTGGAGAAGATATTTCTACAGGGGTTGGCTGAGCTTGAAGGCTCACAGTTGTGTGAGGAAGAGAGGGAGGAGGTTCCCTTTTATAATGGAGGAGAGGGCCTCTTTTGGAAAACTAAAAATATTATTTTATTATAAAGATATATTCGGTTTTAAATAGCTCCAAATTGATTTATTTCTAATATAAGGTGGGGAAGGATCGAAATAATCTCATCCAATAGTATTTAGACAAGTTTAGGTTCCTATTTTAACCTTATCATTTAGATTTAACATTAAGTTAAATAATTTTACTTTTACCGTGTCTTATTGTGTTCTTACAATATAAGGTTAATAAACATACTATACTAAGCCAAAAGAACCCCATGTTGTTTATTATTAATATATATAACCTTATCTAAGTCATTTGGTTGAACCTTATATTTTTAGTAATAAAATAACAATTAATAATATAATATTTGTTTTAAAAACTATTTTATGTCAATTTTGACACTATTTGGTAATTGATTTTTTTGAAAATCATAAAATAATGATTAGTTCGAAAAAATTTAATTAAAGAAAAACTAACATGTCATAGTAACCTATAAAATTATTGTAATTCATTAAAAGTCTCAAATTATATTTACTTGGGTATTTATAATATAAATTGTTCTAATTTTTCACTATTATGGTAATTTCTGCATCATCATTGTGTCATAAATAAATTTATTTATTTAATGTTTAAAAATTATAAATAAAATATAATTATGTATAAAATCTTATTATCTTTCTAATTAATATTTACAGTCGAATTTATCTTGTGTATAACCCTATATTAAAATTCTTTAGTAAATAAACTTTGATTTTAACTCTTTTACCTTTCATTGAATTAAATAATAATAAATGTCCTAATCTAATCCATGTGGGCCTAAATGGTCATATATTATTCCTAAGGTTGTTTTTGGTTGAATTTCTATTATCCAATAGAATTAGGACATGTGTTAGGGTAATAATAATATCATTTTTAACCTTAATTACCCTATTTACTTTTAACCGTGGTAAAAAAAGTAAAAAGTTATTGTTCACCAAAAATTATTTTCATCTCATTGAACCAAATTTTACTTACTGAAATTAACCATGTCTCTCAGATTTTGGAAATTCCACTCAAAGAAGCTGTAAAATTAAGTTTTATGAAAAATTCATTTTTTTACTACCACTTAGTGGTTTCACTATTCATCAAAAAATAAAAGATTCCAGAAAAAACCTAAAATTAGGCCTAAACTATATTTGATATTATGAATTCAAAAATGATGTCTATTTTACCAAATTCAAAACATATCAGTTACATTAAATATTTTAAAAATTAATTCCCGTCGTGAAAACAAATGGCGTGTTTTTAAGAGATAATTACTATCAAAAGATTGACAATTGTTTATAACTGGTTTAAATGTGAAATTACATCCAATGACCAAAATTGTATTAAATTGTAAAAATATATTCTAAATATACTTTATAACCACTCAAATTAATAATTTATCACTATTAATTATTTCAATTAAAAAAGTTGTTTTTAGTTAAAATTTAGTAATTTTCACTATTCATCAGAATATGAAAGTTATCCAAAAAGTACCAAAATGTCACCTTAGGCTAAATTTGATACTCTGAATCCAAAAATGAAGTCCATTTTGAGAGATAAAATTTCTAAAATTTTAAAAGGTGGTTATTACTATTCATAACGGCTAGTTTTAATAATATTTTAATAGAATATCGTTGTTTAGTGAAACTCAGTATTGCGTACTACACACGCTATCGAGGAAGGTCGTGATTTCGTGTAATGCATGGAAAGTCAAGGATGCGTGTTGAGAAAGCTCCTTTTGGTGTAGCGGACAACACAAGACATTGATGAAATTAAAAAGAATATTTTTCATAAAATCTCAGGGTGTTACATAATTACACCTCATTAATGGGTATTAAGACTCAGATTATTGGTGAGATTTACATTAGAAGTTTGTGTTCATCCTCACATTAATATATCTTCATAGGTTGATAAAGAATATATCATGTGAAACCCCTTACTGAAAAATTTATTTGGTATCTTTAAAGGGCTGGATAATTCATACTAATCGTTTTAATTAGTTAAATATTTATACATTATTTATATTTTCATAAATTATATTTAAAAAATTAAATATTATATAGGAAATACATACATGAGATGAAATCATCACAGGATTCCAAATTTTAATTAAATATCCAATATCCAACCATTAGTGTGGATTTATGAAACTCATAAAAAATAATGAGATAATACATAGTGGGTTGAACCTAACTCAAATAATATATATGCATTTCCAGAGTAGATGATAATGGTATATTAAACCACATCCTTCTAGTGACCAATTTTAAAAGTTTTGTTTTAACATGGTTTCACGTTCTTACTCATGTTTAGAATGTTGTTAAATGAATATTTAATTCCCTTGGTTTTAAGAGAAATTATTTTTTTTATTTTTTTTATATTTATTATTTATGTATATAATTTCATTGAAAATTTCCATATTTTTTCAAATGTATTGATACATGATTATAAAATATACCCAACATGATATGAACCAAACTAAATAAAAATTATTAGTTCGTTATTGGGAATTTATAACAAAATCATAAAAAAACCAGTTACTACACATCATTAATTTTTACTCATTGTGGATGAATTGAATCCATTAAAAGTGAATAAATCAATATTGGAAACAGAGAATCCTTGGATTCAGGTACATTACCTATTTATTATTTATTTTTATGTTATATAATATTCTGGTTATGATTCGGTTGTTTATGGATTGATTCATGTTTTTTGTAATTTCTCTTGGGATTCACAGATGTTGAACGATTTAGGGAAACCAAGAATAATAACTTATTATATTTACAATGTAGTTTTGGGAGTCATTGAGTTGGAGCATAATTGTAGCATATATATGAAATATTATGCGACTAATCATGAAATAATAAATTATTTTAATGGACATATTTTATAATTGAAGTGATATTTTGAAAATCCTGCGTCATAACCATGATACTACATAGGTGATGTCTTATAATGTGTGCATAGTTATTTAATTGTTTGTTAAACTATGTGGCATAAACATTGTGACTAAAATAAATCCAGTAGAAACTGGATCTTAACTATGATTTGAACCATGAAAAATTCATTTTCATCGTATTAAATAATGAATAGGAACTCATCTTTGAAAATATGAATTAATATAAATTATTTTCTAATTCAAAATATAGTTTTGGTGAATCATGTTGTATTGGATCATCATAATCAGTGCTTTGTCTTCATGGTTTCTTTTTTTATCTATATATAATCATTTCTATTTCATATATCCATATATAAAATATTTCATATATATATATATATCTCTCTGATGTGTATTTTTATGCGATACTTTTGGGATCTATTAATGAGAAAAAGCTTCAAGGATTGATCTTGATGTTTTGTGAGCCATTCATCAATTTAAATGACTTTTTAAGGTAGGTGTCTCCTCTGCCACACTACTTATGATACAACATGAAGTATTGATATTTGAATCATTCTATATTGATTTTTTAGAAAACATTCAAGATTTTAGTACACAATCATTGGTTTTATAATGAAAATGACAAGTTTTATGATATTTCCGTTTATTAAAAATAATGTTTAATGAAACTATTTTTATAAGGAAAAATGAATGTGTGGTTTCTATTGATTCATGAATTTTCATTAAGATTCATTTATAGTCTATAATTGGGGTGGGTGACAATATTGTACATGGAATATTCCACATTGTGATGACATTGTGATGAGAGAGTCACCACTCTTGAGAAATGGGACTGTAACTGGGTATTCAAGGGTGTGTGATTGTGGAACAAAGATGGGTATGAAAATTAGATACAATAAATAAAAAAATTAAATTTTTCATCTTTTTTATTAAACTATTTTATAATTTTAAAATAATTTAATATTATTACCCTATGTTTAATATTAATCCATGAGAAATTATTTTTTTTCTTTATTACAGGTGTAACTATGTATCTGTGGGTTGCTTTGTAAGATTTATACCACTACATCCATGGATAATTTTTTTATCTGCATAATTTTTTTTACTATGATTCATGTTAATTAATGGAGATGTAATTCTACAATGACATATTATGATTCATTGGGGTGTGAACATGGATTTATAGCTTGGAGATTGTTTAATTTGATGCTTGGTTTGATGAAAATGTTTTTTCATTGGGGTATTTTTTTTTCATTTTTCTTGTATTTGTTGTTTCATTTTATATTTTTTTATAATTTCATTTTAATTTTCTAGTATCAGTTGAATTATATTAAATTTCATGAATCTTTAAACGTTTATTGATTTAATTTCATCATCATCATCATCATCATATTTTTTACATCTTAGTGTAAATCATCCCACAATGATCTAAAATGCTCGTTGAATGTGATTCAATCCTTCGGTATCCTAGAGATCTCCAATACAGATAGTAACACCTCATACATGGAACAAGACAATAGATTTGGAGGGGATTTTATAAATCATATAATTATTGGTCATTTATTCATGATGGTATGGTATAATGGATATAAGAATTTAGATAAAGAAAATATAGAGTATAAATTGATAGTTCTATCCACTTTATAATAACCATAATTTTACCAAGGTGGTTAAGGTATGAAGAGTGTATTATGACATATATAACTATGTTTTTACATGATAATAATGTTAATTTAAATGGGTATAAAATTTCATGAATTACTAAAGACAACTATTAACAGGACTAGATTGTTCATATTTTGAATGAGGATTATTTGAAATTTGGTAATTATTATTACATTAGATGATTTTTAAAATTATTTTCTTACTATTTCAAGTGATGAAAGAATAATTAGTTTTTCATTTGATATTTTTAATGAATGGAACATGTATCATGTCCAAAAAACACACTGAATGAGATAGCTAAGAATGTGTTCAAAATTTAACGACAAGTTAATCTAAAAAACATCCAAAATATAGTCCAAAAAATTCAGTCCATGTACAAGTGAAATTATTTTCCATACTCAAACCATGAAAATTCATCTTCATAATTTCATAAACATAATACAATTTTATTTTTGGTATATTCAGGTCCTAATAAATAAATGGAATGTATTGAGAATATAAATTGAATTATTTATTTCCTGGGAAAAATATAGGAGATGGAAGTGAATATATAAATTTAGTTGTGGGGTGATCATTCTAGGAAGTGGTGGGATATTTGTTTCTAGAATACTATTTACTATTTCAATACATGGGTTTCCATTCAATAATTTTTTTTATAAGTAATGTTATCTTCACACCCTCAAAATCACAATGTTGATAGAGTTAATTAATATTAAGTAAAAAAATGTTTTGGGGATTGATTATGAATCATAGTTATTGGGGGTGATTCAATTTTCACATTAAGACTCTACAATTGAGAACATAAATGAAAGGATAAATTTGGTAGAGCTGTGACCTGATATATACATCACATTTTCAGTATACTATATTGAAAAATATTATATTATTGTGAACATATAGATCATATTATAATAGAATATATTGGTAACCTATGTTGGGGTAATATGTTAACAAACACATATATAAGTGGGAAATCAGATAGAGGGACCATTATGAAGAGGGAGTATTATTAGCTAGAATGAATAGAACTAGTAAAATAGTAAGTTGGATCTATATCCCTTACATTATAATGCAGTATTCAGTTAGGTAGTTCATAGTGAGGATCTTATAAGCACGTAAGCTGGGAATATATATCACCTCTTTGATAATGGAACAATAGTTGCATGTTTGTACGTTTGAAATTTTATTGTTTGTTGACTACAATGTTAACTAAGGTAAATGTCTCAAACATGTCATTGAATTATTATTCACATATTGGTAAATCAGAATGAAATGGTATCACCCCTAAGAACAACATCAAAAGTTCCAATAAAACAAAACCCCAAAACCTCATTAATCATCATAATATAAAAATGATAATATGGAATTTTCAGGTGCACCTACTAATATTTATTATGGTTCCATGTAAGTGACCATGGAAGAACGATTTGGTACTTCGATGGTGTTAGGTAACATTTTATTAATATCTACTATTATGAATAATTTTATTGATACGAGAATGCTGCACTCGATTGTTTCCTTTTATGTTTTAGATCTTATATTATTTCATGTAGATATGATGCCTATAACTACTCATTCTTTTTATTTAAAAATACGACATCTATTTAGATGAATATTCAATACAAAAAATATAATCATTGATATAACCTTAAAGGATTATCATATTTTGAAATTATTTATAAAATGATCTTATTTATTGAAAAATATTTGATATATTAATATGTATCATCCCTCACATTACTCTTTATAGACATATCCTACTAAAACAATTCGTCATAACCTGAGGAATAGAAACATACGAAAAGTGTAATCTAAGATTCTCACTAAGGGAAAACATTGGAAAGATCAATTGATGCTCATATGTAATAATATGAAATGTATAAGGGAATGATATATTGATTATATCATAAAAGTTACATAACCCATATGAAAATGACCATAAGAATAAATTATGGAAATGAACATTAGTATTCCCAAATACATGAATCAGAAAAATTCCAAATTCTCAAAACACACTTATGAACATTATGTTCGTGTTATATATTTCTTTGGAACCTGTTAGATTTAGTTCCCTAGAATAAAATAATATTGTAAATTGTGATCACATTTATTCATTTATAAATAGTAATAAATATATTATCACAACATTAGTGTTATTTTGAATAACATAGTATGTGATATTGTTCTAATAAAGGATTTGGAACAAAAATGGTTATAGTAGCTCCCCCTAGGATGAGAACCTGGAAGTGCTGTGAAATTATTCAAAAACATATGTTCTATATCCAGTTGATATCATTTGGTGGATTGAAATTATATAGTTTGTCGGGGGTGTAGACTCAAATGACATTGATGAACCTTATCATGGTGTAATCCCTTGGTAATATACAATGTGGGAAATTATGTGAATTATTCCCACAAATATTGAATTCACATGTATATGTTTCAATGGATGTTCCTATCTGTAGACGCGTTTATTGATTCATGGACATTATGATTGTTATTAATGGGTACAATTAATTTCTTACTTTTTAGTAATGATGATAATTTTGATGATATATTTTTGTGGTGTGGTAGGAAACATTGGGTGTATCATGAGTAGTGTTGGATTAATGAATGATGGGAGTAATGAATTTTCATTTATGTTAACTATAGGAAGTTGGTATCTCATACCATTTGGTAGATGTTATTTATCATATTTAAATCCATGGACATAGTTTTCTAAATGAATGCTCAAATTTTATTATGTAAATGAAAGAGACATTGAGCATGTAGGTTGATGGCATCGTCCAAAAACATACTTGATTGGAGATATCCAGATGAAGGTACTACATTACAAAGTGTCTGTATTAGGTATTATGTCATTAAATCATTATCTTATTTCTCTATGGTTACTTGTCATGTTTCTCTAGTTTATCCTTAGACACTAGGATTTTTTCTTATTTCCACTGAGAAAAAGGCCTAGAGGGTCACACAATAAGTGTATCCAAAATCTCAATTATGTAATATATTATTATTTATTCTTTATCATATTGAATTCAAATAATTGTGTCACATTTATTAACAATTTCTCTTAATTACATGATTTTATATATGCAATATTTAGGTAAAAAGGGAATAATATAAGATTGTAATATTTTATATATATTTATTTGTTATTTAGTGAATATAAATTTTATTTATTTTTTATTGAATAATGTTATGATATTAATTTAATATAGAAATTTTCATTATTCTTCTACCTAAAAATATTATGATGAAATTGTGTACCAAGTATAATTTTCTTATGATAAATAATAAATATTGAATGTAATTTTGATTAATTGATAATTATATTAATTCATATGTTATGTGCATGTCGAGAAATATTATTATTATTATTATTAAACATGGGGTTCTATTGGGATTAAATAAATAATAAATGGAACATGTGAAATTATTTTATTTTTATACCTAGTGATATATAAACCAAATTGTATTATATTTTTATAGAGAAAGTTAAATTATTTGGGTTTTTACAACAAATTTGGGGAATGCACTAATGACCTAGAGAGTCCCCTTCTCCAATAGTGCTCCAAAAAATGGAGAGAAATAATCCTCCACTGTTGACTCTATAGTAAAGAGAGATAATGGAGAATGATTCAGAAGCCATTTTCACATCAATCAAATGAAAATGATGTTGGTTATAGGATATGTCCTTCTAGAACTCAGATATTCTTATAGTAATATTTGACTATTTTTTCAACAAGTGAGGGTCACTACTAGAGGAAATCTTCTCATGATTCATACAATGAGTTGAAGTTGAAAAAAATAACTATTGACATATCCCTTATCAAAAAAAGAATTCCAATATGGTAATTATTTAATTTATTAAATTAATTATAAATTTTATGTGATTATCCTCCATCTAGTTATAAAATATTTTTCATTGTATGTTTTCATTTATTTAATTCCATTGATCACGTCATTTATCATTATGTTGATCATTGAAATATCATTGAGCATAATTAAAAGATAACATGGGAGTGACCTATCAAATGATTCCACTATTCCCAAAAGCTAAAGGAGGTATCATATTATTCACAAAATTATTTATAATTATTTATGAATTCTAACGAATTTATGCATTTGTGATTTAGAATTAAATTCATGTTCAACCATTAATTTAATCTCAATTTTGAGAAATTTTTATTCCACCATTTTTCTCATAGATATAATAATGAAAATAAATTTATGAATGAGATAAAATAGAATAACTCATTCGGAGATGTTAATGATTCTTTCCAGGTGACAAAAGTGTACAAACTATTTACTTTTTTTCAATGCTTTAAGAATTTATTTCGAAATTCATTTAAACTATGTGAATTGATGAGAAAAATTGTATTTTTTTCCTTCACGACCTAATGACTGGTCTAGGGTGGAATGCAGTCAGCTAGAGTACATGTTATTTATCCCATGTACACTTAATGTAGTCCCTTTGTGTCACATATTGGTTGTTTATTACCATACATGGCCTTCATGATGGGTGACCATAAATCAAAGACCACATTTCTTATAGTCACTTATACATTCAATGCACTCAAATTTTTCCAGGAATAACATATATGTTGAGTCTCTAGGTGTATGCCTCAGATACATGGTAAAAAATGTACAAAACATGTAGGTCACTTGTACACACCATATATCTAAACCAAATTTTGTAGAAATAAATTTTATTTATTATACCTTGTAAAACTTCTCTACATGTGCTTGTGTGTGGCCATTATGTTTATAGGACATTCCATTTTATAAGTTATAATATATCAATATAATTAATATCTACATAATATTTAGAAGTTTATATCTAGTATGATTCATACTATAGTTGTTACACTATGTGTATTAAAGAATGAAACATTATAGGAAAATCATATAATTCTTGTAATAATTATATTTATATTATACTTAATGAGAGCATGTGATATGTCATGTATGATATATGTCACAAATAACTTATAATGTATGAGTAGAATATATTTTGGTAGAATTAGATTTATTTTTACCATGTTTCCTCCAAGGATCATTTATATACACAGTTAATTTAAAATAAAATTTAAAATTTGATTAAAATTATTATGTATAATAAAATCATGGATATTCAAATTATAATTGGTGAAAAATAATTTATTAATTATATATGACAATTAATTGATTAAATCATGATTTATCTTAAATAATAATGACTATTAATTTCATTGTAGTTTTATTAAATGGATAATTAGTTGCATGGTTATGGATGATCCTGATCATATAATAGAAATTTTTATTTGAATAGTTAAATTTAACTTATTATTAAATTGAATTTTTTGTATGAATTTCTTCTCTTTACTATTTATTTAAGGTCATGTTTTACCATGGTTTATTTAATGTAAATACCATTTTCCCCTCAACTATGTGTGATTAAAATAATATGTAATGGTTTGAGCTGTAAATCTACAAGATGTAGTAAATGTTTGGAGCCAAGGTGAGTCCAATATAAGAGAGATTCATAGGTGGATATGTGGAAATATGTATCAAAAATTTTAATTGGTTTATGGTGAGTTTTCCATAGGTCAAAAGTTGGGGTTTCAACTACTAGATAAGATAACCATTAGAAAAATTTCATAATCATACCACTTAATCATTCTTCTATATCTAGCAGCATAGTTATTTCATTTGGGATGTTCTGTCCTGATACGATGAATAAATTAAATTAATAACCATCATAGATAATAATTAAAAATTTATGCACAAAAGGATAAAATAAATCAATTTTAATTATTAATTTGGAAAAGGGTTCAACTTGTTTAGTGAAAATCAGACCATGGTTCAAATTGATTTAAATACCAAATATCTGTTGCATTCAATTACTGGGGAACTCTAACAAGATTTTATGGGTTTACGTAACATTTTTAACATCAAGTATTTCCTTCAATAGAAGGAATTACTGTAATTTGGAGGAAATGGTTGGGGAAATCCCATGTTATGATTTCAGTGTTGGGAAGTCTACTGAACATATCACCAAACTGTGAGTTAATATTGTTGTCCACTGGAATTCCATACTAAAACTATTCAAAATTCATAACCAACCAAATTTTAATTTATGATAAGGGGAATATGGTTCTTTTACATTTTTATTTCTTAGAAAATTATATTCTGAAACCAATGATATGTGTTATTAGGTTTCAATATAATAGATATATAATAATAAATATAATATTTATTTATTTATCTAAATTTATCTAATAATGAAATAAAAACCAGTCTCATCATATTTTTAGAAACAAAATTAATATGTCATCAAACATACCTCTTGGATATATATTTGAGAATAATATCTTTCATAGTGGAAAATATTTCGAAGAGTATCAATGGATCCTATGTGTTATCCTTCTCAATGAATGAAAATTGTTAGTGTTAGGAGAACCTATCCCTAATTCACCTAGTAATGAGGTAGGGGATGAAGAGTTAGCACTCTATAAGAAACATTTGAATGATTCCACATATGATTAATGATTCATGATATCATCCATTTTTTATGATGTTTTTTAACAGTGTGAGAACATTTTTATTATATCATGATGTCTCATCTTAAGGACCAATTTTAGGGAAAGAAAGAGAAGAGAGGTATGATATCTCTGATGGTTGTTTTACAACTAATTATAGAGAGTTGGTGCCAGCTGGACCTCCTGTGTTCAAGCTTATTGGATACTTTTAATTCATATACATCATTGGGAATAAATTATTATATTAGTTTTATACATATCTAATTCATTCATCAATTCCCAATACATTCTCTATTTTTAATGTTAGTTAGAATATATAAACCAGTGAGAAGTGTATTTTAGAACGTATTATTTTTATCATCCATCTTGATATAGACATGGGGTATGATAAACAAATCATAATTATGGTCAATAACAAAAGTAATAACAAAGAAAAGGAGACCAATACTCCAAATAAATATAAATAACTTGAGAACCATCCTTCCATGATGAAGATGTTCCATAGATGGGAAAAAGAAAAAAGAGGTTGTATGTTTTTCTAGAGGCAATACTAGCCACTAAAAGAGGAACTGCACCTATAATAAATGGCAATATAAAAGTGCATCTATTATAGAGTGTAATATTTAAATATCTAAAAATTGGGTATTAGATACATTTTATGGTTCTCACATCTGTATACTAATACAGGAACCAATTAGATTATGAATGATTGTAAAAGTAGAAGTGGATCTGATTGCTTTTAATGGTGTGAGGTTGGAAACTCTAGACATTGGTGACTACCACCTTTCTGTTTTAATGATGATAATTGTTTTAAAATATTTTTATTATGTACCAAAGGTTACCAAGAACATAATTTTTGTTTCATTCCTTGATGCAGAATGGTTAATTTTTAGGTTTGGAAATAAAATTTGTTTGTTTTATGAAGAAAACAGTCGTTATTGTATGTATCATTTGAAAAATAGTATTTATGTATTAAATTAAAAAATACATGTATTATCAATTGATAATGAATCATGTTCAAACCACTCGAATAACACTTATCTTTGGCATGCCTTTCTTTTTCATGTAAATGTGTATCGTTTTTAAAAAATAAGTAAAAATAATTACTTAGAAACTTATATGTTTAAAAAAATTGAAATATGTCATGGATCATTAAAATGAAAAATATCCAAACCCCCATTTCGTTGATGGGTGAAATGGATATAGTTCTTTTATAATTAGTAAACAAAATTTTTTTGGACCATTTCTAGTATATGATGGAGATGGATATTCATACATCATAACATTTACTTATGACTTCTGTAGATATGTATATGTCTTCATTGGGAGGTATATGTTTGTGTCCTTTTATAAATTCAAGGAATTTTGGAATGAAGTAGAAAAAGTTGATAGAAATATTATAAATATGCCTCAATAATATCATTCTAGTGAATATCTCAAACAAAAGTGCATCAAATTTTTATCAGATTTTGGTATTCTATCTCAAATCACTCCACCTTACACAATAAAGTTTAATAGTGTTACTGAATGTAAGAATCATTACTTGTTAGACATGTTATGGTCAATGTTATGTCATTTATAACATTAATTATTCTTCTGGGGATATGAATTACAAACTATGACACACACATTGAACTAATTTCCAACTAAAGAAGAAAAATGAATTCTGTTTGAGTTATAGAGTGTATAGAAACCCATTTTTTCATATAAACATTCATGGAACTGTGAATCATTTTTCAAGGCCTTATCTAGAAAAAAACTACCAACACATTGAATAATTAATATCATTTGATGAATTTCTGAAGGGAATATGGGGGATAATACCTATATAAACTCTTATAGAAGAATGTTATTATAACTAGATAAGCCACATTTAATTAGTGTATGATGATATTAAAAATTATTTGTTGTAAAATTATTTATTTGAATAAGGTGATTACCATGATATGCAATAGTTAGAGTTCCAATTAGTTCTATAGATCCATGTGGAAGAAATAGTTATTAAAACACATGTACTGTATAGAAGCACAAGAGAGGTAAGAGAACCAAAGTGATATGGTTTTTTATTCCCTATATATGATGACTCATTATTATTTTACAATGATAAACCACTCACTAGATGGAAGAAGTAGAGTGGATTGAAGTTTAACTGTGGTACGAATCCATGAATTTTGAAATGAATTTCCTATATAAGAACCATTTTTTGTTCTGGTCAATGTGAGAGTTGATATAAATCCAATTGGATGCTAATGGGTATTCAAGATGAAACTATGAATGGAAGATAAATAAGATACCAATAAATCATGGTTCATGGATAACGATTTTATATATCATCATGGAATTTACAATGATGAAACCTCTTCAGTAGTTTACATATTTAAATCCATCAGAATTATACTTCTTATAACAACATACCATGAGTATGATATTTGGAAGATGGATGAGAGAAACAAATTCCTTAGTGGGGACCTTTAGGAACATGTATATATGAAACCACCCAAAGGGTTTGTGACACCAGGTGACTAAGAATTAATTTTCAAGTTCCATTGTTCCAGTTATGAATATAAAAAAGAATCTAGGTCATGGAACATTAAATTTGATGAAACCATAAGAGAATTAATTTCATTAAGAACAACTAATTGTAATTTTTTTATAACAGGTTTAGTAGAAATATGTTTGTTATTCAATTAGTTAATTGTTCTCAATTATTACCTATTGGAAATGATATTTTTTTCTTAGATTCTATTAATGACTAGTTAAACATGAATTTCTCAATGAAAGGCATAAGTGAAGTGGATGATATTCTATGGATCAAGATCATCTATGATATATTCAATAGGCTTCACAGACTATGTCCATGTACATATGTTTACTATATCCCAAATAGATTTATTATGGGACAATCCATGATGGGACAAGTTATATCATCACATGGTTTACATCTTTCTAAGAAAATGTTTCCCTATAAAAACAGGAGAAAGGGGGAATATATAAGATCACATATGCTTCAATGATATTATAAATCATTTATAACATTTTATCTACTAGATATGATATTGAATCTTAATTTAGAATGTTTATAAGATAACAAATAAATTTTACAGATTTTTTTATATTATTAAGGATGTCCTTAAATATCTGAGAATAACTAATGATGAGTTCATTGTGTATGGATGAAATGAGGAGGTGATAATAATGGGTTATATTGATGCTATTTTGTAGAAAGATTAGAATGTACTGACGTGATAACCATGATATTTTTTTTCACAGCAGAGGAGTTGTGAGATGTATGAGTTCAATTCCTACAGTTTCCAATTAGTCTACAGAAGATTTATAGTATATATAGGGTTATAATGAATCCCCAAAAAAAGTTTTGATGACGATCATTGTTCAAGAGAATGAAGTGATTCCTATAATAATGACCCGATCACATTATATTATTATAATACTATAATAGTGAATGATGAAAAATATCCAAGGTCACACCAATAAACATAGAATATACTCTATAATTATCACCTCTAATGGTATTTTTATCATAGTGGAATAGTTTTTGTAAAATGTGTACCCAAGGAACAAAATATAGAATACCCTGTGATGAAAGACCAACCATTATAAATGCATGATTATCATGTGATATCTTGTAAACTAAAAGTTTCATGCAATTTTCTCTAATGAATGTGGGATTCTGATGGAGTTGGTGCCCTAGATCTAACATCTGTGTACATTATCATAACTTGTATTCATATTTTCTAAAATTTATAATGTCTTTATCACATTATTATTTTTCTTAAATATAACATATTAAATTTTAATGTCCCAAAAATATTTTTCACACTAAAATGGGAATAGCAGTTCCCCATTAAGATGGGATCACAGGATGTGCTACCAAACAATTTTTAAATATATGTTTTATTTCTATATAATATCACTTTACAAACACAAATGATATTATATGTTGTTTTTGGAGACTCATAAGAGTTTGTATCACATTTTCTTGGTTTAATCCCATAATAATATCCTGTGTGGGATATTATGAAAATGTAAACTAGTAGTTGGAAATCCGTATTTATATGTGTCATTTAATGTTCCTATCTATTGATGTGTGAATTAAACATTATATTAATGATAATTATTATTGTGTACATTGATTTATTGATGAAAACCATGATTATTGATGTTCATAGTGTGGTATGATACATTGGTCACATGACGAGTAATAATGCATAAATGTATAAGGCAAGAATGTATGTGTCCCTTATATTCTTTAATAGAAGTTGAAATCTCAAGCCCAATTATATAAATGATATAGAATATATATATCCATTTCCATCATGTTCGATATGAAATTTCGCATTCTAGGTTTTCGATGAATGATATATCAACCACATAGTTTGATATCACCAACATGAAACAAGCTTGATTTGAGAGATTATTATAAAGGGATTTAATATCATAGTTACCATTTGTATGTGGAATTTTATCATACTGGAATTTATATCAATTTAAATGTGTTCATTGGTGTGTTGTTTGATAACTATAAAGACAAGTATATATCAATGAATATTTTTTCTTAATTTCATTGGGATTTTACGAGTATGAAATTTCTTGACGGCACCTGATTCCGGGGCCCGGTGTGCCCGGAATGATTTTCTGAAGTTCATCTCGAGAACATTCAGTGAATGAATGAGCGGGATTCACTATCTTTTGAACTGGTGCTCGGAATCAAAATCCAAGGGCACCGATGAAACCGCAGTGGCGGTAATTTTTAAGAGGACCTTTCCCGAAGGTGTGTTTACTCGGGAGCAGTTGTTAATAAAATGTGGATTAAATGTAATGAGAAAATAAAATTATGTTACAATTTTATTTCCTTATTCTAAGTGGTTTAATCCAATGAGTGGGAGTTGGGGTGGGACCCACCAGTTACTAACAACCCTTGAGATGATAATGGTGTGGTGGGGCATACACTATCCCCACCCCATCACATTCTTTTAACTCCCTAACTCGCCACTTTATTTGAGTAACTCCTCGCTCTCACCCTCATTAATATTTCCAACATAACACCCTATTTATTTTAACAACTCAAGATTAATTAATGAAATGAATTCAATTTTGAATTTTTTTTGTTTTTGAAAATCATGGAAAATAATAAAATAAGGGTATGCCTTATTTTATTAGGTTGGATTGTGGTGTGAGGATATTTGGAGAGAGGGCTCTAAACTCTTTAATAACTTCATCATCTTCATTGAAGAACGTGAAGAATGAAAATGCCAACCTCAGCTTTTTTCTTCTCGACGTTGATGAAGTGATGCCACCATTCAGCGACAACATCAACAAAAGCATCTCCATCCTTCGTCAAGCGATCAAACATCTGGAATTGAGGTATACGTGTGTTTTGAATTGAGAAATATTGGTTTTCCTCCCGTATTTATGTTTCTCTCTAAAAATCTTTCTATCGAACTAATGCGGAAGGAACCGAACCAAACTAACATGGTCTATTGCCTCCACCATTATTGTGGTATGGTGATCTCAAACCATTCATGAGTGCTGAATCAAGGAATGTTTTTGGAGCCGATCGGAGGCCCAAAAACATCAGAAACGGGCTTTGAACATCGGGACGACCTATGGACGGGATTTATTTAGAAAACGGATCATCGGAACAAAGGACAGAAGCCACGGGAGGCATACTGGCAAGAGGCGTCGTTTCTGGAAAATTCTAGAATACATGGTCTGTACTTCCAAGGAACATGCCGTGTAGTACAAGCGTTCAGTGGGAGAAGTAATGGATATCTGAAGAAGTCACACACGACGTGTGACACCGGTCACATGGTGTGTACTGTCCTCACAGTTTGACAGAGGGGACTTTGAAGGACAAGGTGTGTATTCAAGGAAAATACATGGACACCGACAGAAATACACGGCCACGAGGCACAATGTGTATTATATTATTTGAAAGGAAGAAGTGGCTTCTTGAGTATGGGCGTGTAATATAGAAGATACATGGACACGGGCAGAACAACACGACCATGAGGCACGGTGTGTACTTCCACCGTCGTGGAATAAGCGGCTTCGTAGGACTCAGTATGTAATATGGGCGATAAACGGACATGGGAAGAACCATACTGCCAAGAGGCACAACATGTATTCTGGAAATACACAGACACAGGGTGGGATCCTTGGGCATAAACTCCACCACATAGCCAGACTTGGCCGTCTCACATGGAACCGACCCTAGAGGTTTGGACACGACATGTTACCATATTACACGCCATGTATATACTTTTTACCCAGACAACCCATCGACACAGGTTGTGGTACAAAGAAAATACTGTGGAATGAAGACACAGCATGTAACCATACCTCACTCCATGTACTTACTCCTTTTTACACGACAAGCCCCATGAATGGGCCATTTCACTTGGGCTATACCTGATGTATGATGACACGATGTGTATCTCTTGCCTACATGTCGTGTACATTAGGAAAATGGCTTGTTTGGCTTTTTCTCCATGACTTGGGCATGTTTTGCTTGGTTTTACCTTATGATGTGGGATGGAACTACGAGATAAATTAACTCAAGTATTCATGACGGTTGATGTATCCACACCTTTTTGACTCGAGGAGCAGTCCCTCCTGGAATCAAGTGTGCTGTGTGCGGGAACCCTAGAGCTGTCTGCGACTCTGATGACTACGTTGCTGGGATCCTCTGTGGGTTCAACAACAATGATGACTGCACATGGATCCTATGTGGATTCGGCAGGGAGGATGACTGTAGTTGGATCCTCCATGGGTTCGACAACTATGATGACTTTACTTCGATCCTAAGTGGGTTCGGCAGTTATGGTTACTATAGTAGGATCCTACATGGGTTCGGCAGCGATGACTTATATACTTGGATCCTATGTGGGTTCGTTTGGGGAGATGATTCAGAGGATACTTCTATCATCTGCACCTCTCTTCGTGAGTATTAAACCTATGTGAGATGAGTCTTGAATTTCAATCATTATCTTTGATATGATTTACTTGTAATCCTATGTGGGTTGGGTTGCGCATTCCTGTGTGAATTGGGTTGTAAATTCCGTTATGGACTGGGTTGAACTTGGGCGCGTGAGTTGGAGCAGAACTGGAATTGATGACTTAGGTATATGTATGGGCATATACCTAAGTAGAGTTGGTTGATATTTTGTGATTGTATCTTTCCTTTTTGGTTTATACTTTATCGATTCTGGGAGACCTCCGAGGGTCTCTGGGTCCCTACTGAGTATTGTATACTCACCCCTGCATGGGCTATGCCCGCACTACATTGTGGTAGATGTAGATGATGGACAACGCTGATCGAGGTTGAGGATCATGGAGCTGGATGGTAACTAGAGGTGGATCACTAAACAGGACGTAAACGGAGCGGATGGCTGGACCCGAGGAGATGAAGAGACTATCTATACCCACCATTCTGGTGGGATTTCCATAGGATGGCTCAGAGTTTCTTCTTTACTTTTCTGCTGTTGTACATTCTTTTTCAGTTGTACTTTACATTCAGTTGGGTTTGTATTCTGTCCCATTTACCTTCCAGCACTTACTTTTGTACTCAGTTTACTTAGTGTTTACTTTATCTTGCATACTCTGTGGTGTTTGTTTACATTATATAGGAAATGCCTTCCCTTTTTATCAGGATTTATACCTTTGGTGCTAGTCACCAGCCCATGGCTTATGTAAAGTAGGCTTGTGGTAGTCACGACACGGGCCCCGAGGACGGGTTGTGACAATAATAGCCCAAATATTTAGACATCTTCACTTAATTCCATGGAGAATGATGCCTATAGGTTCAGACACTATGTGTATCAAAAATATTAGTTAATTAATATATTATTATTTATTATTTAACAAGTTGAATAAAATTATTCCCTCAGATGTTTTAATAATTATTCTTGTTTAATTGATCAGATATATTTGATCACTAGTTATTCGATTGAACATAATATGTGTCGAATATTTTGTTAATATTTTTATTCTATATAGTGAATATAATATTTATTTATTTCTTAGTGAATATTTAAATGAAATTTATTTAATAGATAAATGGAAATTATTCAAGGGTCACTAAATATTATGAATTAATGGTGGACCGAGTATTATGGTCTGGTAAGAAATAATAAATATTGAATAATATTTTATTAAATATTAATTAATTTAATTCACAATTTCATGGCATTATGAGAATTATTATTATTATTTTTTATATCTTAAATGCGGATCTATAGGGATTAAATAAATTTTTCATGGAACTTCTACAATTATTTTATTTAATCTTAGTGATATATAAACGCAATTATTTTATTTTATTATTGAGAATGTTATAATTTTTTGTTGTACAAAAAAAATTAATAATACAATAAATCTCTAGAGATATCCCTTTTATAAGGACACTCCAAATAAGGGTGATTGATCTTCCTCCACATCCCACACTCATGTCAATAAATATCATGGATAATTCCATTGAATAATTTCTCACAATGATCAATGTAAGACGACACAAGGGATTGAATATGTTGGTATGGGACCTGGTGACTCATATGGTGATATTCATAGTTTTGTAGATCACATGCAGATGACCACTAGATGGAATCTACTCTTGATTCATACAACTCAATGATGGTGAATCCCATATCAGTTGATATATACATTAAAGATGACTGAATTACCAAAAGGTAATTATAAAATAAAATAAAATAAAATAAAATAATTTTTAATGATACACCCTATGGTTCCATCATAACATAAATTTTTTATATTTTAATGATTCAAGGCCATTTATAATAATATTTATCACCATATAGATCACAGATTGACCATCAATCATGATAGGAAGAAAATTATGGAATGAATTATCCCACATTTCTTATGCACATGGAACCTAAATAACCATGATATGTATAGAGAGAATTTCACAAATTAATGATTACATATAAGACCATCATATCTGGAATCAATTATTATTTCTCATATTTGATCAAGCACATGGGTTTGTTTCATATAAACAATTATGATATTTTGTTATTTCCCATAATAGTTCAAGAAATTATAATTGATTCACAAAATCATTTAATGAGATATTATACATTACCCAATGAATTGGATGGAGATATAGGTCTCATATTTCATATAATGAAAACACTACATGAGTGTTCTATATGATCCTTATACATTCAACTGATCAAAAACTGAGAAATGAAACAATTTACATAATCATTTCTTTTTTTTCTTTATGAACAAAAATCATCCAGAGAATGAATAAGGATTGAATCATTAGATAATATCACATGTATTGTATAATTTCCATATTTTAATTTCATCTTAGAAGGAAAACTATTTTGAAATCTCAAATGAAATATTTCATGATAGAAGTAACCTATACATGTTAAAATCACTTCTTTTTAAAAAAATTATTGCACTTATAAATGTAACCATTGATTACAAATAATCTTGAAAAATGTAAAGGAAAAATCAAATCATTTAGGAATCGATATGGTGGAAAAATCCACTCATTCTTTATAATTTAAAAACAATTTCTTTCATTATTTTTATTGGATGATTCACAAACTGTATCTTTTGGATAATGACAAAAAATATTTATTCCAGACCATTTTGATAAATGAAAAAATTTATAAAAATGATTTTAAAATAATTATGGTTAATATTAAATATATTCTCCAATATAGTTTTTAGAAAACATGTCAATAGAAGTGAAACAGACCCAAGAAGAGACTTAAACATATGAAATCCCATATATTGTTGAGCCATTCATATGAGAGGTAGACAGTGCTATGCATTTGGGGGGCAGGGCCACATGGCACGTGACTGCCCGACCCACCATGCAGAGGAGCAGAAGATGGCCTTTAGGTGTCGGTATGGCCACTATGAGTTCTTGGTTATGCCTTTTGGAATAACCAACACTCCAGTAGTGTTCATGAGCCTCATGAACAATATCTTCCAGCCTTACCTCAAGCAATTTGTCATATTCTTCATCGACGACATATTGATTTACTTGACTACTAAGGTGGAGCACGCCGACCACTTGCAAGTTGTACTGGATACACTCTGAGAGAACCTGCTTTATGGTAAACTCTCGAAGTGCCAGTTCTGGATTTGAGAGTTCTAAATTTTTGGACACGCCATCTCTGAGGCGGGAGTTGCGGTGAACCCTATGAAGATCGAGGCAGTGCTAGCTTGGGAGAAACCCAAGAGCGTGACAGAGGTGCATAGTTTCCTAGGTCTGGTAGGGTACTATCGGAGATTTGTACCAGACTTTTCCAGAGTTGCAGAACCACTCTCAGCTTCGACGAAGAATGAGAAACCCTTTGTGTGGTCGGATAGATGTCAGCAGAGCTTCCAGGAGTTGAGATAGAGATTAAACAGTGCAACCATCTTGAGGCTACCAGAGGAGGGAATAGGGTATGTAGTTTACTGTGATGCATTAGGGACCGGACTCAGGTGTGTCCTGATGTAGGAGCGGGCAGTGATCGCCTATGGATCACGACAGTTGAGGAAGCATGAGCAGAAATATGCTACCCATGACATGGAGTTAGAAGCAGTGGTCTTCTCCTTGAAGATGTAGAGGCACTATCTAATGGGTGAGTGCTTTACAGTCTACTCTGATTACCAGAGACCCATGTACATCCTCTTGCAGAAGGACCTGAACTTGAGATAGTAGCGATGCCTCGAGTTCCTCCAAGACTATGACATTGTGATAGTCTATACTCTTTGGATGGGGAACGTGGTATCTGATGCTCTTAGCCTTAGGACGGGCATTCAAATACTTGGGGTGGTGAAAAATCAACTAGCCGCGTTGCAGATATCCTTCATAGATAGAGATGGAGAAGCCTTTCTACATTCACTCACAGTCACTCTAATACTACATCAGTGGGTAAGGGAGGCACATTTTGGGGATGTTGACTGTGAGACGTGACGTGTACAGAGAACCATAGGACATTCACCTGATGGATTTTCTATGGGAAGAGAGCACTTCATCCTCTTCAGGGAAGTACCATGGTACTAGCTGCATTATAGGAGGAGGTGCTGAGAGAGTTTCACACTACTCCATTAGCGGTACATCCAAGAGTGGCGAAGATGTACCAGGATATCAGATGACAGCACTGGTGGCTGGGTATGAAGAAGGTTGTGGCATAGTTTGTTTCACGATTCCTCACCTGCCAGCAAGTGACGGTGGAGCACCAGGTACCAGTAGGCTTGGTACAACCCTTATAGATCTGGTACGAGTATATTTATGTCTTAATCTAAATACTATTATGTTGTATTTCATCACTTCATACCATATTTAACTCTATAAGGATCCTTCCAAAAGCTGGTGTAAAATCTAGTATTGTAAACAATATCATCCAACGGGAGGTGGTGATCCCAAAACCATTGAAATCCATAGAGAAAATAATCAACATGCCTCTTAGAGTTTTAATATACATATTAGAAAGTCCATATATTTGATGATGGTATGCAATTATGAAATATAAATATGAATATATACCCTACTGAAGACTTCTTCAAAACATCAAGGAATGTCTTGAATCCAAATAAAATACAATAGAAGGTGCAACTATATGAAATCTTACCACATCCTGAATATATATTCTAGAAATATGAAAAATGGGGAAAGTTGTATAAAATAAATTAAAGTGTGATAAATTTATATGGTGATTCAATATAAAACATAAAAAATTATAGTCTTTAGTTAATTTGGGAACTCCAAAAATGAAATCTGTATTGATGTTTTCCAATTTCCATTCAGGTCCCTTAGAATTATATATCCGAATCATAAGATTCAAAAATTCTCTATATCATAGAAATATTTTCTATAATATCTTTTTTTATTTAATAACAAGATAAATTCTGATTATTTTATCTATAAACCTTTTTATTAATAGGATTAATATATAATTATGGACAGGTAGCCAGATCCAATAGCTCATTAATCATATCTGGTATGGTTGGGAGTCATACAAAAGTCATGAACATTATTATTCTATCACAATCAATGTTTAACATTGGAAAATTTATCAACTTTATTTTAAGGTCAATTCCTTCCTTTAAGACCCCATTAAAATTCAATTAGATAAATAATTAATCATTATGATAACCTAAATCATATTTTCCCCATTAATATTTTTCATTTTATACTTTTTAAATTCCTAAATATTGGATCTTCTGTGATCCTCATCATAGAGAGGCGAGAATTATCCTTTTAGCTCAATGTATTATCCACCTACTCTCTTTCCTATTGTGGTGATAAATTGAATAGTTATAATATTTATTCAGTTCCAATTTTCTTCTTTTTCTCATGTTAAACCAATTTTGAGTTAAAATATAATTTAATTTTTTTTTGATTCATATTTGTTTCACACAATTATTCAGATAGATATTTTTTCTATATAAATAATTTAAAAATACGAAGATGAAACTTGGGAACCAGAGGAATCAATGAAGGATAAGTACCCCTACCTGTTCTTGACATAGATTGTAAATGAAATTTCGAGGGTGAAATTTTTCTAAGGAGGGGAGAATGTAACAACCCAATATTTTTTTAAAGTAAATTAAATTCTTATAAATATTCCATAATCAAATTAACTACTAAGTGTTATGGGTCCCTTAAAACATAAGTTTGTCACTTCTGTGAGGTGAATTTCAAAAATACGACATACATAGTCACAATCCGTATGTTATTTAGAGTTCAATAAGAAAAAAATAATTTTCGTGAATAGTAACCTACCCTTATGAATAGTAACATAATTTTATGAATAGTGATATACCATAATGAATATTAAATTTACATATGATAATATATTAATAATATTCATGTTTAAAGTACGATATACCTATATTTTAGAGTATGTTAATGAATGTTTTAAAACAATTGTTTTAAAATAAATTATGATATTAATTAAATATTAAATTAATAATATTTATAAAATTATTTTTGTAAAATGGACTTAATTTTTGGATTATACATTTCCATAAATGGTTGGGGTAATGTTTTGGGATTTTTCTGAAATACTTGAATTTTTTATGAATTGCGACATACCATAAATTGCCAAATTGAGATAAATACACTAATTATAGAGTCATGTGTGATGTTATGCTGACGTAAGCCCACTTGGTTTGGGATCACATGATATAATTACTATTATTAATCATGTAATACTCACTATTCCTTGTATTGAGGACAAATAATATATTAATGAGTTTTATAATAAGAAATCCCCTCTCTCCTCCACTATAAAAACCCCCTCTCACCCCCTCATCCAATCACTTCTATCAAGCCTTGTGCCTTCTCCAAATTCTGGCCAAATAACCTCCCAACCTCTTATCCCACGTCCATAAATCTATGGTCTTATTAAAAGACCAAAACCTCTCCCTTACGGAGGTTCTCAAGGATGTTTGGTTCAAGAGGTAAATTCCTCTTTTCAATTATTTGTCTTTCTTTTCATGTTCATTTGTTTTCTTTTTCAATTACCTCTCTTTATCCAAATTTTGTGAGGAATCCATTAACCTATATGTACTGGAATTTTTTTAATGATAGTTTAATAATTTATCATTATCTCCCCCTTTTTACCTTCTTTAATACATGTAGCAGGAACACCATCCGAGATGTGTCAATTTTACCCATTCAAGGACGATGGAATTTCGATTTATATTGTCATTCTAAATTCTGGTCATGAAACCATTTTTGTTATGGTTTAACCAGAATATAATATATAATATAACTTATTTTAGATTCTGTAATCTCTTTTTTCAATTGGTAATATGTTATAAAAAATGGCTTCGTTGTAATCAAAACCCACAAATTAACCGGAATAATTATCATTAAAGTTCTATATGATAATTTATCCTCGTTTTACATAACCAAGTTATATAAAAGAACAAAACACCTATTTATGTTCATAAATAATATATAATTTCAATTCTTTAGTTTTAAATTCATTCCACATTCTTAAAAACAAGTGAACTGTAGATGACAATAAAGAAAATGAACACTCCAATGCAACAGAATTCAATACAATAACATATCAATAAGAACATAAATGAACTAACCAGAATTATGATAAACTAAATACATGTATAATATGTTCTGAAATAAGTTTTCAATAAGTATAATTTCATATTCTAGGAGCTTATGTACAAGAGAGAAACACGTTCAGAGTTAAGGTAAGGGTTTCTCCTCTCGAACTTCCATTTTCATTCGAGATACTATGTCAAATTATCCCAATGAAATTATTATTTATTGTTATGTAATCATCATATATATGTCTACAAACATGAACCCTTACTTATTTCATGGATAGTAACATATTTTTAATGGAACATTCAAAGTTGTTTCCAAAATACAAGCCTGATCCAAGAGAATTTCTCAAATTATTTCCTATTTTCAAGGGCACTCTATAATCTGTTTTTGGAAACCATTATCTTTATAAAATTACTAATTTTATTATTAAAATAAAATCTGACCTCACTTCCGGTTTTATACAAATAATTTTCCAAATGAACTCTTCATTTCAAAATAAAAAAGTATTTATCTCTAGATTTTCATAATGATTTTATAAGAGTGTTTTAATCGAATTCAACACTCATGTTGATTGAACTGTATTATTGGGTTTAATCAATTATGAATTCAACTACAATATTTCATTTGATGTTTTATGAACAAATCTATTGTGAATGATCTATCCTAAAACCATTCACTATATTACTCGGAATGGTTAGTATTTTATGTTTAATGATTAGGGAAAGATAGTTACCTTTCATATGATAGTTTCAATATGTATGTATCTCGTTTCCAATAATACTAAACTACATGGTCATTCGAGATTCACATTCCTTGTATGTATGCAAATGTAATCAAACAAGGCACCGACTCCGAGCAACTGAGGGCGGGTCTTTACAGGGATATAGTTTCATTAATTTAATTGGGTTTTCATTTTAGATTAATATTGAAAATATTGCTTCACTAAGATCACACCAGTTCCATGTACTATATTAGAATATATCATAGGGATTTTTTTAGACAACCAACCTATAGAACTTATATGTTAATATCCAATATCATGAATTATATTATAGTTTAATAACACAATATAAATTGAAATAAATTTTAAGAAAATAGTGATTACTAGATGAATATGATAAAGGGGTTATATAAGATAAATTCATAAATTTCATGATGAACTAACCATTATAGGATTTTTGGATTCCACTACATATTTATAAACTAAGGAATGGATCTGGAGAAGTCCCAGGGGAATTATATAACCATCATAATTATAAATAACTAAACTATCATTAACATATGTAATGATATTTATTAGTAAAATTTATGGGGGGTTATTATTTTCCAATGGGAATTTCAACCCATTCAAATACTATTAGTTGTTTGTTATGCAATCCCCCCAAGCCAAATATATTCTCCAATTCACATGCACTACTGGGGATCCCACAAACATGATAGTGGGTCTACTGGTGGACACCCATTTTACCAAAGATGAAAATATGGATAGTGGTTATCCCAAATGATCTCGTGAGTCCCTTATAGTGTTAGATTCATTTGGGTATCCAACTATTTCGATGACAGAATACACTAATTAACTTCTGGTACTACAATATATATAATCATTCAAGCCACAACTAGCCACCAATATCCAGGAGAAGTCTAGATTCTCTAAAACCACAAAAACCAATAATAAAATAACTACTTAAAGAATCATTGAACTATTATCATGTGTAAAACATTTTAACAAGAACTAAAGAAATAGATGTAGCATTAATGATCCATGATCGTACACCACCACTACCAAAGTACCTTAGATTATTTCATTCACATCCCAATCACCTTTAAAAATATTTTAATCACCATATGAATAAGGGAAATAATATCTTGGGCATAACAGTTGAAGTGGGATTGGAAGGACATTAAAGAATCCATTTCAAAAAAAGGTCAATGGAGTCCATCTAAAAAATCAGTGAAATCGATATCAAATAATAGGACATTGATAGGTATAGGACACACTGTAATATTAAAGGCTTAGAAATATTATTATTTGAGATGTGTTTTATGTCTGAATTCATAATGAACATTAACAGGAAAATACCATAGTGGAATTTTTTTCATTAGATAAATTATTTTCTTTGGACAACTTTCGTTACACACAACATCATCTTTTATCAAATCAAAAATCATTTTTAAAATATTAATTTTTGCCCTATTTTATTAATTAATATTATATGTATAAATATGAATTATGGATTTCTAAAATATATATTAGTCATAAAAATCGATAATTCAATAATAATTGTTTTGTAAATATAAACATTATTTTATCATGGTCATTTTATTTGTTAAAAAATACATTTTATTTAAAAATGTTTTTATTGATTTTTGAGACCGATTAATATAATTATTTTAAGTATAAGTTATAATAATTGACTAATAAATTGAACATAATTTTTTAAATCATCGTAAAAAAAATTATCGTAAGACGAAATTTAAGTAATTTTATAGAATTTTTCAATTTTAAATCAGTTGTGAAATAATATTGATTTCTATTAGCATTTATTTTTTATATTATTGTGTTTAAATAAGAAATTTTTTGGACTAGTTTTATAATTAATTACTTCCTTATTAATTAAATCATTTTTTTTAAAATTATTTTCTTCATTTATTTAAAAAATATTGAATTTATATATAAAAAGGGCATTATTTGAAAAATTGTTTTTCATTTCATTTTTATTAATTTATTTTAAATAAATTTATGAGTATTATTATTTTTATTTTTAAAAAATAAACTCTATATCTATAATAATGAGTTATAAATTTCGTAAATAATTCAGATTTCTTTTTTCTTGAATATGATTAGCAACCTTAGTAATTTTTTTAACCATGACAAAGGGTAAATTAAGTAATTAACAACAAAAGTAAAATGATATTATTTATAAAATGACTCTGAAACTTTCCATAATTTTTTTAGAATCTATATGTTCTTACATTGTCATAGAACATTTAATTTAATGTATTTTTAGGCCATTTTCATGAGATTATGACATTTATAATATTTTATTTCAAGAGAGGTCATAGATGTCACACTATTGTTTTTATTTATATTAATATATTTAATTATTATAATATTTTTAAAATTATTTTTCCAGAGTGTTTGTTTGAATACAATTTATATTTTTAAAGATAAAATATATATAATAATCAATATAATTTATTTTAATCTTTTAGTGATGATATATTTACCTTAAATGGATACATAATGTTGATACCATAATTATTCAAATAATTCAAAATTAAAATAAATTATATTAAAAATAATAATAGTATTATAATTTTAGATAATTAAGGTTATATATTTATTTTATACATGTAAATGACATTTTGAGGATATGATAAAATATTTTTTTTGAATTCATTACGAAATACTAATCTTTGAGTAGCTCAATCCACCTCCTTTGTCTCATGTTTAGTTCTTCCTGTGAGAATATATACTTCAAACTCTTATGATTTGTATATATCTCACATTTTTCTCCATAGAGGTAATGTCTCCAAATCTTCAGATCAAATATTACCACTTATAACTCAAGATCATGGTTTGGATAGTTTTTTTCATGGATTTTTAGTTTCCTAGATGCATAGGAAATCACTTGATCATTCTGTATAAGAACACAACCAAGTCCTTTCTTTGATGCATCACTATAGATAACAAACCCATCATTCCCCAATGGTAGGGTTAGGATAAGATAATTCACTAACATACTCTTCAATTCTTCAAAAAACTCTTCACATTCCATGGTCCATACAAACATAACCCGTTTTTGTGTGAGCATGGTCATTGGGTTAGCTAAATGGGTGATGTTCTGATCGAAACACTGAAATAATCCTGCTAAACCAATAAAACTACATTCATCAGTTACGTTTGTTGGAGTAGGACATTCTTGCACATCCATTGTCTTTGCAGGATATACATATATCACATCCTTAGAGACAATTTTTCCTAGAAAGTAAACTGATTGGATCTAGAAATCACACTTGCTGAACATCCCATATAATTCGTTTCTTCTCCGAGTCGTAAATATAGTGCACAAGGGATTTTCATGTTCTTCATATCTTCTAGATTACAGCAGGATATCATCAATAAACACCACCACAATGTCATCAATATATTCCTTTAAGACTCTATTCATAAGATCAATAAAAATAAATGGTTCATTAGTTAGTCCAAAAGGCATTACTATAAACTCGTAATGGCCATATATGGTTCAAAATGCTGTTGTTTGAATGTCTTCCTTCCTCCAAAGTAACTAATGATATTTAAAATGAAGAGAAATAATTGAAAAAAATTGGGATTCATGAATTTGATCGAATAAATCATCAATTCTTGGAAGATTATACTAATTCTTTATTGTAATAGCATTGACTTCCATGTAAACAATGCGCATCCTCTTGGATCCATCATTCTTCTTAACAAAGAGGACATGGGATTTCCATAGAAAAATAATAGGTCGAATAAATCCTTTATCACTCAATTCTTCTAGTTGATTCTTTATTTCCACTAACTCCATAGTGGCAATTCTATAATGGGTCTTTGATATGGGTCTTGATCCAGGAATTATGTTAATGGAAAACTCAATTTCCTACTCTAGAAGATGTCCAGGTAAATCATCTGGAAAGACATCAATATAGTCTTGTACAAAAGGTACATATTCTATTTGAACATTCTTTTCCTCACCCATAGTTATTTAATTATGTTCCTCCACGATAATTGAAATTTGTTGAGATAGTGTGGGTGGATCTAGATAAGAATCAGGTGGTGACGATTTTCCTCTAAAGATAAGGTGTTCTTTATCATCATCATAAAAAATCGTAACATCCTTCTAATTACAATAAATTTTTGCATCATGATCAAAAATAAAATCCATATAGAGGATTATATAAAACTCAATCATGGGTATGATGATGAGATCAGCAGATAAAGAAAATTTATATGCCTCAATGGGAACTGATTGACAGAACTTTATAGCAATGATACTTCCTTTATGAGTTTTGACTGACAACTACCTTATTAAATCAAATTTAAATATCTAATTTTCTAAGAAAAATAGGAAGATGTGAATCAATTTGATGATCTAGAATCAAATAAAGCATTGTCTAAGCTTTATGAAATGATCAATGTACCTGCCACCACGTCACGCGGAACATTAACCTCTGCAGTTGTGATCGCATATGCTTGTACATTCTCCCTTGGCCTCTTCTAATTCATATTTCCATGACATTTTGGACAATTATTAGAATAGTTCACTATTTACTGACAATTATAGCAGCAAACATCATTGTCTTCCTTCTTTCCTTTGCAATCACAAAAAATATGGCCTTTGTGACCACATTTGTAGCATACTCCTTTTCCTTTTGGGGTCGTACCGAGGTGTTTCCTTCCAAAATTGTCTCATGGTTGAAATTCAACTCTTCCCTTCTTCCCATTTTCCTTATCTCCTTTCCCATGGTTCTCAGAAGCCCTCTTCTTTTCTGGCTTTACCTTAAATTCATAATACTTAGAGAATTATTTTTCGGTCTTTATAGCACATGAAACGATGTCCTCATATGATGAAAAAATTTGGGAGACTAGTGCCAGCTATAGGAATAGATTTAGGCCATCAAAGAATCAATAAATTTTGTTTCTTGGATTTTGTATGTAGTCCACAACAATTCTTTCCAGCCTTGTAAAGTTAGCTTCATACTTGGAAACATTTTCAACCTCCTTTTGCCTCAGATTCAAGAATTGCCTCTCCATATTTTCTATTTGTTCACGAGGGAAATATTTTTCTAAGACGATTTACTTAAAATCCATCCATTCCATATCTTCCATTCTTCCTCATCCTTTTTGTTTTTTATTAATGACCACCTTTGATCCGCATCTCCCGATTGATGATATACTTCCATGACAACCCTCTCTCTTTCAGTACATTCCAAAGTGAGAAATATATTCTCGAGGGAACATATCCACTGCACTTCTACAAAAGGGTTTGTATCCCCATTGAATGGTGGAGGATATTGTTGCATAAAGCGATATTTCATAGCTCCTCCACGTGATGGATTTGGACGCTCCATACGGGTAAGGTTATTATTCATAACCTGATTCAGTTGCCCCAATATATTTATGAGTTGCTCAGCACTAGTCACAACACCAGAGCCAACATCATTACCTTCCATCAGAGGAAAATCCCTAGAACGGACATGTGTGTCCAGGAGGATTACATTCCATCCACTTGGAGACATCTCTAGATAATGGCATACACTAGAATATGTGATAAATCATAATGTATACTATTAAATTAATAAAATACATAGAAATAAATTGAGATCCTACGAATGGATAATCCCATATTCATAAATGTGGGTTTTTGAGGAATATTTTAAATTTTAATCCTTCATAATGGCTTGAAAAAAAATGTGAATTATTCTAAGCATATATCCTAGGAGTGTCGCAACCAAGAATGCAGCAAGGGCCATTGTTGTTCACTAGTTCTCGTTTTATTCTTGCTCAATGTAGTGTTTTCGGGTTTTACCCCTAGATACATCTGTGCCAGAGCTGCCTCTACCTACTCTTATCAGACAGGGATGTATTGATTGAAAGATCTAGATAATCTATTCCTTACCAAAATACCAGGACACTATTGTATGTATATCCTCACAGTCTACCTTAGGGACTCTTCCCTAATTCTACGTTTTCTATATCTAGTTTCCAATTATTCTACTAAACATCCTCTGATTCCAACTGTAAATACATGACCCCAGTTGCCCGGAGTCGGTTCCTTGTTTGATTACATTGGCATACATACAAGTAATGTGAATCCCAAAGGATTGAGTAGTTTAGTATTATAGGAAACATGATGCATACATATTGAAACTATCATATGAAATGTAACTATATTTCCTCAATCATTAAACATTAAACACTAACCATTCCAAGTAATATGGTGAATGGTTTTAGGATAGATCATCCACAATATAGTTATTCATAATCCATCAAATGAAATATTGTAGACGAATTAATAAATTATTAAACCAAATAATACCATGGAATCAACAAGAGTGTTGAATTAGATGAAAACACTCTTATAAAATCATTAAGAAATTCTAGATATAAATACCCTTTTATTTTTATAAGAAGAGTTGTTTTGGAAAAATATTTTTATAAAACCATAAGTGAGGTAAGATAGTATTTTCAAAATAAAATGGGCGATTTTATAAAGATAAAGGTTTCCAAAAACAGACCATATAGTGCCCTTGAAAATAGGAATGAATCTGATAAATTCCTTTGGATCGGGCATGTATTATGGAAAAAACATTGAATGTTCCTTTAAAAATGTATAAATATCCATAAAATAAATAAGGGTTCTGGTTTTTACACATATATATGATACTAACACGGAATATATGATGATTACATGACAATACATAATAATTTCATTGAGGTAATTAGACAAAGAAAGTATCCTGAATGAAAATAGAAGTTCGAGTGGTCAAAACCTTACCTTAATTCCGAATGTGTTACTATCTTGTACGTAAGCTCCTAGAATATATAATTAAGCTTATTAATAAATTATTTCATAACCTATTATACATATATTTATTTTATCATAATTCTGTTTTGTTCTTTTATGTTCTCATTGATATGTTATTGTATTGAATTTTGTTGCTTCAGAGTGCTCATTTTCTTTATTTTCGTCTACGGTTCACATGTTTTTAAGTATGTGGAATGAATGTAAAACTCCAAAATTGAAATTATATAATATTTATGAACATAAAAAGGTTTTATTGGTATTTTATATAACTTGGTTACATGGAACGAGCATTAATTATCATGTTTAACATTAATGATAATTGATTCGGTTAATTTGTTGATTTTGATTACAAAAAACATATTTTTCATTCTAACATAATACCATTTGAACAAAGGGATTACAGAATCTTAAATAGGTTATATTAAATATAATAATCTGGTTCAACCATAACATTAATGGTTTCATGACCAGAAATTATTATTATAAATGAAATCGAAAGTCCCTCATCCTTGAATGTGTAAAATTGACAAATCTCTGATGGTGTTCTTGCTACAAGTATAAAAGGTAAAAAGGGGGAGATTATGATAACATATTACACTAGCACGGAAAAATTATAGTAAATATATGGTACTTCATTCATCAAAAAATTTGGATAATGATAGTTAATTTAAAAATAAAACAAATAAAATTGAAAAGAAAGACAAAGAATTGAAAAGAGGAATTTACCAGTTGATCCAAACTTCCTTGAGAACCTCCTTAAGGGAGAGGTTTTTGTATTTTAATAAGAACAATGATTGCTGGAAGTGGGAGAGGATGTTCGGAGGGTATTTGGATAGAATTTGATGAAGGCACAAGATGTATTAGGAGTGATTGGTAGAGGGGGTGAGAGGGGGTTTTTATAGTGGAGGAGAGAGGGTATTTCTTAATATAAAACTCATTAATTTATTCTTTCTCCTCAATACATGGAATAGTTCATATTAAATGACCAAGAAGAATAATTTTATCATGTTATCCCGAACCAAGTGGTAATACATCAGTAGAACATCACACATGATTATATAATTAGTATATTTATCTTAATTTTTCAATTTATGTTATGTCAATATTCATAAAAAATTGAATTATTTTCAGAAAATCCCATAAATTTACCACTACCATTTTTTGACGTGTAGAATCAAAAAATGAAGTCCATTTTTCAAAAATAATTGCCTATATATTATTAATTTAATATTTAATTAAAATCATAATTTATTATCAAAAACTAGTTTTCAAACATTCATTAACTTATCCTAAAATATAAGTATATCGTACTTTCAACTTGAATATTATTTATATATTATCATAGGTTAGGTTACTATTCTTTATGATGTGTAACTATTCATAAGGGTATGTTACTATTCATGAAAATTTCGTTTTTCTTATTAGACTCTATATAACTAACTAATCACAAATTTGTATGTTGGATTTTTGTAATTCACATCACAGAAGTGACAAACATATATTATAAGGGTCCCATATCACTTATTAGTTAATGTTATTATGTCATATTTATAAAAAATTAATTTCCATTTAAAAAATATTGGTTCGTTACAATCCCTATACCTCTCATGTATCCCCATTGGATCTTTTCTATTAGGAATGGGATATTCAACGACATATAGGTTTTATAACCTATGAAAAAGTGATTGAACATGGATTTAATAAATCAATATATCTATGATTAATTATAAATTATTTATGTTTCAAAAAATAATAAAAATTTGTTTAGAATTTAAATTTAGGATATTATTTATATAATTAATCCCTTTTCAGGAAAAATAATAATTTTCATATAGCTGGTATTGACATGATAATATAACATAATATGAGTATAATAAAATTAAAATTGTAATGAATATTTTTGTATATGTTTGTAATTGAACTGAAAAAATTATTTTGAATATTGGAAACATGGAATAATGGAATAAAATTTTGGTAAATCATAACATGTATAAATCAACCAATAAATAATATCATAAAATGTTTCACTTGTTGAATGAATTATAATACATTATATCATGTTAATTGTTTTATTAAATATATAGTTATCCATTGGCATGGTTTCTATACCACTGAAATAAGTATGTTGGTCGATCATGATAATTGACATAGATTATAGTATAAAAATTATAGTTTTATCAATCCTTGGTTATTTCACTTTGAGAACATTTTATTGTTTTTCTATTTTGGATATATATCGAGTCTATTATTTATTCCTTAGGGGGAGATTTATTGTTTTTAGACACACATTATGGTAGATTTACTCTAGGAATGGGGACCCATAATTGGAAATTCATACTTCAACTACTGATACATGGTTTGGGTAATTAATACTAGGAATGATAATGTGTAAATAGTAATACATATTCATAATCATGGTAAACATGGTTTGGTAGACCATGGTTTTCAACGTATATCACATTTTTATAATATTGTTACATGCACTGTTTATTCAAACTATATTTGTTAGAAATTGTGGGAACATGCTTACTAAGTTTTACTTACACCCTCTTTTGGATGTTATTTGGTGCATAAGAATATTTAATGGTTGAAGATATAGTCAAGGGAAAGGGCCACTATACATGATAGATTTCATTTTTGGATAGTATTTGAATTTAGAGTTTGGACTATGTATAATATTCTGGAGCAATATTTTAGACTCTTTATTTTTGGGTTTTTTACATATTAATAATTTAATATGATATTGTGAAAATGCTAATTAAATAACATGGGTTATTATAATTTTATTTATTTTAGTTTTCCAAATAAGATAATATTGATATGAAATGTTTGATAATTTTTTATTTTTATTAACATGATTTCAACTCTACACTAGAGGGAATCAACTTCATAGTACATTATAAAGTCCCACACTACAAGGAAAAATCTTATATAATTTGAGTAAGAATGCTCCATGTATCATAGTGTCTCGTATTAGTCATGTGAGATATAACCAATACAAGGTCAATTCAACATGGTATTAGGACTCTGGTTTTTATTAATTATTTACTATATATATATGGTTAATATGGGACTAGAAAGATTTAGATTATTATAATGAGTTTCATTATGGGAGTAGTTAACCCATGTGTTGGGGGAGAACCAGGATCTGTTGGAAGGTATTTATAATTTTTAATTTCAATTGATGTATTTTGGTTTTTATTTAATATATGGTGATGTAGTTATTTGGTGATATAACTATTTTATGAGGTTAGTACTCATGGAATGCTATGAAATAAGGGGAGAGATCATGCATTATGGTGGAACGTATGGGAAATATGTTGAACTGAATAATTAATGTTATGGAAATATTGACCCTAGATGATATATCAAACTATCTAATTTTTGAATTTAAATTCCAAGAAAAAGCTATTAAAAAAAGAATAAATGATGTTATTGTAACATGAAAATTCACTTATTTTTCTATGTTTATTGTGGCCTAGTGTCAATGGTACTATATTGTCATCATGTCCATCTGATTTGTTATTTTATGTATCTCATGGTTTGAGGAGTGTGTTGAACCATAGAGAGAAAATACCTTCATGTCATATTTTGTTTTTGCAACATGATATTTGTTACAAACAAACTCCTCCTATAGTTGATTTGGAACATATTATTGCACTAGAGAACATGATATTCTATCATATTCCTGATAGCTTCTTATGGGTCATCAGATCCATGGAGAGGGATACTACTCAAATTTTAAATTTGATGTATGATCTAATTATAATGTTAAAAATAGAACACCCAACCTCATTAACTATATAGAGAGGCCCTAGGATATATGATTTTTGGATCGAGTCCATCATGAATATCATTAAACACTTGGAGACATCAAATGAAATTATGGGTAATAATATTGGTTATATCAAAAAAGGGTCGTCCAATTGATGGTGGTACATTGTAGATTAATTCCAATAGTTATAAGAGATATCATGGAAGGAAATGACGAAAAAAATTATTAGCCAATATTATTCAGTGACGATGAGGGACTAGAGGGATCAAGAGTTCATGCATCTGACACGATGGAACATGAAACTGATGGACTTTATTAGATGAGTTATGGAACTAAAATAGTTTCTTCCATATTTGGCCAAATATGAGATAGATAACTAAAATAACTTCTCATATCTTCTTAATTAGGTTATCAAGATGTAGATGAAGGCCCATCATGTGATAATATTCTCCAACAAGATAAACTTGGAACTCATCATTGATGAGAACCATGAGGAGGCACCGAGCGACATTCATCCTTTCTGAGTTGTATGAGTAGATTGCTATTTAGCCATTTGAATGAAGTTACACAGTTATAGATACTTATAGTGAATTCATTTTATTTTAGAGATAGAGTAGAAATATATCTTAATATCACGACCATGGGAAGTCCATTTTAGTGTTACAGGGTGGATCACAAGTTATTCAACTGTATTTTTTCTATATAGAGATATATGAATTTTTTTGGAACTATAAGATGGGGATCCTCAATGGCAGTCAATATTTTACTTGTGAAAAAGGATCATGGAAGGAACCATTGTCTTGGTAGGACACTATAATCCCACAACATACTGTTACATGTAGTTCCACCACTAACTCGGGTTAGGGTGGGGGACATGGTATCAAGTTTCTAGAGACATAATATTAACATGATTTATCAATAATGGGGCTTCCAAAGAGGGGTTTTGGATTAGGGGAATGTTATATACTGGCTATAATGTATATTCCTACCTATCGAGATGCACAAACTTCTACTATCAGATTTATGATTCATGTAGAATTTACCCTTGTTTTTTATTTTTCAGATATTGTTTTATCAAAAACCATATTATCATATCTATTTTATAACAACCATATATGGGTTTTTGAGATATCATATGGGTTTATTTAATTCTAAACTGCATTAGGAGTGGTATCGGATTTTATTAGACAATTCATAGAGTGTTCCCTTGAAATTAGTAGTCCTTTCTTTTTTTGGATAATGTTTCTATTTGAAATTATTGTGTTCAAGTCGATTTTAGATATGGAATAGATATATTTTACCAAACTCATATTGAATATTATTGGAAGAGAGTTTTAATGTATCACTACATAAGGGTGTAACTATACCCATCATGGTGAATTGTATCTTTTATATGGTCATGTTGAACTGATTTTTTGGATATTAGATCGTATCATTACCCAAAAAAAATCATGATCATTTTGATAGAGTCATTAAACAGTGTATATTTCTTCTATATGGTGACATAATTCATTATTTATTTTGTAAATATTTATTACTATTACATATTTACATGGAGTTATTGTTCACTACCGAGTTCTTGTTATATGATGAACTTGTTTCTACCATGCCTTATAGGATCACCCAATCAGAGCATTTACAATTTAAAGTACAGTTGGAAGAGATGGAAGTTGAATTTTTTAAACATCCTAGTACATCCTTTTAAGGGTTCATCATTTTTTTACCAAAACTGTAGATGTGAAATATCAATTATTTGAGGATTACTAATTACGGATCCAAATGAAAATCTCGAACAAGTATCCCATTTGGTGTATTGATGATCTATTTTATCATATGAGAGGTTCTGAGATTTTATTTAAAATTAACCAAATTTGGGGGAAACATCAGTTAATGGTGTGGATATCTATCTTACCGTATAATATAAGAAGGGGCATTTATATCATGTATTAAATGTTTCTTATAGCTCTAGAAATTTTTTTTACATGAGTTAAATTATAATAAATTTAATCTATTGTTATTTTTGGTAGCACATTCACTAATATACATGCATTATTATATTTTGGGTGAGTAGTTTGTAGTGTAAATTTGTAATAATATCCAAATGAACAGTTTTTTAGAACGACCAAAACCTTATGTTGAGGTGGTGGGTCATGTATCATTGGACTTTTGACATTACATTGGAATAGATATAATGAAGTATAAATTTCAGTGATTATTCCATGAGGTAGAATACATAACTATATTTAGTGCATGATTCGTGTTTCGAGTGGTGGATAATGGAACTATTTTTGGATATGAATATTGATGTTTTGGAGTCCCTGATGTGAAAGACTCTAATGTCATCATCACTTGATCTCCATATTCTAGAATGGATCCCGATAGGGTACTTATCTTATATTTAGGGAATATCCCAAAGAGACAACATATATGGTGGGGATGCACAATAGGGTTATTATCCTAGTGATATAGAGTATCTTCTTATCCACGGTCATATTTAGGTTCTATAGGATTACAAGAGGATTTTAGAGTGGAATGAAATTATTTTAAATGGGCGGTATCACTTTTTTTGAAAATTATTTGTCTTGTTCCCAATTGGATGTAATATTTACCAAATAAAATAAAATAGATAATTGGATTTTTGGAGTAATTCTTTAAAAATAATCATGTGAAGGTCAGGTATTAGTGGCATGTATTGTTATGCTATCCTTTTTTCATTCATTATTGGAAATGGGATCATAGAACCATATAGTTTATGATATGAAAACCTAAGAAACCATGGATTAATGATATAGTTAGATTATTCTGTAATTATTGATGAATATATGACACATTTTACATATCAGGTATGCCTTTACTGTGGGCTTTGTTGGTAATATCATTTTGAAATATATATTTCAGAAAAAATGTAGTCTGTGTAGTATTATATCAGATTCAGATCCTTGTTTCATGTAACAATTCTAGTATGGAATTAAATAAACATGCATAATGCATTATTATTATCCAATACTACCATCCTATGAATAATACAAATATAAATGGATGATTCAAATTACAGCGGATATTTTCAAGAAAACATTTTGGACATCAATGTTTTTAAATAGAATCTAATTGAACTACTAGAGTTTTCTTATAATAATAGTTTTAAGGAAGTGACCTAAATTGACCCTTTCATGTCCATATATTAAAGGTCATGAAATTATACCTTGTGATAGTTTGAGGTTAGTGAGTCATCTCTAATTGGACCATGTATTATAAATGAGATTTAGCTGTATATTTAGTTAATCAAAAACCATTTGATAACCACATAGAGTTGGAAGAAATCTAATAATAAACATTGAGGATTAACTCCATAGTTCAATATTGGTCATTAAATTTTTCATTAGGTGTCTAATAATCTTGGGAAACAACATATTATGAAGCAGGGAAATATGGAACCCATGATTTTTTAAAAATTTTATAAGATGTTGAAAATAGGTATAGTGAAATAAAAATTCCTTCTATAATAGATCTAAACATTCATCAAGTAGTTTTTTCATGTTCTTAAATTTAATGATATCAACCCAAATAATCTCACTTGAATAAAGTTTTTTTGTTCTTAATTCCATTACATACATTGAGGAGGATTCAATAGGTATCTTAGCCAATCATGATAAAACTTTATTAGGAAATTTGTTTCCTCAACTGTTAGTGTAGTGGAAACATGGGTAAATTAATTAGGAGTCCTTGGAGGGGGAGATATATATATAGGTTTATTTCCCCACATTGATCATGGATACCCCATAATGATGCATGAGAGGATATATTGGGAAGGATTTTTTGTTTGGAGGGGGTGTTATAATATCTCTCATTTCTCCATTTATTTTTCTTCTAAAATGTTTCTGTAAGACATTTTTACATTTGTACTAAAGACTGTTTAATTATTGATTAGTTATTTTATAGTTTTTAATTTTCTAAAAGAGACTGAGATAGTCAAGGCATGTAGTGGTTCGGTGTGGGTTTCAATTTTGGAGAAACTACAGTACTACTATATCACCATTGAAGTTCACTGACCCACTAGTGTGATAACCATAAGTACAGTAGGACTACTAGATTCCCACAAGCTAGCCTTTGAGACCAGCTGTATAGGTGATGGGATTAGGTAGTATGTTTTACCTATAGGGTACCCATAGTCCATTTATTTTGTTATCCAACAACATAGGATCAACGGACCAAATTTTTTGTAAAAAATTGTTTGTCCGCTCCATATGATTAAATCAAGATGGGACAAAAATAGAATTTAAATAATCATAACCCCCACCCCCAAAAAAAATTTAAACACATAATATCAATTATTTCATCCAAAATATAGGATATTTGAATTTTTTTTGTATATCCAAGTCTCTTTTAGATTCAACAAAATTTTTCATCAGTATATCATTCCACATTTCGATCCATAAAACTATAAACATTAATATCATCATGAAATTAATGAACTCCTATTATTTTCATATTAGGTACTCTTATTCTAGCATTAAAGCTGAGTTTTAATAATTTTGAAAGGGGATTGTGGTGTCACACATTGAGTTAGAAATCAATCAGGAGTATATTCTTCGATGTTTTTATGGTGGTGGTCCAAAACATATCACTGGGGTTTTATTTGTTTCTACAGTATATAAAGCATATTCTACATCACTATAAATTCATCCACATGATCTTTACTAAATGGAATCCCAATAAAATAGATATTACCATATTCATAGACCTCCCATAGACCCCATTTCGTCTATTGGTGTTGTGGAAAAGAATTGAGGGTACATGAGAGGTGTCCCAACCATTGAACCGAGGTTGGCACATAGAGAGAATGAACATACATATCTACAATGAATGATAATTTTTTCTTACTTAAAAATATTAACTGACTTATAATGTGAATTCAATTTATATAAATTATACAGAATCACATATCACAGAAGATGTTAATTGATATGTTATCGACACTAACATAAACACATGATGATATATGAAAAGAATATATTGAGAATGTTATTTGGGATTAATTGACATGTGAAATACAATTTATTATATTTTTATGATAACTGGTAACATTGAAAATTGGAATAACTATTTAATAATTTTAATTTTGGATAAATTTTGAAAAAGGGAATATAATAACATTTTTTGAATGTTTGGTAAAATTGTCTAAAATGGATCTTATTTCATTGTTGTGAAATAGATACATTTCCCCTATAATGGGTAATGATACATGGGATCACATAATCAAATCTATTATGTGAATTCATATTGATTTTAATATGACATGTTTTTTTTCAATGGAAAGGGTAATGCCCCATGGGAACTTGTTAGTTTCTTTATCCTGGGAATTTACATAGGTTCAATAAATGATTCCCGAGGGTGTAATAATGGGTTATCTGACGAAATACATGGTGATTCATCATATTTAAGAGAAATTTACAATGAGAATTCATATTTTCTAAATCCTCACATAGTAAGTATGATTCATCCAAGGAAGGTGAATATGCAATTAGAGAAACACATATTGCATCATGTTGAGAAGGATTGTCTAACCATGGGAGTTAAATTAACGATCGAAAGTCAATTGGTTTGTCTTATTTTTTTCATTAATTAATTATATAATTAAGAAATTTATCATTTTATTGAATGCACTATTTATACATAATGAATAATTTAGACACCATAGGTGTTAGCCTACTGAGTTTTAAGCAACCCCGTTTCCATCCACCTTTTGGAACCTAGAATGATTTCTTATATATTGGTCTATAGAAAGGTAATGTTCCATGTTAATGATATCTTGAGATTCTAACTAGTATTGTATCATTAATTTTGTATTGAGTATGAGATTCATGAAATGTTGTGGGGAGTCATTATCATTGTTATTTTTTATTCAGTGGGTGGATTTTATGATATTTAGTGACATTAAATAATATATGAAACATTTAATTATAATATAATTTATTTGACTTTTCTTACATATTTTTTCTATGTAATGTTCAGATTATATTATTTCCATTTTGATTTCACATATATTATAGAGGTTATATTCTCACCATTATATTTTACAGACCCTTGCTACTAGTTGAAAACATCTAGTGTATTTGGATGCCTGAAAGATGTCACATAATGACTTGTCTCAGTCATATTAATGAGGTAATGTATGAAGACATTAATATTAGTTGGGAATATCTCTTGAAAATTGGATGTAGTTACAATGTTCATTGTTGATTCACCCAAACATACAAGGCTTCCAACTATCATGGAGTAATTCCCATATGTATCCCCTAATATGTCTTCTAGATTACCAACAGAACGAGAAGAGGAATTTATAATTTCTGTCTTACCAATGAAATATTATATTTCAATTATATATCTTTTGATAAAACATTAATTATTTTGGATATTGAAGTTTCAGATGGTGGAATTAAAAATAAAAGGCTTCATTCAACCCAATACATCACTATATGCTTGACCAATTATTTTTTGAAAATAATACAAATAGAATTTTTAGCTCTTAGATGATTATCATATTCTAATTCATGTTATGATAAATAATTTATATCATATTCAATGAATTTATCACATATTTGAAAAAGTAATGTTTTCCAATCTTTTCTCTAAGAAACATTTATGATCATGTTATCTCTATATTAGATTTTGGATGGAGTATATTATAATGAAATCATTTAAGGGTGATTTTAGTCATTATTAATGTGTTTCGATAACCATTGCACTACTAATTCACTAGTGTTCATTATGTCATTGTCGAATAAAATCTTTTATAAGCAACTTATATCATTTGTAGTGGTATATTTTGATGAAATTGGGTTGAATTATGTGAGTAAGGCCATTGAAGAATAACACGTGGGATCTTTTTTGTTTATATTGCTCGGACATTAAATTTATGATCAGGATTCATAGTGTTATTTTTAGATACAAGGTTTTACAGTTCAATGAAAAATCAATTTTCAAAGAGTATTCTCAACCATAAAAGAGGGTGTTGTTCTCTCTTATCACGAAGTAAAGAATAACATTGAGAAATATTTATATTATTTTTTACAAGGTATTACTAATGTTTTATTTGGATGTTTTATTGATTTCCCTCCCTAATAATGATTTTTATGAGTAAAGTCATTCCATTCAAATAGATTGATGTGTGTCAGATGTATTTTCAAGAACATAAGGTTTTTTATAACCCTGGTACCCATACATTCATCTCCAAAGTCAAAATGAGTATATGTGGTTTATAATGATGAATCTAGATTTGGTTTGGGATGTATTCAAATGTAGTATGATCATGTTGTTGATTATTGTTTACAATATTTTGGGATTTATGAGAATACTTAAAAAATTGATTCATAATTAATTGAATTATACTATTCCATAATAATGTAGTGTCATTATCTCTTTTGTGGGAATTTAACAATGTAAATCGATCAAAAAAGATAGAAAATAATATTATAATTGAGATATATGAATATATGGAAATGAAGATGGATGGAGTACATTCAAATGGGTGCGTTTTATTGGATTTTTACACTAGGTAAATGGAATTAACTGGTACAATAATTAAGTATGAATTCTTATAGTATGTTCCCTAAAGAGCCATTAGACAAATGGTAGATAATGCTAGTAATAGATGATATCCATTCAGATAATTCTATATAATGTGATGTTGGGAGTATCCTTAAAACTATTCTTATTCCTTATTTGATTTATCCAATTAGTGATTCTACTTCATCCAATCATGAATGTATAACCATGTGGTTGAAACTAAATTGTGGGTATACCATTTATGGTTGAAGAAAAAGATGTTAAATATATATTTTATATTAGAGAACAAAATTTTCATCCTCCAACTTATCAATAACAAATTCATTTTACCAACCACCCATCAAGATGGGTTGTTCATCCATGAGTTCAAAATTAGTGTATGTTGAAGAAACCAAATTTTGAGAGGGATAATATGAAAACGTTTGTAGTGAGGAATGTCTCAAGATGACTCCCTTATTAGAAGTTCATGGAATGACACCAATAACCATATAGTTTGTTGAAATATTTACCTATACACATGTATAAATGGGAATATATAGTTATGTATTTCTACATAGTTCTTCAAATAAAAATTCATATACAATATTTCATATGGGGGATTGTATGTAGGATACCCTCATCCTCATTGATGAATCCAATACAATATATGAATATGCAAAAATTCATGTTCACAAAATTGTAAAGTTTCCCATCATTCTAACTTCATCTTTGTTTGATTGATACCCCATGTTAACATCTATATTTTGAAAATCATTTTATTCTTCAATAATAATCAATTTATCCAGGATGACAGTTTATCATCATCAAGTGAATATACAATATGAATGGATGATCCAATATATTTTTCACAGTGTTTGTTTTTTTTTTCAATAACAGGTCAATATGTTTTTTGTAAATTGATGGTAAAAACTGTAGATTGATGTAGAATTATTTATTGATTCAAATCATTGGTTTTCTTGATTTAAAAAAGATCCTTGTTTAAAATTATAAATATTTTTTATGTGATTATAAATTTCAAGATAACATGGTCTAATGAGTTTTTCACATTGTTTAATAATGATGAAGACACTAAAATTATTCTATTTTAGGATGGTGTGAAGGTTCTAGGATGAAAGTAATTATTAATGATTCATGAATAAGTTGTGGTTGTTTAGGTGGTTCTTTTGGGCTTGATAAATCATTATTTCAACACATATAATATAATTTCTAAATAAATTTTACTGAAAAATAATTCCAACCATTTAATCCCCCAAGAGAAAGCCCTTAACAACCCATAGGGGGGACTCAAGGGTATTTCCCCATTGTAGAGCCTACCTAAGAAAGAAACGTATTTCAAAAGGTAGGGTCATGCATCAGGCCTGGAAATCAAAGGCCCAAGTAGAGAATGGATTGGACCAATATCCCACATGAGGTTGTAGTGGACCACATGTGTCACTACCCTTGTGGTAGTGCAATTTATTGACATCTGAGTGCCGACCACGAAGTAGGGTCAAGAAAATATTGGTCACCACATGATTATTCTACCATTCATCATGGGTATAGTATAATTAGCGTTGGATTTATTGGTTCCTAAGGTTGTTTGTCTGTCATAAAAAATATAGATATTTCCCTAGAAACATGATTTATCTCATTTAATCGATCCAATTGCCTGAGGACATAATTTCCAACATTAATCCACCTAAAGAAAAAAATACACTGATGTTCATGGAAAATGTGTATTGCATCAAAATGATACTACCATGATCATTCTATAATGAGGATAAAGTTATTATGAGGTATTATGACTAAACCAAATTCATGCATCTAATATAACATATTGCATTCACATTATTTATTAAAATAACATGTCACAGTTGGATGAAAACTTGAGATAATGAAATCATTCAAGAAGTAAGTGATCAATATTTAATATCTGAAACGTATTTTATTATTTAAATCATGAGAGGAGCTCCTAAAAAAAGGGAAAATGAAGGGAGTGATGAAAATCACAATGATCCCTAGTTTATATTCGATTAAAGCCTAAAACAGTTGTTATTGGATTATTAGCTAATATAAATTTCTAGTTTTTATGATATAAATGAGTCATAAGCATAATTTATGATGTTTATCATAGGTGGAAAAACTATATTATAAAAGGAGGAGCCATTGATTGAGAGAGATTACTAATAATATTCAAGATCTATCATTCCTAAAGAAACAAAGCATATATGATTCCACCTACTTTACAAAGACAAGATTTTTTACAATTCTATTGAATGTATAATGTATAAGATGGTAGTTATTATTAGACTTGTTAAATTCACACTCAGAATTCATGGAAATTAAATCATTTCCATGAAACCAGTCAAGATAGTATTATAATTCTTCTCCTAGGATTTCACAAATATCAAATATCCATGATGTCTTCATAGTTGTATAATTTAAATAAAAAATTCAGACTGTGTTATACACATCATATTCTAGGAATGATTTTCTAAGAAGTATGTGCATCATGAATTGCATGAAGAATAATTGGAGTCTTTCATGTCACGAAGATGTAAGTATCCGTACACATACATTGAATAAGACATATAATTAACAAGCTATGATTATGGAATGTTTCTATGTGGAAATCAAGTTTCAGAATTTATGAGATGAATTTTGTGGATAGATTTTGTATGCATATGCATACCCACGAACATGTGATCATAATAGATGGAATTGGACATAAAAAATCAATGTTTGTGTGTAAGGAAACCAAAAATAATATATGTGAATGGATGTACACGAATTTAATCAAAATAAATTGAGAAAGAATGTTAAATTGGTATATTATTATTAGAAGTATATATATCAACATTCAAAAACCCATACAAAAATATTTGGATTTCATGTAATATGTGAATCAAGTATACATGAAGAAAATTTCAAAAATAACATTAATTTATTGGTCCAAGATTATTATTACATAAAAATAATGTATAATATTTTTTCACACATTGAATGTATACAGGTATGTCATGGTTTTCTATAATTCCCAGACGCCAGCTACACATATTCGGTGCATTTTTACATAAAATTGCAATGATACAAGGAATAGAGTCCTGAAAGACCGACCAGTTTAGTATCATTGGAAGTACTAGATACATTCATATGTTTTACATTACATCATGAAATAAAAACATCTACAAAATGTTGTCCCTATTGACCACAATTATATCCTTATCCAATCCCTGCAGTTCAGCCATAAAATATTTCGTCACCTCCTAGGAAAAAAAATAGAAAGTGGTGAGCTCGGATGCTGAGTAAGGATAACAATATAGCAGAAACATTCATAACCAAGTATAAACATTTAAGGAAATGTATAATAATAAAACAAAATCCTTTTAAACATAATCTTCCAAATAATATATCAAATATAAAATCAAATAATTATATATACATATTCACATGGATATTCTACAAGTTGAATAATCACATGCAATATCAATATCAACTTTCATAATGATGGTATGTGTAATGCCAGACTTCATAACCACATAGTCAAGGCCTTGTTCCAAGACTAAAAATTAGATTTTATCAAGGCCTTGTTCCAAGACACTAGTTTGTCTCATGAGACCTACCGATGCATCGAGGAGCTATAAAGGGCTCCACCCGTCACTTACTAATTCCAATGCATAACTCATATGAAAAGGATTAAACATAACATAAACATTCATATTATAACTAGCATATGGAATGTCAATAATTTATCCATAAATCATTAATGGTGTAAAAATAACACATACATAGTAAAACATATCACAAAACCTTCAATACAATATGGAGGATTTCTATTATAATAAAACTACTTCAGACAAGCTTAATATCCATCAAAGGATGTTGACATTAATGAAATCAAAATTTTTTAAGAGAAATATATATTTCTATTTTTAAATTATTTAAAAGGCATATAATTAAAAAACGAAACATTTATTTGAAAATATTATTATAAGAATGTATGGGATACATTGATTATGTTATAATGGCAGAAAATAGCCACACCTACTATAAATGGTAAAAAAATACATTCATACCATAATTTAGTCAAAATGGTCATAAAGTACCTTTGGAAAATAATGGAACGATTCCTTCAAAAAAATTTATAAAAATTTAAACAAGGGTATATATAACTTTAACCCATATTCTAGTAATTATTACATATTTTTTGAAATAACTTTTTAAGAAAACACAGATGTGGATGATAATGTGGTCCAAGTATATACTTACGTAAAAACAACCTTGGATAATAAAGGGATTGTGAAATTAACACTTACCGTGTACATTTTCATAATTGATGGTATGTTAACATCATATATAATAGTTAAAACACTATTATTAAATTATAAAATTACTATAAACATAAATATGATATCATATAGGATCTTCTTATATTGCTTTATTAATAATATTTTTTGTAGTATCATTGTATTTGGTGTTAACAGACTCGTTTTCCATTATATGGATTGTTATGTAAGGAATGTTTTTTTGGGTATGTTGTATTTGATTAATATACCGAAGTATATTAAGTTATTAAACATTAATTTTTATAATCAAATGAAAATCATTCTTGAATGGTTGTTATGGGGAAATGAATCTAATCACATTTGTGGAGACGATAATCTATACGTACGCATGATGATCAATATCATTGATGGAGAAATAATATGTAATTGAATGGTATAACATATATACAGAATCATTAACAAGTTATATTTATTACTTACAACAGTTATACTCATTATTATACCCATCCAAATAATTTAGTGTTTGAATAACAAACTACACCACGGCTTGGAGACGGTAAGTCGTACGTACACACATATGGTAACTTTTTCATTTATATGATGGATAGAATAATGAATATGGTTGTACCATTTTTATAATAACATCAAAATATATAGAAGATACTAGAGTTATTATTTTTGAATGTAACAACAATGAATGAGGAAGTGGAAGAAGAAATGAACTTGAAAGAGGTGGTGAAATATTTACCACTTCTTTGGGTTCTTCCTTTTGATTTGATCAAAAGGGATTTATATATTAGATTTATGAACAAAGGAATGCCTCTAAGATAAAGGGAGAAATGTTGGAAGTATATTTGGGCATGGTTTGGCTATGAAAAATGGATTTGGAGGTGTGAAATTAAGATAAGGGGATGTACCATTTTATTAGAGATGTGACAGTCTTTTTAGGAAAATCATGAACAATTATTTTATAATAAAATAATGTTCGGTTTATAATAGCTCAAAAAAGAATTCTTTTGAGGATAAGGTTGGGATGGGTTGAAAACCTCTAATAGAATAGGTTTTGGATAGTTTTAGGTCACAATATTAACCTTATATTTAATATTTAACTCTTAGTTTAATAGTTTGACATTTACCATATTTCATTGTATTTTTATATTATCTGGTAAATAAACATACAATAATAAGCCAAGAGAACCCCATGAGGTTTATTAATAATATATACAACATTTTCATTGTAATTTGGCCAAACATTATATATTTAGGAATATTATATCAATTAATAATATAGTTTTTTTAACTCAATTATGTTAATTCAGACACTATTTAGTATTTGATTTTTCTAAAAGCTTTAAAAACTTTATCACATTGAATACAATTAATTTAACAAACTCTAACATGTTATATTAACCTAAATTTTTTTAAATTTATCAAAAGATTTAATTTAAATATATTTGTATATTTATAATATTACTTATTTTAATATTTCATTATTACGGTACTTGTTGCATCCTCAATGTGTCATAAATAAATTAAATTATTTTATGTATAAAAATATAAATAAAATACAATTATATGGGAAATATTTTTTATCTTTATAAATAATATTTATAGTAACATTTATTTTATGTATAACCCTATATTAAAAATGGTTTAGTTATTAATCATTGAATTTAACTCTTTTAATTCTTCTTTAAATAAAATAATAATAAATGTCTTAATCTAATCTAAGTGGACCAAGGGGGTGATATTTTATTCCTAAGGTTTTTTGGGTCAAATTAAATATATCTAATAGAATTTGGACATGTTTTAGGGTAATTATAATATCATTTTTACCCTTAATTACCCTATTTACTTTTAATAGTGTTAAATAAAAGCAAAACGTTACTATTCACGAAAAAAATATTTTCATCTTATTGAACCACATTTTACTTACTGATATTAACTATGTCTCTTGGATTTTTTAAATTCAACTAATAGAAGTGATAAAATTATGTTTTATGGGAATTTATATATGATCATATAAGGTGGGTAAAATACAGTAAAAAGTTAAATAAATATTTTATATATATAAACATAATATAAAATAACTCCATTGAATTACATTGAAATTATATAGGTATTATGTATCTATTTTGACCAAAAATAAATTCAATTAAAATAAATAATTATTTAAATAAAATTTCTGTTTTAATCAATAACGCAATGTTTTTCACGATTCTTCAAAAATTGAATGTTTTCAGAAAAATACTAAAAAATTAAACCTATGCTAATTTCGATATTCAGAATTCATAAATAAAGTCCATTATGTAAAATAATATTTATCAAATTTCAAAAAGTGGGTATCACTATTTATAATGTCTTGTTTGATTTGTTATGTTTTGTTAGAATCTCAAAGTTGCGTACAATGCAAACTATTGCATTATTCAATGGGAAACGTATTGTGGATGATTAGGGAGTTACATTCATCCCTCTTTCAAATAATTTCTTCCTCTAAATTTCTAGAATAATACTGCACAAAATTATTCAGGTGGTTCTTCATCATATGTTCCTCTAGTTCACAGATTTCCTCTTCCAAATTATGGTTTCTCCATAAAACATTTACCAGTCGAGTCGTCTGGTTTCTCAACACTTGTTCTCTGGTATCAAGAATTATGACTCCCTCTTCACAATAAGACATATCAGATTCATGTTCAATTTCTTCATCGGTGAGTACATTCATTGGGTGAGGCATGTATTTTCTCAACAGTGATATATGGAACACATCATGAACATCAGAGTGACTTGGCAGCATTTCTAAATGGTAAGCTACAACCCCAATTCGTTCTAGTATATTGAAAGGTCCGATGTACCTAAGAATTATTTTACCGTTCTTATTGATTCGTATAACTCCCTTCCTTGGGAATACCATTGTGAAAACATGATCTCCTACCTGAAATTTCAAATCATTCTTTTGTTTATTGGCATATAACTTCTTCCTACTTAGAGCTTCGTAGATATGGGTTTGGATAACCCTATCATTTTCCACCATTTCCTCAACAAGCACTAGGACTTTGAGTTTTCTATCACCAATATCATCCAACCATGTTTGTGTGTGACATCTCTTTCTATATAATTATTTATATGGTTACATATGAATACTTTAATGGATGCTATTTTTATAGGGAAATTCTATCAGAGGTAAATATTTATCCCACATACAGTGAAATTCATGTGAGAAAGATCTCAAACAACTTTCTGATTCTCCATTATTTTGTGGGTGGGTGGTAGTGCTCAAAGAAAGATCAGTATCTAGGGATTTCTGAAGATATTTCCAGAATCTGGATATAAAAAGGGTATCATGATAAAAAACAATCGATAGGGGTACTCCATGAAGTCATACACATTCATTAATATACAGTCTTGCTAGGCATTCAAGTGGTAAATATTCTCTTTGAGCAAGAAAATGTGATGGCTCGGTATGATGGTCAAAAATGACCCATATTTCATCATTCATTCTACAAGTATTTTGTAGCCTCATTTCAATGTCCATTGTAATATCTTCCCATTTCTACTTAGGTATGGGAAGTGGTTTCATGACTCCTCTTGGATGTTGTCTTCTAGCTTTCACTTGTTGGAAAACTGTATACCTTGACACAAAATCAGCAATCACCCATTTCATGTTTTCCTGCAAAAAAATGTTACTCCAAATCACAATACATCATGGATCTCCTAGGATGTATTGAAAAATTGGAGCTATTAGCATCACCCAACAATTCCCTTGTTAGATCAGGTATATCAGGAACACAGATTTTCTTCCCAAATTTTGAAATTCATTCTTCATATACGATGCCAATCAATCTCCCATCATTTGCAGCTTTAATCTGATTTTCAAACTCCACATCATTAGTTTGAGAATATTTTATCCTTACTATTAAATATGTTTTGGAAACCATAAGTAAAATTATAGATGTTTCACCTCCCATTATTATTCAAATATCCATCTTTACTATATTCATGAAAATTGTATCCCTTTTAACTCTCCTCTTGTTCATAACTATGTGATCCATTCTTCACAAAGCATAATCCACCTTATTTCCCTTCCCTGGGTGGTAGTGTATTGTGAAATAATAATCCTCGAGTAGTTCAAGCCTTCTCCTTTACCTCATGTTGAGTTTTATTATGAGAAAATATACTTCAATCACTTTTGATAAGTCTAAATCTCACATTTTTTACTATATAGATAGTGTCTTCAAATCATCAGAGCAGTGATTAATGCTGCCAACGTAAGATCTGAGTGGTTTAGTTTCTCTCAAGAATTTTTAGACATCGTGATGCATTGGAAATAACTCTATCATTTTTTATAAGGACACAACCAAGTCATCTCTTTGAAGAATCCACATAATTAACAAACCCATCATTCTCAGATGGTATATAGGAGCGTTGAGTAATCATCTCTTTAGTTAATCAAATCATTCATCACACACTTTTGTCCAAACAAATTGATCCACTTTACGATTGATATTGGTTAATGGGTTAGCCAACTGGGAAATATTCTAGATGAAATTTCTATAATAACCTGCAAAACCAATAAAACTGCGTACCTCATATATACTCGTCGGTATTGGCCACTCATGGATTTCCTTGGCCATTGAAGGATCAATAGATATTCCATCCTTAGAGATAGTATGGACAAGAAAATGAATCTCTTGAAACCAGAACTCACACATTCTAAACTCCCAATATAATTCAATTAATCATAGATTTTCCAGACATAAATCACACTTGCTAAACTTACCCTATAATTAATTTATTAAATTTAGAATGATGCGCATGTTATTTTCATAATCTTTATAGATTTTAGAGTATAATAAAAAATCATAAAAAAATACCTCTAGAATTTCATCATGATATTCCTTGAAAAATCTATTCATTAGATCCAGGACGGAAGTAGGTTCATTAGTCAATCCAAAAGGAATTGCTGTAAACTTGAAATGCTCTTACTTGGTTGGAAAAGTTTTTTTTAGAATGTCTTCCTTCTCCATACACAACTAATGATATCATGGTAGAAGGTTAATCATTTAATAATATTTATCCCCCCAAATTTGGTCGAGTAAATCATCAATGTGAGGTAGGGGATACTTGTTAATTATTTTTATAGCATTGATATTCCTGTATTCAATGCAAAACCACATAGATCTGTCTTTCTTCATAACAATGAGGATATGGGATCCGAATAGAGAAACACAAGGTTTAATAAATACCATATTTCTCAATTCCTCTAGTTGATTATTTAGTTCCACTAATTCCTTAGTGGAAATTCTATAAGGGGCCATTGATATGGGCCTTGAACCTGGAATTAAATCAATGGAAATCTCAATTCCTTATTCTAGATGATGTCCAAGTAAATCCTCTAGAAACACATCAATATATTTTTAAAAATATGTGCATCCTCTATTTAAACATTCTTTTCCTCACCCATAGTTATTTAATTCTTCTCCTCCAAATAAATAATTTTAGTATCACTAATGAAGGGGTATTCAGATAAGAATTATGTGGTGATGTGTCTTCTCTAAAGATAAGGTACACCTTATCATCATCAAGATTTGTAACATCCTTCTTCATACAACATATATTCACTTAATGGTCCAAAATATAATAAATTTAAAGGATTGTATAGAATTTTATCTTGTGTATGAAGATGATATCATCATATTAATAACATATATATGCCCTAATGGGTACTAATTAAAAACATTGTTATGATGATACTTCCATGAGGTGTTTTTACTCACAAACTCCCTTGTAAAGTCAGATTTAAAAATTCTAATTTTCATAGAAAACTGGATTGTGGGAGAATATTTACACCCTGATTCAGCTTCTGCTTCTGAACAGTCATTGGATAGTCGGTTCAAGGGATCTTTTTTTCTTGCATATGAACAGGGCCGGTTCATTGCATGCCTTCCCAGGTTGCCCTGCCACATTGATAAAGGTAAAGGAGGAGATTGTTCATCCTAGGATTACTAAGGCGGTTCTGAGACAGGATCAACAGTATCTTCTTGTATCCAATGATTTAAAATTAGGAATAGATCTGTTTGTGTTTTCTCCCGCATCCATAGGTGTTTTTTCTATCAACGAGTATCGAAGGTTGGAGTCGGAGAAGAGTCATCGGGGTGAGTGGAATGGTGTGGTGTGGTGTTGCATTATTCATACAAAATACAACATTCTTATTTGGTGCATTAGGAGGAGGGAAGTGTCCACTGATGAGAACGTTAGGAAACATGTATTGAATTTAACATCTGCATGCCATTGCTGCAGGAGCAGGAAGGAAGAGAGTGTTAGTCATTTATTCTTTGAAGGGGAATGGGCATCATTATTGTGGAAGTAAATCGGAGGACCTATTTTTAACACAGATAGGAAACAGAATGTTTCATCGTTCATGAGGGAATGTTTTTAGGGCTCTAATGGCCAAGGTGAAGGAAGGCATGGATCAGCCAGGGATTCTGAACGCAAGGTGTTGGTGTTTATGGAAAGCCATGAACCAGGCACGGTTTGAAGATTTAGAGTCTTCGGATAGATCCATTATAGTAAGAACGAGGGTCATGCTCTTGGACTATATTTCGCTTCACAAGGATTGGAGGGATGCTTCCTCATTTTGCAGTGTTCAGGATAGAGGCCTCTAATCCTTATCATCTACTGCCAAGGTTTGGGGGATATGGGTGTCTTGGAATCCACCTGCTTCAGGTTACAATTTGAAAACAGATGGGTCATTTTATTGATGTTATGAAAAGAGGAGGAGTGGTTAGAGACTCACAGGGAGATTTTAGGATGGCCTTATCTTCTAAAGTTGTCATGGGCCTCCATCTTAAGGCGGAGAACATGGCTATGATCACGGGGCTATTATTATGCATTCAAGAGTGTGTGGTTTTATCTCTGGCTGAGACAGGATCCCTTATTCTTCATTCTTCTTTACTGGGTAAGGGTGGTGTCCCTTGGTCCATATCATATCAATATTGGAAGTGTATATCTAGTATTCAAGATTCCATCTATGTCTCACAAACATTGATGGAGGGCAACAAGGTGGTTGATCACTTGGCTTACATAGCTGAGCAGACGGCAAGTCAAGTGTGCCTCATTCATCCTAACGGCCTGAAACTATAGTTTGTGAACATAATTTGAGGGGATTCCTTTGGTTTACAATACTTTATACCTCCTTGATTAGGGGGGTTCTTTTGTAGGTTTCTACTCTTTTCATGAATAGAAATTTATCTTGTATGGATAGAAAACTGGGATGATATAAAACAATGAGATGATGCATAATCAAATAATGCATTGGCTAAAAATGAGTTAACCATTAAATTACATGCCACCACATCTTTTGGAGCATCATCCTCAATAGTAGTGATCGCATAAGCTTTTCCTTGATCCCTTGGCATTTTCTATGGTATGTTTCCTTGATTCTTAGGAAATTTATTTTCATAATGTCCCATTTAACAGCAATTGTAGCATTGAAAATTGTTAGCTTCTTTTTTACTCTTACAATCACAAGGAAGATGGCCTTTCTGTCCACATTTGTAGCATACTCCTTTTCCTTGTAGACAGGAACCTGGGTGATTACTTATAAAATTATCATAGGTTGGAAATTAAACTCTTCCCTTATTTCAGGTTTCCTTATTTCCTTTCCAAGAAATTTCAATAGATCTCTTCTTCTCTTGCATAGCTTTAAAATTCCTAAGACGTAGAGAATTCCATTTCTGAATTGATAGGACATGAGACAATATATTCATATGATGAGAAGGGTGGAGAGACTAATTCATGACGATGAAATGGTTTTAATACATCAATGAAATGATCAATCTTACTTCTTGGGTTACGTATATAATTTGTAGCATGCCTTGATAGCATTGTAAAGATAGCCTCATAATTTGAAAAATTTTCATCCTCTTTTTTTCTCAAGATCATAAATTGTCTTTCCTTATGTGTTCGATGGTCATGAGGAAAATATTTTTCTAATAAAATATCTATAAATCCCTCCATTCCATGTTTGAAACTACCTCATTTTTTTTGATTTGAATCAATGACCCCTTTGATCTGCATCTCCCAAGAGGTGATTAATGGCCATGTCATCTTTTTCTCTTTTTCTACTCCCAAATCATGAAATATTTTCTATAAGGAACTTATCCATTATTCAGCTAAAAGACATATTTAATCTTTGTGGTTGTTGCTTCATTATGTGATCTAACACTAATTCTACACATTGTGGATCAGGGTGCTCCATACGGGTAAGGTTATTCTTAATAACCTATGTGTGTTGTACTTGTACGGTGATAAGCTAATCAGTAGTAGTTGCATCACCAGCTCCACTATAATTATCTTGAGCATGGTGGTAAACCCCTACATGGTTTATGTGCATTGATATGGTTTCCATTCATTCAACTAGGCTCTGTTTCTATAAAATGGCATACAATAGATTAATATATGAAACACAATAGATAATTACAAAATTGTAAAATAGTTAACATAAATTAAATAATTTATTGATATAAACCATAATCATAAATATGTTTTCATTGAGGTGGTATATTCTAATAAATTCTTTATAATTATTTTTAATGAAAATTAGAATTATCCTAAGCATATCCCCCAAGAGTTTCATAACCAAGAGTGCAGCAAGGACAATTTTCATGAACCTGTTCCTATTCGAGTCAAGCCCAAAGCGGTTTTTTCAGGTTTTACCCCTACGAACATCTGTTCTAGAGCCGGATCTACCTGCTCATATCCAGACAGGGATGTATTTCTTGGAAAACACACACAAAATCCATATAGTACCTAAATTCTAAAAATTTCCTCTATATTAATTCTCAATGACTATCTTAGGGAAATGTGCTCTAATCGTAGTTTTTCAAAATATATTTTCACAGGTTTTTACTAAACATCATCTTATACCAACTATAACGCCCCAAACCCAATTACATAGAGTTGGTGCATTATTATATAACATTTGTATTATACAACGAATCATGTCTCGGATGACCAATCAGTTTTTTAGCCTTGTAATTACTAGATACATTAATAGGTTTTACATTAAATCATTAAATAAAAACATCAACAACATTTTGTCCCCATTAACCACACATTTATCCTTAGCCTATCCCTGCAGGTCAACCAAAAAATATATCTTCACCACCTGGGAAAATTAAAATATACAAAGGGGTGAGATCAAATGATCAGTAAGGATAACAATATAGAAGAAACATTCATAAATAAGCAGAAACATTTATGAAATGTATAAGACTAAAACAAAATCATTTTAATATTAAATTTTAGAATAATATGGAAAATATGAAATCAAATAATTCCATTTACTTATTCACACAGATAGTCTACTAGTTGAATAATTACATGCAATATCAATAGCCACTTTTATAATGATGGAATATATAATGCAAATCATTATAACCACGTAGTTAGGGACTTGGGCCCTGAATAAATATTAGTTTTTGTCAAATCCTTTTACCAAGACACTAGTTTGTCTCATGAGACCTATTGATGTATCGAGAGGCTATAGAGGGCCCCACCTGTCACTTACTATATCCAATTCATTTCGTAGTTGAAAAGGTTTCAACATGAAATAAACATTAATATTAAAACTATAATATGAAATGTCAATACATTATACATAAATCCTTAATGGTGTAAAAATAACAAATCCAGATTCATAAGTATCACAAAAACTTCAATACAATATGGAAGATTTGTATAATTATAAATCAACATAAAAAAGATTAAAATCCATCAAAGGATGTTGACATAGATGAAATTGAAACTTTTTGTAGATAGAAATATCTTTCTACAATGAAATAATTTAAAAGACATATTATTATAAAAGAAAAAAGTTATTTTGAATATATTATTATAATCTGGTATGATAAGATTTGACGATGTTATAACAACATACAATATCCACACCAACTTTATATGATAAAAAATACATTATTACCTTAATTTTGTCGAAATGGTCATAATGTACATCTTTTTGAAAACGATGAAAATATTCCTTTCAAACCATTTTATAAAAATTAAAACAAGGTTATAAATTAAATTAAACCATAGTATAGTAAATATTAAAAAATATTGAAATACATTTTAAGGAAAAGACAGTTGTGGATGACAAAGAGTTCTTAGTTGACAATAACATAAAAACAAACATGTATAATAATGATATTGGGAAATTAACCATTACATTGTAATTTTCCTTAGTCGATGGTATGTTAACCTCCTGTGTAATAGTAAATATGTTGTTATAAGATTATAAAATTTCTATATACCCAAATATTATATAATATATGATCTTCTCATATTGGTATGTTAATAATATTTTAGTAGTATCATTGTTTCGGGTGTTAACTAACTCATTTTCCATTATATGATTGGTTACGTAAGCCATGTTTGTTTTGGATATAATATATTTGATTTATATAAAGAATTATATTAAGTTATTAAACATTATTTTTAATCATCAAATGAAAATTATTCATAAATGGTTACGATTGGGAAATGAATCTCATCGTGTTCGTGGATAAATAAATCAGTACGTACGGACGAGTTATAATATCATTCATGGAGAAATAATATGAAATTTGATGTTAAATAATATATACAGAATCATTAATGTGTTTTATTTATTATTTAAATCATTTATACTCATTATTATACCAATCCAAATAATGAAGTGTTTTAATAACAATCTACACCAAGATGTGGAGACGGTAAGCCGTACTTACACACGTATGATGACTTTGTCATTTATAGGATGGATAGAATAATAAATATGGTTGTACAATTTTTTTAATAATATCACAGTATATATAATATAATTGAGTTATTAGTTTATAATGGAGTCAAAAATCAAAGAGGAAGTGGAAGAAGAAAAAAACATAAAAGAGGTGGTGAAATATTTACCTCATTTCAGGTTCTTCCTTTTAATTTGATCCAAAGTACACCATAGATTGGCATTCTGACCAATGTAATGCATCTAAGATGAAGGGAGGAATTTTGGGAGGATATTATGGCTGGGGTTGGCCGAGCCAAATGGCATTGGAGGTGTGATATTAAGGTAATAGGATGTACCCTTTTATAAGAGAAGTCAAGGTTACTTCAGGAAAATCATGAAATGTTATTTTATAATAAAATCATTTTTTGTTTAATGTGCATAGAAAATGATTTATTTTAAGGATAATAAGGGGATTGGTCGAAATCCTTTCAAATAATATGATTTTGACAAGTTTAGGTCCACATATAAACCATATATTTTATATTTAACTCTTACTTATACAGTTTGACATTTACCATGTCTCTTTGAATTTTTATATTATATAGTTAATATAGTTATGATAATATGCCAATAAAACACCATGTGGTTCATTATTAATATATATATATATAACCTCAGAAAAGTCCTTTGTCCCAACATTATATTTTTTGGAATATTATAGCAATTAATAATATAGTATTTGTTTAAAAATCTCAATTTTGTCAATTTTGACACTATTTAGTATCTGAATATATTAAAAGCCATAAAAACCATATCACATTGAATAAAATTTATTTAAACAACCTTAAAATTTCATATTAACCTATAGTTTTAATTTATTATATGTTTCAATTTACATTTATTTGGATATTTATAATATCATTTATTTTAATATTCCATTTTTAATGTAATTACTACATCATCATTGTGTCATAAATAAATTAAATAATTTATTTTATCAAAATTATAAATAAAATATTATTATGTATTTAATATTATTATATTTTTAATGAATATTTATAGTTAAATTTATCTTATGTGTAACCCTATATTATAAATGTTTTTGTTTGTAAACATTGAATTTCATTATTTAAATTCTTCTAGTAATAAAAAATATAAATGTCATAATCTAATCCATGTGGACCAAAGGGTATCATATTTATTTCTGAAGTTGTTTTTTTTTTGAATTAAAATTATACAATAGAAATATGACATGTGTGAGGGTAATTTTAATATCATTTTTTTCCATTAATTACACTATTTACATTTAACTATGGTAAATAAAAATAACAAGATACTATTCACCAAAAATTATTTTCATATTATTAAACCATATTTTACTTTCTGATATTAACCTTTTCTCTTGTATTTTTGAAATTCACCTCGCAGAAGTGGTAAAATTAATTTTTATGCAAATTTGTAAATCCTACTAGAAGGTTGGTAAAATAAAATGAGAAGTCAATAAAATGTTTATATATCTAATATTATTATAAAATGACTCTATTGAATTACATTTAACTTATATAAGTATTAATTATCTATTTTTACTGATAATATATTTAAATAAAATAAATAATTATTTAAATAAAAAGTTATTTTTAACCAATTAGGCAAAGTTTTTCACTATTTTTCAAAAAAATAGCGTTTTCAAAAAAATACCAAAAATTCACCAAAATATAATTTCGATATTCTAAATTAAATAATGAAGTCCATTATGAAAACTAAAATTTATAAAATTTCAAAAAGTGGGAATTACTATTCATAACGGCTGTTTTGATTGGTCGTGGTGTGTTATAGTTTCAAAGTTGTGTACCATGCAATCTATTGCATAATCAAAGGGAAACATACCATGGAATCTAGGGTTGTTATGTTTTCATTCGAAAGGATACACAAAATGATCATTATTGAAATGTAGAAACTGATATGTTATAGGTGACCGGATCATATGATCACGACTAACATATATAACCAATGATTGATGAAGTAACAAGCAAAAATATGGGAATGATTGATCCTGAAAACCCTTGGAGTATTCCAGAATAATCAACTAGTAGTGGATCAATCATTCATCATAGGTGATTTATTTTGGATTATTCCTGATAATTTTTAATTCTTCTGGTTGGAGATATGAGTATAAGTAGTATTTCAATTGGAGCATAGTTAGGTTATTTTTTGGTTTATTCAAAATTAATTATAGTGTCTCAGTTGGAGATATGGTAGAAGTCTATTAGTTTGAGTGGAAATCCTTCTTATTCACTTTTCTGGTAGTGATATATATTGAAGATTTCTGGATGTTGGAAATAACCAATAGGGCATAGAGTATTTCCACTTTTCAAATAGTTTATATACACTATGCTTCACTTTTTTATGTCATGATTACTAATTAGGTCAGTTAGAGAGATACTATTTAGTGGATTAGGAACCATAACAAGTTCAAGAGGTTTACATTGAATTAAAATGATTTTTTGAAAAGAACCCCCTCAATCAGCCCTCCCCAAATAGTGACCAATCCCACTTGGGGAACTAAATGAGGTATTATAGGACCAGGTGACATTAAATATGCAAATATATTTTTTAATTGATTAATATTATTGGAAATAAGTGATAGACCTTATATTGATATCTATTACAATACTTAAGTGAAAATGAATAAGAAACATGATATGTTACTGAAGAATAATCTTATTACAAGTGAAGAGACACCATAAATTATAGGCAAGTGAAAGGGCACAAAATGCAACAATTCTATTATATTTTAATCTTTTAATAATTCTTATTTAATATATGCTGATATTGGATCACCAAATGATTTAAGTCATTAATAAATGAACATTTTATGAATTTCCTTATTTATGTGAAAAAATGTATTGTTTCATGCATCATGTGTATTCATGGTGATAATTTCTAGCTGGAAAAAATAGTGGATGCCCTATAAGAGGAATTTCATAAACGGGTTTGTATGTACAACACTCTTACAAAACATGTGAAAGTAAAAGAAGAAAAAATTTGTTATTAAAATGAAACATATAATGAATCTCTTTAATATTTGATAGAATGTGTTTATGAAAAAAAATTCATTGAGATTTAATTTGAATAAGCATTTCCTATATTTCAATACATGCACAATGATTTTATGTTTTTAAAAGATGCTCAAATACATATATAATCATATAGGGTAATAGAGATTTAACATTTATTGCAAGAATCAATATATATGCGTGATGATCAAATAAAGAAGGTGACAGAGTAATGTGAAACTATGATGTGATCAGTTTTCGATGAGTATAACAATCTTAACATAATTTTCTTATATCTGAAGATGAGATTAATTTTTTATGAATCAAAACAAGATGTAACATCCCATATTACTATGAAATTTAATGTTCTTATATAAGTATTATTAGAGTATCATGACTCTTTTAATTACATTTTACCATTCTCAAATTAAATGTAAACATCTATTAATAATAAATAATCCCATATACTAGAATCTATTTTATAAATTAATGATGTTTCAAGTGATTGTGATGGTTTAAAACCAATCTATATGAAATTATTAATTGTGAAAAATTGTGTTATATCCCCCAAATAATTGGTGTATATAAACATAATAATAAATAGATATTCACTATTAAGTATTTCAACTAGTGATTGTATCACTCAAAAGAACCAATTATCAAAATCTGTGAATCCTAGACAGTCTACACCAAAAATTAAAAAAAATGTGAAATATAGTATAATGATTGTGTTTCTAGAAATATGAACATATGAAATTGGATTGAAATCACAATTTTTCATATCATGTGAAACAAAGATGTCTATAATTTAGTGGAGAATTTGTGATTAAAATCAAAGACTTGTACCTGAGAAGTGAAATTTACTAGATAAAAAATTTGACAAGTCAGTATTGGGTTGTGATCAAAATAATAAGACAAGTTAAACAAATACTATCTATGAATTAAAATTAGATAACCCCTCATATCATATGGATAATGAAATGAAAACCCAGTATAAGATTCAAAATAAGCTGCTAATATTCTCAAAGACAGTCTTGTGATTTTTCTTGCTAATTTAGAGAAATCCATAATGTTATATGAATAACATGAAACATTTTGCATTAATGTAAAAAAATTATGATACAACATTATGAAGAATAATTTCATGATAGTAAATCAAAAAAAACTATTGTATTAAAGAATATTTATATTAGATATTCAATAATGTAGAACATGGTGAAAAATTATGTTCACCCACATGTCTAGAATAATAATTATCCTTCCAGAAAATGAAGATTTCATCAATATATGAATATGATTTTCTAGATAATTAATGAACTATCTTACATAGAGAAATTATAGTGGTGATAAGATCTATGATACAAATGATAAATAATTTTTGAAAATTAGATAGGGAACCACTAATATTGTATAAAGTAGTGTAACATGGTTAAGAAAAATATCTCAACCTTTTTGTTCACATAGATGAAATAGTATGGTCTCTATTTGTCCTATAATATTTTAATGCTTTCCTATTATCATTAATGTAATTGAATGATATTGTTTCAAACCTTATGGTAGAGCATTGATTCAATTATGTTGTTAAATATTTAAACATAGGGAATGTTGAATTTGTGAACATCATGATAATACCAATCACATTTTCACCCTTTGATCTTAATTGTGTTGCCTATAACAATTAAAGGAGAGATCATTGTTTAAGAAACTGGGGTTTATCATTTTCCCATGAATTTATTTGTTATTATTTTTAATTGTTTGAAGGATTTTTATATTGATTAATAAATCTGAATAATTATATCTTCTTTAATGAAAATTGTGTCATTACGAGCACAATTTCATATAAATAGTTGTTTATGGAAGACTATATAACATTATCCTAGTATCTGTTATTTTCTAAAGTTAGATACCACATGTAGACTTATAATTGAACAAATAAAGGATATTTTTAATTAGAACCATGTGAAATCATCCCTATCAAAGAGGTATTCAATAAATAATCACCAAATGGGAGGAGAAAATATTTTTGAAAAAATCCCTACATTAGATTTTAGTTTTATTTCCAAGAAGAGGGATAAAAACTTTTATGGACATGTTGACTCCTGTAATGTATTCTATATATGAATTAATAAAAAACCCCAAATTAAATATTGTTGGTGTAGTTTTTATTATTTCAATAACTTGTCAATATGGTTTCTGTATGTTGATGATGAAAATTTTTGAATCATGGTTTATTGTAAGGTATTTATAGTATTTTATTTCATGATTTAATAATAATCTACGTTGTGAATTATAATTATTATTGACATTATCCTAATACCAAATACAACATGTACTATATTATTTTGTCCCATTATTTAATATAGGTTAAGACCATGAACATATTCATTATCATGATGATGTGAAGATGCCATGAGGATATAAATTATTTCTGCTTGCAGTAAAAGCAGTTATTATTAAGGTGGTTTTTGATTTTTGGGCTTAAACATTCATTATATCAACACATATAATACATTTTCATGTGGGAGTTTAATAAAAAATAAGGCCCACCATTGAATACCCCATGGGATATCCCTCAACCAACCATAGGGGAACCTAAGGGTATATCCCTATGGGAGAGCCTAACAAGGGGCGTAACTCAAGTTGGTATGTAGGTCCCTATATAGGTTCCACAATGCACATGCTGAATAGAGTGCATAGATTGGGAATATAACCAATATGGGGGATCTCATGGACAATGTGTATCTTAGACCTTGTAATAATGATGTGAAAGGAAATTAGAGTACCTACCCAGGTGTTGTCTCAAGCAATTGGATGTGAGTTCATGATTATTATATTGTGCCCCATAGGTATGGAGGTTTTAATGTGTGATGAAGAGGTTTATGAGATTGTACATCCATCATTAAAAAATCCACACTTTTTACGGGTGCAAGATGCTACTAATCAAATCTATATGATGTCTTAGGGATTTCATCTCCACCACCTAGAAACCCAAAGAGGTCCAATATGATATATTTTAATCTAAACACAACTGTCGTCGAATAGATACCAATATGATCATTATTTATTTGATATAATGTTATTTTGAGGTGTTTGGATCCAATCAATTTCATTCAGGGGATCTAATATCATTCATACATCTTAATAAATAGTATAAAAATTCATTGTAGGATAAAAACAAGAGTTTGATTATGGAATTTAAGAAGCAAGAGCTTGGGATTTCATAGATGAAAATTATTCAACAATATCTTATATGAGAGTAACTCATTATAATGGGGAAACACAAACTATTTATTAATAGAGACATGATTCACGGTGTAAGTTTGTAGAAAATCTGATTGACATTGGTGTTCAAATTATATCCAATATACGCCAAAATATTAAGGGTTATGAATGAGTTATCGATGAATAATAATAACTTGGTCATACATGGTGATACTCGCCTATAAATGTCGAAGACCCTGACCAATAAATATTGGTGAAAATATTCAAGATAACTCATGTTAGAAGAAAAATATATTCCCTAATACCTCCTAGCTTACAAATCAAAGAGGTTCTACATATATACTTCTTTCATAAAGGATAAAAATGCCCCTGGGACATTGATATGTTCTATGAATACCTGAAATCCTTTTTGGATAATTTAGTTGTGAAAATCCACTTGATAAATCACTTTAAAACATAACTCAGTCATTCTTGATGATTTTAGTTTTTTGAAGCCTTCCAGGTTCATACTCTTTTCATAACAACTATGAGATTGTGTTATTGACACTGTATTTCACAAATAATCTTTTTAATAGTTTTTGTAAAATGAATTTCATGAGGAAGAAGTGGGGTTTGTACATTCTATTCTAATAAAATTATACATAAAAATTAAATGAATCAAAACTAAATTAAGATAGTCAATGTGTGTGGATAATGTGTGTGTGTACAAAATAATGTCGAGTACTGATGTGGTGAAATTTTTTAATAGGGTGTGTGTTCATATTATTTTTATAGAAATAATTATTTTCACTTTTGGATTTTGACCTAAAAAAGTGTGTGTGTTTTTAATGTAATAATATGAAATATTGATGTATGTAAATTACCTGTACATGGATTGAGAGAAAAAGTTAGTTGTGTATTGCATGCCTACTTTTATATGTACAAAAATTGAGATACCCAAAATAAGATGTTCAAATTTCATGGAATTAATGAAGGGTTTATAATTTATTGAGATTTCAAGAGAAACTTGAATTGATTTTTGTAATATTTTTACTGCCTAACTAATGAAGACAAATATGTGGGAACACCTTTCCCACATTTATGTGATTTAGGGTACTCTTTTAAAATGATACACAACCCAAGAATAGGTGAACCAATGAAACTGATTTGATACACGTGATTATGTCATTTGAGTAAGACCAAAAAACCTAACTAATGGATGATTATGTTTCTTGAATATAACCATAGAATGTTTTATCCTACCCACTGAAGGAGAAATATTATAAAATCAAAATGCAGTGGATCTTGGATTTCTTCAATGGTAAAGTTTTTTTGTTGGTTATAAGAGTATTTTAAGTATTCTAGTAAGATAAAAGAGTATATGGATTTCCATTTTTCGAGCTAGAGAAAGATTTATTTTTGTTGGAGAAAAATGAAAAAAAAAACCTCTCAGTTAGATCCAGATATGAAGATTTTAGTTTGGAGCTAAAATTCATTGTCATCACATGTGTGATAGTGAAGTATAACTGGGAATACATTATAAAGGAAATAGACAACATTTTAAAGATTTAGTCATTATGTCGAAACATGAAAATTCTATGTACTACACTTTACGTTTTTATTACTACACTTTATGTGAGTTTTAGAGTTATTATTTAGTGTATCTAGATCCATAATATGTTCAAGATGTTGAATTTGAATGAACCATAATTTGTTAGAAGAAACAACTGATTTACGCCTCAAATATAAGAGTTCAATCCATTATAGGGAACTAAAAATTCATCAAAAGACATTTATAGACCTTTTATAATTAATTTTATCTTATTTTAGGAGAATCATGTAAAATTAGTGTAGTTTTCAAATAGAAAATTTTTCATTCCTCAATACATTGTGCTCTATATTATATTTATGGGGTCATCTTTTTTATTCCCTTAATTGTTAGGTGGAAATACAAGTGACATAATATTATAGTTCTTTTCTGGTGCATGAGTAGGTATTAAAGATTCAATTGTCCATGAAAAGAATGGTGAAAACATATATAAATTGTCAAATTTATGCAGATCATCATTGTCCACCATTATCTCTCGATGTCGATGATCATGTTATCTAACAAAACTCTCAAAATAAAGGACATCATCATTTTCTAAGAATGTTAAATTTAGTATTTTTTACATTAACAATTTTGAGATATTGTTAAAAAATTAATGATTTTTATTTTTAGTTGCATTTGACAATATGATTCATATTTGTACACAATTGTATTTCATTTGTTCAATTGAAGATGTATTGAACTTATCCTCACAATGATATTTTATGTGGCTGTCTTGATCATCATTCAGATTCTATAATGATTCCACATGAAAATATGGGTTATTGATATATAAAGAAAATGTTAATTTGGTAGGAATTTTATGGAATTAAGTTCCTATCCACGAATAGGCTTTATAATGGTTACAATTTATGTAGTTCTAATATCCTACAAATTTATAAACACTAAATGAAACAATAATTATTAGTAAATATTGACCAATGATAGGGAAAATTTACAACACACAGTTTCAGGGACATAAAACATTCATTATATATTTTTTAGAAATCAAATACATGGGTTGAATTCTAATAGTCATTGGGTCATTTTAAAATATATTGAAAATGTTTGTTTTTGTGTATTTTATGTGAAAGGTTTATGGAATATGCGCACCCTCTCCAAGAATCCATTAGATGATAGTTTTTGAGTCCATAGGTAGCTTCATTGTTGGTGCACATTTTGGAAAAAAATATAATTATTCACTCAAGTGGGGAATATTTTTGTAAAATAATATAATTGTAATGGCATATTTTCCAAAACTATTCTTCACATTAGTTGATGTCTAGTGTCATTTTCCAGGTTGGCACATGGTTTTCTAAAATTTGTGGTCCTACCATGTGACATACATTAAATGCCATAAAAATTAGAGTTTATCTCGGGATTACACCTTGATACTCACATTTGTGGTCCATCTATCCTATTCTCTTTAGCCAGGCATTCATGGAAATTATAAGTTAAATAAAAAAGTGTTTTTCTTGGAATCAATTAATGTATGATCTTTATAATTACTGAAAATTCCATATTATACATTCTTATCACTTTGTATAATTATCTACACACTCAATGAGACATTAATATATTATATAATATATTCATCAATGCCATATTATGTGTATATTGATGAGATCATTTAGGGATTTGTTGAAGATAATAATTTTCATGTTATGATCAAGAGGACTCATGTTTCCTTCTTCGTTTTCATTAATAGTAGTGAGCTAGTTGAATTCTCTCCCACAATACATATACTAGAACATGAAAGCACGATTTTAGAATCCCATTCTATTTAATTTTTGGAAAAATATCCTTGTTTTATTACACATGTATTATTTTTGGAAATAGAAAACATAAGGTGTTTGATAATTATCTTTATTGAATTTTTTTGTAATTTTTTTTTGCAGATAACATGGAAGGTTTGTTTTTTGTGGGATCATGAATTTGTATTATGGAACCTTTTTGGTTCAAATTTGCGTCTGTGATAATGTAGCACATGGTTGGTTACATTACATGAGGACATGGTAACTGGAATTTTATCTTCTCATGAGTATTGTGATTTTCATTAGGTATGAATAAATTGTGTGAGGGTAGAATGTGGATGGGTATTCCATGTTGATTTAAATGACGAATAAGTTTAATAAGTTCAAATTTCTTTCATAATATATTTTAATATTGCATAATAATTTGATATTATCACCCTATAATTAATATATATTTTAAATGATATGTTATTGTATAAAGTGGTGTGTCATGGGAATTCATTGGGGATAATCCCTCATGTTTTTTATCCCCCCTCTCTTAGAGACAATGGTGCATTTTCCGAGGTTTTGTACTGAGATACGATTAAAGAAAATATATTGTAATTATATAGTAATTCATTATCAGGTAGTGGTATTGATATTATGCGTCAAATCATGGATCTTATTTTATGTTATTTATAGAGTGAGGCCACCTTGGTGTATTTTAGTTTTTATTCCATTTATTGATTTATTTATGTATATTTTTATTTTATCTCCAAACCTGATGTTTCATTATGGTAATTTTTTTTTAATATTACATTTCATTCATCTTATAATGTGGTTTTTATTTGTCTTTTCTTTAGTGTTACTTTAACATTTCTATGAAAATCATCCATAATGACCAAGTATTCCCATTTCACTTTTTCTGAACCTTTTGTGTCTTATAGAAATCACCCACGGTCAGTAGAACCGTTGACCCCCACAAGACAATGGGTTGGTAGTGATTTTACAAGATATTAGATAAGAAAAAATATAATATACACAAAACTGAAATGTCAGTGATCATCTTCGACCAAGAGTATAACCAATATCCAAACGAAACCAATAATAATAATGAGAAATGTGAATTAATAATGAACTATAAAAATTCTATAAGGTAAAATAAGAACTACTCTTTTCCATGTGGGAGTGGAATAAAAGAATGATTTAGTTAGCCTATATATATGATGAAATCAAACCATTAAATATATTATCACTGCAAATATGGTCATTTTTAATATATCCAATATGTATAATAATGTCTTGCATTAATTATTAGTAAATTAGATATAATTCTACTCATAATGAAATATAATTATGGTGTTAAAATACTATATATGTGTCTGTGTATTATATATAATATTTATTATTATTATTAAAATTTTATATAATGTATTTATATTTGTTAATAATTTTCTTAATTTCCACGGAGTAGTAAAATTAAATTATAAAATATAAATAATTATATTTTTTTTTGTATTTGTAAATGCATCTTTGGTATAAAAGTAATTTTTTATTTTTTCAATGAACTGTTTTATTATTTATTTTTTATTTTGTACTACTATATTATATTTTACACAATTAACATATTAATATTTCTCAATCATATTATCATCTTTTAAATAAATTATTTTAAGGAAAATATTTTAAGAATACTTAATTTTTAGAAATTTTCAATTAAACAAAATGTTTTTCATTATATTTTTTATTTTCATTTCAAAACAATAATTTCAAAACAATATATTAGGAATTATTAAAATAAAACATTTTATGGATTTATTATAACAGTATATTCATAAGAGTAATTTTTTTAATATTATAAAATTATTGATTTTTAGATAAAAAGTGAAAAAAATAATATTAGAAATATTTTATCCTTTACAAAATTACTATAAAAAAATACAATTATTATTTTGAAAAAAATTATTATATAAAATTAATTTCATTAAATTAAATTCATAATATTTAAAAACTATTTTTATATATACAAATCATGATTGATATTATAGAAATTTTATATAACATTTTAATGATGCTTATTTTTCATATATTTATATTAATATACTCATTACAATTTGTAATTAGTTTTTCAACAAGATTTAATATTTTTAAAATATTATTTAAATAATATTTAACATTTTAAGGTGAATATATTCAATAAAAAAATTATCCTAAACATAAATATCGTTCTTAATAATTCACTTTTTATAAAAAAAGGATATCACGCATTACATGTGCAAATGTCAAAATTAAATTTCTTATGCAATGAAAATTTACTGAGTAAACCAGAATTAAAACATTTAATATTAATGTTAAAAATAAATAATATGATTATTTTTTTTAGAGTTGAAAATTGAAGGTTTAATAAGAAAACATGTCTATAAATCATGTGTGAAAAGTTTGGCTTTTTGACATTTTAACACTTCTGTGACTCTATTATTATCCACTTTAGCTTCACAGTCCATGTTAATCATTTTCTCCATTTAAAATAAATTGTAAAATGTGGAATAATTCCCTAAAATTAAATTATAAAAGTAACCAGCAAACCTCAATTTTTCTACACTTTCAAAACCCATAATAGTTAATGCTCACACATCTCTAATATTTTCTAATCTATATAATAATATACTAGAAGATTTTATCCTTATGGAATACTAATATAATGTTTTTTATCGTGGTTACCAAATGAGAATTTCCAAAAAAGTGGAAATATTATATTACACACCTTTTTTATTGTGTTATCCTATTATCACCCTAATCATATTCTATCCAGGAAAGTATGAAATGACTATTTTTATTAATATTTAAGTAGGTTGGTTAAAATATATAATTCATTTTATAATATCCTCCAAAAGCAATGAGAAAATTTTGATTGATGTCATGGTTGTGTGCCAACAACTGCTACCATGAACGATGGGTAAAATTTCCCTTCACAACCATTTATAGAAGGATGGTGAAGTAAATTAACTAAGATAATATTAAATTTTTTACATTGTTATTATTTTTGAAAGATATGATATATTAGTTTCATCCTTTATTTAATTCAATAAAAACTAAAGTGTGGTTTTCTGTGAATGTAAACTACCACCTCCATGTGATTTTTTTTATCTTTGGTTTTACATACCAACTAACAGGGGTAGAAAAAAATATGAATGTAATGTACAAATAGTTTTTTGATAAACCATGAAAACTCTAGAATGATAAAATTAGATATTCCCAATGTATTATTTTTAATAATAAATTATACTAAATTTATCTGATAAAACTAACACATCAAAATAACTTCCATTATTTATTATATTCATGGAAAACCTATTTACATGGATAAATTATTGAATAATGTAATTATGAATGTCTTAATAATATAAAATTATGAAGATTATGAAATCATTTTGCAATACTTTGATCATGGACCACAAACCATTAATGTTTCTATTAAGTTGACCAATGAACATCAAGTAACCAACATAATTGGGAAAATATATTAAATTATTAAAAAACTTTGATAAATAGACTTAAAAAAATAAATATATAAGTATAATTACTTTTGAAATTTTATATCTAACATATATTTATTGACTATGATGTTATGTTAATGTGAATAGAGATCTTCAATAGGAGGTAATATTTTATATCTTTATCACCTAGTATATTTGAATACCATGATTTTATACATAAATTTAAAAATATTGGGTATTACTTATATCCCCATTAATTTTAATATTATATGTTATTATTTAATTAGGAAAAATAAATTTAATTCATGATCTTTATTGTTGTGGTTTATGATTAATGGATTTCTTATAATATAAGTGTATTCTATAACTCATTTTTATTTTATTATTCATAATATTTCCCTATGATTTTTATCATTAATTTTATATTAGTTTCTGAATATATATCGTATTATATAACATTTTTTCCAATATTTACTGTTTATGTTTTCTATTCATTCATTAATATTAAACTATGTAACGGATAACTATCATCAACATAAACAATGGGTCCCCTTAGTGTCCAAAACATTCCTTCTCGTCAGTTATCTAATATTTAATTTGAAACATACAAAAGGATAATTTCATATTATCTTCATATTTAACTTCTATTAATTTTAAAATATTGAATTTTTATATTTTTTACAATGTGGTATTTTATAATGGAGTTTTAAAACATAAAAATTGATATTTTAAAACTTATTTGTGGCTTATAGTTTTTCCATTCCATTATTTGTATCACATTAATAAAATATTGTTCTTATAAACATCCCATAATTTTTTATATATTCCACATAAATATTAGAAAAATTAAATATACATTCTATTTTTGTAGTTATAAAAGTTTTTAATTTTCTATTAAATCAATATTTTTAAGTTAACCTAGTTTAATAAACTTTACTATATCTTGATTCACATTGAGCATGAACACCCTCAAAATATTTTAAAACCGTGTACAATTATTAAAATATGAAATTAATTTGTGTATATCGTTCTGAGTTCAATTTTTTAAAAAATAACCAATAATGAAATTGATTCAATAAAAACACTTTACATATTTCATAAATATTTACCCAACGTGTCATATTTTATTATTTCTTCATATATTCCCTTATCTTGAAATATCAATATTATAACTGAATGTTCAAAACATATATTTCAAATTCAAATATCGTAATACAAATGATTTAATTCAATTTCTACTTTATCCTTGGTATTCGTCCATTATTTATTCCTTTAATAATCATTACAAAACCCACCTCCTTTTCATAGTTATTATCTTACGTATGATTTATTTATAATTTATTTTCCACATGTGGCACAAATATATATGGTTTGTATTTATGTTATTTGTGATCTTGTTATTATGTTTCTCACCAATTCATTATGTAAATCATTATATCTCATGAGTTTGTGGTATTCGATTCGGTTGTGAACCAATTCCAATATGGGACATCCTACACATTATAGTGATGGTATTAGGATGGACCCATAAATTATGTATATGATATGAATTTTTATGTCATTTCTACATTTTAATGATATTATGATATCATTTAAAGATGATATATCTCCTCCCATATTATTATACCCATTATTATAGCATTTCATCCACTTGAATATCAAATTATACAATATTTCCATGATTACTCCATTTCTAGATTTTTTGGATCACACATTTTCATATGTAATTTCCCTAGGATATGTAATATAGTATTATAAGTTATATGGGTGTTTTGATAACAATGTTGATTTTTATATAAAGATGAGGTTTTCGAATTTATTATGATTTCTTTTTTATCTTCGAAAGATAATATATCTATATACTATCAACTTTTTTTATTGTAAATTTTTTCTAATAAATTCGAAATAATATTTTTTTAATACTTGTGTGACAATATTTTTATCAAAGGATGGTCTAGTTATTTTTTATGTGTAGGATGCAAAATCTTATTAAAAACCTAAAGGAGAAATATAAAGGATAAGAATTTTTATAAGAGAAAATCCTAATATTTTGGAAATGTAGTGATTATTTTATTTTACATATAATTACATTGAAGCGAGAATGATTCTTTCCAACTAACCATTTAAAAGTGTTGTGCACTATTAATGTGTATAGAAAAATATTAGTTGAATCTTTGGTGATGGTACTATTTTTCTGAAGTCACTTATTTTTTAATTTAAATTTTAAATATGGGTTATTTGGAGATCTTAATTATATTAATAGATAGATAATGATTGATTTAATAATTTGGTAAAATATTTAATGATTCATTATTTTTGTATTTCATGTGATTCGTATATTTTTTTCATTAAATATTTTTTCTATTAACTATTTGTTTCTTAAAAATAAAATATCATTCATGGATGAAATGTTTTTTCAATATGCGGGATCCATGGATTATGGGAATAAAAAATATGCTACCATAAACATGTATTTATTGATATTGGAAACCTTTTTATATTATGGCTTGGATTAAAATCTAAATTATTTGAATTCTGATCAATATTCTCTTCAGAAGTGGGTGTAAATTTAATTAAAAAAAACAAAAAGATCAACTATATCATAAACTAAAATCCCCAATATTTAACTCAATCAAACCTTTATCAATTTGATAAATCAAACGTCATCTATAAATCTATTTAAATTAACTCTATAAACAATACAATCATTAAAACCAACTAATAAATAAAATCCAATGAAATAGTACCATTCATGGGGATTCGGCCTATATTCATTTGTACATATTAGTAGGTCATCATACCTTAGAAAATTTGATATGTGTTAATCATCCATGCCACAAATGGAATAATTGCAGAGGATGATGCATTAATTAGTCATTTTTTTGTTTTTTATAACAATAACAAACAACCAACTACATTATAAACCATCCACAAAAAGGGTACAATTTTAATTATGGATTATTTTCACCTATAACCATTCAATGATCCAGTTTTATAATAATGTATATAGCGACACTCAGGTAAAATCCTTGGTTATGGTAATATTTTTTTCCAGTTGATTTTTTTTAATGTGGGGTTTCACTTCAGTGAATTATTATATTGATTAATTGACGGAGTATGATTTTGAAATTTGAAAAAATGGGTAAATTATTTAATAGTTATTTAAGCTTCTGATATACTTCATAATTTTGTAATATTGGTTTAAATTAACACTGATGTTTGAATATAGTTTCGATTATAATTTCCTAGTGTTTAGGATTTAATACAATACAGAACATAACTATTTTTTTTAATATCTTCCAATAAATTTTTATGGTAGTGCATTTATGTTTCAAATAGCGAATGGAATCCAAATGTTAATTAAAACATGTCATTAATCTGTAACATTTTTATTTTAACATGAAAATTGTTATCTGAAATAATATTTAAAAATAAATATATTTCAATAGCTTCATAAACCCAAATTATGACTCACCGAAGTGGATTATTTATAAACCCATTTTGATAGTTATGAATTGGGTTTTCTATTATTATGGTGATGAGTTAAAAAGATGTAACACCCCAAGCTTCTATGGTACGCTTCTCTTTGAATAATGTGATAGCGTGTGTTGTACGCAACACCGAGTTCTAACACACCATAACTAATCAAACTAGCCGTTATGAATAGTAATACCTACTTTTTGAAATTATATATATTTTATATTTGAAAATGGACTTCATTTTTGGATTCGGAATATCGAATTTAGCCTAGGGTGAAATTTTGGTACATTTCGGATAACTTTCATATTTTGATGAATAGTGAAAATTACTAAATTTTAATTAAAAACAACTTTTTTAATCAAATTAATTACTAGTGATAAATTATGAATTTGAGTGGTTTTAAAGTATATTTAGAATATATTTTTACCATTTAATATAATTTTGGTCATTGGACATAATTTTACAATTAAACCGAACATAAACAAGTGTCAATCTTTTGATAGTTATTATCTCTTAAAAACACGCTTTTTGTTTTAACAGCGGGAATTAATTTTAAATTAATTTCTGCCACTTCTGTGTTTTGAATTTAGGAAAATGGATTCCATATTTGGAATCAGGATGTTCAAATTGTGTAAATAGGTAACTTTTATTTTTAGACATTTTGAATAGTTACTGTGGTAAATATTTTATTTTCCATGGTTAAAGGGTAAATCCGGTAAATAAGGGTTAAAAAAATAATATAATAATAATAAAAAATTACCCTAAAACGTGTCCTAACCTTATTGGTGGACACATACCCGACCATGGGCATCCTTGGGTCAATTTGGGGACCCCTTGGAGCCACTTGTATGTGGTAGGGACACTTTATATTAATAAAGTTAAAATAAAAATAAAAATGGCATAAGCTTACATCTTTTAGAAGAACAATTTTTACATAGGGTTATACATGTTGGATTTTCGATTATAAATATTCATTAGAAAGCTAAAAAGATTTCCTACATAATGATATTTTATTTATAATTTTTATACATTATATAATTTATTTTATTTATGACACAATGATGATACAGTAATTACTAAAATAGTGAAAAATAAAAATAATTGATCTTATAAATACCCAAATAATTATAATATGAAACTTTTAATGAATTAAAATAATTTTATATGATAATATGATATATTAGGATTGATTTAATTGACTTTGTTCGAAGTAATCAATCTGTTAGGAGTTTCACAAAAATCAACTATTGAATAGTGTCAAAATTGACATAAAAGAGTTCTTAAAACAAATATTATATTATTAATTGATATTAAATTCCTAAAAATCTAAGGTTCGGCCAAGAGACTTATATTATGATAGGTTCCTCATTAATGGACCACTTGGGGGTCTCTTGGATGTATATAGTAAGTTTATTAATCATATTATATAAAAATACAAAGAGACATTGTAAAAGTGAAACTAATTAACTTAGAGTTAATACTTAAAGATAAGGTTAATATAAGTACCCAAACCTGTCTAAATTCTATTGTATGAGTTGTTTTCGACCTATCCACACCTCATCCTTTGAATAGTCAACTTTGGAGCCTTTGTAAACCGAATATGAATTTATTATAAATTAATATTTCTAACTTTTCCAAAGGTGCCCCTCACCCCTCTTATAAAAGGGCACTCCTCCTTCTCATTTCTTCACACCTTCAAAGCCTTTTGGTTCGGCCAAACTCTGCCCAAATACTCTCCCAACATCCCTCACTACAACCTAGAGGCCTTAGTTTGATCAGAAAGCCAACCTAAGGAGCCCTTTTGATCAAATCAAAAGGAAGAACCCGAAGAAGAGGTAATGATTTCACCACCCTTTTCTAAGTTCATTTCTTCTTCCACTTCTTCTTCCTTTGTTCTTACCATTCTGAAATAATAACTCCAGTATCTCACATATACTGTGATGTTATTATAAATATGGTACAATCATATTCAGTATTCTATCCACCCTTTGAATAACATGTCACCATAGGTGCGTACGTACGGCTTACCGTCTCCACGTCGTGGTGTAATTGTTATTCAATATAATATTATTTGGATGGGTATAATAATGATGTGTAACTCATGTAAATAATAAATATAACATGTTAATGATTCTGTATATATGATATACCATCCATTTATATATTATTTTAATATCAAAATAATGATATTGTCGCTCGTGCGTACGTACGGACTACCGTCTCCACGAACGCGATGAGATTCATTCTCCATCGTATCCATTCAAGTATAATTATCATTTGATGATTTAAAAATGATGTTTAAGGACTGTATATCATTCTGGATATGAATAAGATACAACAACCATGGCTTATTTAACAAAACATATAAAAGAAAATGAGTAAGTTAACTCCCGAAACGACGATAATTCTAAGATATTATTAACAAATCAATGTTAAAAGATCATATATGATATCATATTAATATATATGATTCTTGTATAATTTAATAACAACTATTTCACCATTATACAGGAGGTTAACCTACCCCAACCAAGGAAAAGTACAAGGTAAAGGTTATTTCACAATCTCTTCATTATCCGAGGTTGTTTATACGTAATAATCTACTGGGATATCTTTATCATCCACATCCATGTTTCTTAAAAATGTATTTCAAAACATTTTTACTATTTACAATAATATGGGTTAAATTCATTTATACCCTTGTTTGACTTTTTATAAGAGGTTTATAAAGGAATCTTTCCGTCGTTTTCAAAACAAGGTCCTTTTTAACCTTTTCGACAGAATTGAGGTAAGAATGTTTTTTTTAACTTATACGGCGGGTGCGGTTATTTTACGCCGTTATAAAATCTTCAAAGCTTTCCTTACAAGCTTATAAGAACATTTTCAAAGAAAATGTTTTATTTTATATGGATCTTAAATGATTTCAAAATAAAAGGAGATATTTCTTTAAAAAGAATTTTGATTTCATCTATGTCAACATCCTTTGATGGATTTTAAGATTATTTGAAGTTGATTTATTATGATACAAACTTCTATATTGTATTGAAGGTTTTGTGATATGTTTGACTGTGGATGTGCTATTTTTATACCATTCATAGTTTATTGTGAAAGTATTGACATTTCGTATGCTAGTTTTAATACGAATGTTTATGTTATGTTTAAACCTTTTCATATGGGAATGCATTGGACTTAATAAGTGACGGGTGGAGCCCGCTATAGCTCCTCGATGCATCGGTAGGTCTCATGAGACAAACTAGTGTCTTGGCACAAGGCCTTGACAAAATCTTATTTGTAGTCTTGGCACGAGGCCTTGGCTATGTGGTTATGATAGTCTGGCATTATGCATTCCAACATTATGAAAGTGGTTATTGATATTGCATGTGATTATTCGATTAGTAGAATATCCATGTGAACAAGTAAATGGCATTATTTCATTTTACTTTTGCCATACTATGTTGAAGTTCAATTTTAAAAGGCTTTTGTTTTAGTAATTCATTGCCTTAAATGTTTATGCTTATTTTGAAAGTTCCGCTATATTGTTATCCTTACTGGGCATTTGAGCTCACCCCTTTTCTATGTTTCATTTTTCCCAGGTAGTGAAGAAGTAATTTATGAATGACTTGCAGGGATATTATGAGGGGTTAATAGTGTAGATATGAAGACTTTGTTGTTGTATTAGTTTTTCACTTTGAAATGTAATGTAAAACTTTATGATTATATCTAGTGTTTCCAAGGCTACTAAACCATTCGGTCTTTCGGGATTTGATCTTTCTTGTGATCATGCCAATGTTATGTAATTAATGCACCGACTCTGGGTAGCTGGGGTCGGGGCGTTACAGTTGGTATCAGAGGAAGTTTAGTACAAACCTTGGAAGCTAGATTTAGATAAACTCTGATTAGAGCACGTAGACCTAAGATGAACTTTGAGGATTAGTATAGAAGAACTTCCTAGAATTTTGGTATTGTAGAGATTTTGTGAGTTTTCCGAGCAATACATCCCTGTCTGGATACGAGCAGGTAGAGGCGGCTCTGGCACAGATGTACCTAGGGGTAAAACCCGAAAACACCGCTTTGAGCTAGACTCGAACGAGAACTGGTGCACGACAACGGGCCTTGCGGCACTCTTGGTTACGACACTCCCGGGGGATATGCTTAGGATAACTCTCATTATCTTTACAAATCATTATGAAGGGTTTATGAGTATATACTTCCTCAAAGAAAACATTTTTATGATTATGGATTATATCCATAAATAGTTCAATTTATGTTAAGTGTTTTATAAGTATGGGATTATGTAAACTGATCTAGTTTATGCCATTGTTTAGAAATGGCGCCTAGTGGAAGAAATGGAAACCGTATCAATGCACGCACTCCATGTAGGGATTGCCCTCCTGCTCAAGATAATTATAGTGGGGCTGGTGATGCAACTGGTGCCGATCAGCTAATCACCATACTGGGACAACTTACTCAGGTTATGAATAATAACCTTACCCGTATGGAGCACCCTGATCCGCAGCGTGGAGGATCAATGTTAGATCGATTCATGAGACAGCAACCACCAACGTTCAATGGGAATACAAATCCCTTAGTAGCTGAGCAATGGATATTTTCCCTAGAGAAAATATTTCAGGCTTTGGGGAGCAGTGAAAGGGAAAAAGTTATCATGGCAGTTTACCGCCTCACTGGAGATGTTGATCAATGGTGGTCATTGATTCAAAATATGAGGAAGATGATGAAGTATCAAATATGGAATGGAGGGAGTTCAAAGATCTGTTTTTAGAAAAATACTTTCCTCGCGACCATCGAGCAGATATGGAAAGACAATTTCTAAGTCTGAGACAAAAGGAGGATGAGAATGTCACAAAGTATGAGGCTAACTTTACAAGATTAGCGAGGTACGCTGGTGATTATATTCGCAACCCAAGAAGTAAGATTGATCGTTTCTTTGATGGGTTAAAACCATTTCTCCGTCGAGCATTAGTCTCACAATCCTTTTCATCGTACGAAGACATTGTCTCATGTGCTATCAAGACCGAAAAGGAATTCTCTAAGTCTTATGACTTTAAAGCAAAGCAAGAGAAGAAGAGACCTGCTGATCAATCTGGGAATGGAAATAAGGGGAAGAAGGGAAAGGTTGAATATCCATCTTGTGGTAAGTGCGGGAAGAAACACCCCGGTGCTTGCCTGAAGGGAATGGGAGTCTGTTACAAGTGTGGTGAAAAAGGCCACCAAGCTCATGATTGCAAGGGGAAGAAGGAAGCTACCAACGTTCAGTGCTACAATTGCAGGGAGATGGGGCATTATGCAAATGCATGTCCTAAGCGTCAGGAGAACTTACCTCAGAAAAGGCCAAGGGATCAAGGCCAGGCTTATGCTATCACTACTGCTGAGGTAGAAGCTCCGAAAGACGTGGTGGCAGGTAATTTAATGGTTTCCTCAAGTTTAGCAAATGCATTATTTGATTCTGGATCATCGCATTGTTTCATATCTTCCCAGTTTGCTAAGAAAATTAGATATTTCCAATTTGATTTAATAAGGGAGTTGTCAGTTAAAACTCCTAAGGGAAGTATCGTTGCAACAATGTTTTGTGAATCAATCCCCATTAGAGCACATAAATGTTCTTTATCTGCTGATTTCATCGTCATACCTATGATTGAGTTTGATATAATCCTCGGTATGGACTGGCTTTCGGACTATGATGCGAAGATTTATTGTAAGAAGAAAGAGGTTACGATTCTTGATGATAATGATAAGGAGCACCTTATTTTTAGAGCAGAATCGTCACCACCTAATTCTTATTTAGATCCACCCCCAGTAGCTCAACTTAATTCAATTATTGGGGAGGAAGAGAATGAAGTAACTATCGGTGAGGAAAGGAATGTTCAAATAGAGGATGTACCTGTTGTGAAAGAATTTGTAGATGTATTTCCGGAAGATTTACCTGGACATCCTCCAGAACGAGAAGTAGAGTTTTCCATTGATTTGATTCCTGGATCAAGGCCTATATCGAAGACCCCTTATAGAATGGCTACTGTAGAGTTAGTCGAACTAAAGAAACAACTAGAGGAATTGAGTAATAAGGGATTTATTCGCCCTAGTGTTTCTCCATGGGGAGCCCCTGTTCTTTTTGTTAAAAAGAAAGATGGATCTATGAGGTTATGTATCGACTACAGAGAGATCAATGTTATAACGATAAAGAACAAGTATCCCCTACCTCGTATTGATGATTTATTTGACCAACTGCATGGAGCTCAATACTTTTCAAAGATTGACCTTCGATCTGGATACCATCAGTTGTGTGTGAAGAAGGAAGACATTCCGAAAACAGCATTTCGAACCAGGTACGGGCATTACGAGTTTACTGTAATGCCGTTTGGATTGACCAATGCACCCTCTGTATTCATGGATCTGATGAATAGAGTTTTCAAGGAGTATCTCGATGAATTTGTGGTGGTATTTATTGATGATATCTTGGTATACTCCAAAACCTACGAAGATCATGAAAATCACTTGCGCATTATCTTGAAGACTCTGAGGAGGCATGAATTATATGGGAAGTTTAGCAAGTCTGAATTCTGGCTTCAGGAGATTTCTTTTCTTGGCCATACTGTCTCTAAAGATGGAATCTCTGTTGATCCTTCTAAGACCAAAGCAATCCAAGAATGGCCAGCACCTACGAGTATAACTGAGGTACGTAGTTTTATTGGTTTGGCAGGTTATTATCGACGTTTCGTCCAGAATTTTGCCCGATTGGCTAACCCATTAACGAAGCTCACACGTAAAGGGGTTAAATTTGTTTGGACAAAAGAGTGTGAAGAATGTTTCGAAGAACTGAAGAGAAGATTAGTCAATGCTCCTATATTGACTCTACCATCGGGGAATGATGGGTTCGTTATTTATAGTGATGCATCAAAGAAAGGACTTGGTTGTGTCCTTATGCAGAATGATAGAGTTATTGCCTATGCATCACGACAGTTGAAAATTCATGAACAAAACTATCCTACTCATGATCTCGAGTTAGCAGCTGTGATCTTTGCTTTGAAGATATGGAGGCACTACCTCTATGGTGAAAAATGTGAGATTTATACTGATCACAAGAGTTTGAAGTATATTTTCTCACAAAAAGAACTCAACATGAGGCAAAGGAGATGGCTTGAATTACTCAAGGATTATGATTGCACGATACACTACCACCCGGGGAAAGCAAACAAAGTAGCAGATGCTTTGAGCAGAAAAGACCATGGAGTTCTGAACATGATGAGAATTGAAAGGGATCCAATTTTCATGGATCTAGTGAAGATGGACATGGGAATAACCAGGGAAGGTGAAACATCAATGCTTTTTCAAATGGTTGCCAAACCATCTTTACTAGAAAGGATTAAGAGTTCTCAGACCGATGATGAAGAATTTCAGAAGAAGATTAAAGCTGTGAATGATGGGAGATTGAGAGACTTTGTGTATGAAGATGGAATTTTGAAATTCGGGAAGAGACTTTGTGTTCCCAATATACCTGATCTAAAAAGGGAATTGCTGGATGACGCTCATAGTTCCAATTTCTTTATACACCCTGGGAGCACCAAAATGTATAGGGATTTGAAGGAACATTTTTGGTGGGACAACATGAAGAGGGAGATTGCTGATTTTGTGTCAAGGTGTATGGTTTTTCAACAAGTGAAAGCTGGAAGGCAACAGCCTGGAGGAGTCATGCAACATCTTCCCATACCGGAGTGGAAATGGGACAATGTTACGATGGACTTTGTCATGGGGCTACCAAAGACTCCTAGAAGGAATGATGCAATATGGGTGATTGTTGATCGTCTTACCAAGTCAGCACATTTTCTTGCTATAAGAGAAGATCTACCCCTGGAACGTCTAGCAAGACTATATATTAATGAAGTTGTGAGAATTCATGGAGTACCCCTATCGATTGTTTCTGATCGTGATCCCCGTTTTACTTCAAGATTTTGGAAAAGTCTTCAGAAATCCCTGGATACTGAACTTCATTTGAGCACTGCTTACCACCCTCAGACAGACGGACAATCAGAACGGACTATTCAGACCTTAGAAGACATGTTGAGATCTTGCTCACTTGACTTTCAGGGTATGTGGGATCAATATTTACCACTAGTAGAATTTTCCTATAACAATAGCTTCCATTCGAGTATTCAGATGGCACCATATGAAGCGTTATACGGAAAGAGATGTCGTACACCAACCTGTTGGGATGACGTTGGTGAAAGAAAACTTGTAGGCCCAGAACTGGTGGAGGAAACGGTGGAAAAGGTGAAGGTAATCCAAAATCACATTAAAGCAGCTCAAAGTAGGCAGAAGAGCTATGCCGATAATCGAAGGAAGGATTTGGAATTTCAAGTCGGTGATCATGTTTTCCTAAAGGTATCTCCGTGGAAGGGAGTCATACGTTTTGGTAAGAAAGGTAAATTTTGTCCCAGGTACATCGGACCTTTCGAAATTCTAGAACGAATTGGGGCTGTAGCTTACCGATTGGCAATGCCGCCAAGTCTCTCCAAAGTTCACGATGTGTTCCACGTATCTCTGTTGAGGAAATACATGCCTGACCCAACGCATGTACTCACCTATGAGGAATTAGAACTGGAACCCGATCTTTCCTATTGCGAAGAGCCCATCAAGATTCTTGATACGAGAGAACAAGTGCTGAGAAACCGGACGACGCGTCTGGTAAAAGTTTTGTGGAGGAATCATAAGATGGAAGAGGCAACGTGGGAACCCGAGGAACTTATGATGAAGAACCACCCGAGTCTTTTTATGCAGTAATACCCTAGAAATTGCGAGGACGCAATTATTTGAAGGAGGGGAGAATGTAACACCCCAAGCTTCTATGGTACGCTTCTCTTTGAATAATGTGATAGCGTGTGTTGTACGCAACACCGAGTTCTAACACACCATAACTAATCAAACTAGCCGTTATGAATAGTAATACCTACTTTTTGAAATTATATATATTTTATATTTGAAAATGGACTTCATTTTTGGATTCGGAATATCGAATTTAGCCTAGGGTGAAATTTTGGTACATTTCGGATAACTTTCATATTTTGATGAATAGTGAAAATTACTAAATTTTAATTAAAAACAACTTTTTTAATCAAATTAATTACTAGTGATAAATTATTAATTTGAGTGGTTTTAAAGTATATTTAGAATATATTTTTACCATTTAATATAATTTTGGTCATTGGACATAATTTTACAATTAAACCGAACATAAACAAGTGTCAATCTTTTGATAGTTATTATCTCTTAAAAACACGCTTTTTGTTTTAACAGCGGGAATTAATTTTAAATTAATTTCTGCCACTTCTGTGTTTTGAATTTAGGAAAATGGATTCCATATTTGGAATCAGGATGTTCAAATTGTGTAAATAGGTAACTTTTATTTTTAGACATTTTGAATAGTTACTGTGGTAAATATTTTATTTACCATGGTTAAAGGGTAAATCCGGTAAATAAGGGTTAAAAAAATAATATTATAATAATAAAAAATTACCCTAAAACGTGTCCTAACCTTATTGGTGGACACATACCCGACCATGGGAATCCTTGGGTCAATTTGGGGACCCCTTGGAGCCACTTGTATGTGGTAGGGACACTTTATATTAATAAAGTTAAAATAAAAATAAAAATGGCATAAGCTTACATCTTTTAGAAGAACAATTTTTACATAGGGTTATACATGTTGGATTTTCGATTATAAATGTTTATTAGAAAGCTAAAAAGCTTTCCTACATAATGATATTTTATTTATAATTTTTAGACATTATATAATTTATTTTATTTATGACACAATGATGATGCAGTAATTACTAAAATAGTGAAAAATAAAAATAATTGATCTTATAAATACCCAAATAATTATAATATGAAACTTTTAATGAATTAAACTAATTTTCTATGATAATATGATATATTAGGATTGATTTAATTGACTTTGTTCGAAGTAATCAATCTGTTAGGAGTTTCACAAAAATCAACTATTGAATAGTGTCAAAATTGACATAAAAGAGTTCTTAAAACAAATATTATATTATTAATTGATATTAAATTCCTAAAAATCTAAGGATCGGCCAAGAGACTTATATTATGATAGGTTCCTCATTAATGGACCACTTGGGGGTCGCTTGGATGTATATAGTAAGTTTATTAATCATATTATATAAAAATACAAAGAGACATTGTAAAAGTGAAACTAATTAACTTAGAGTTAATACTTAAAGATAAGGTTAATATAAGTACCCAAACCTGTCTAAATTCTATTGGATGATTTGTTTTCGACCTATCCACACCTCATCCTTTGAATAGTCAACTTTGGAGCCTTTGTAAACCGAATATGAATTTATTATAAATTAATATTTCTAACTTTTCCAAAGGTGCCCCTCACCCCTCTTATAAAAGGGCACTCCTCCTTCTCATTTCTTCACACCTTCAAAGCCTTTTGGATCGGCCAAACTCTGCCCAAATACTCTCCCAACATCCCTCACTACAACCTAGAGGCATTAGTTTGATCAGAAAGCCAACCTAAGGAGCCCTTTTGATCAAATCAAAAGGAAGAACCCGAAGAAGAGGTAATGATTTCACCACCCTTTTCTAAGTTCATTTCTTCTTCCACTTCTTCTTCCTTTGTTCTTACCATTCTGAAATAATAACTCCAGTATCTCACATATACTGTGATGTTATTATAAATATGGTACAATCATATTCAGTATTCTATCCACCCTTTGAATAACATGTCACCATACGTGCGTACGTACGGCTTACCGTCTCCACGTCGTGGTGTAATTGTTATTCAATATAATATTATTTGGATGGGTATAATAATGATGTGTAACTCATGTAAATAATAAATATAACATGTTAATGATTCTGTATATATGATATACCATCCATTTATATATTATTTTAATATCAAAAGAATGATATTGTCGCTCGTGCGTACGTACGGACTACCGTCTCCACGAACGCGATGAGATTCATTCTCCATCGTATCCATTCAAGTATAATTATCATTTGATGATTTAAAAATGATGTTTAAGGACTGTATATCATTCTGGATATGAATAAGATACAACAACCATGGCTTATTTAACAAAACATATAAAAGAAAATGAGTAAGTTAACTCCCGAAACGACGATAATTCTAAGATATTATTAACAAATCAATGTTAAAAGATCATATATGATATCATATTGATATATATGATTCTTGTATAATTTAATAACAACTATTTCACCATTATACAGGAGGTTAACCTACCCCAACCAAGGAAAAGTACAAGGTAAGGGTTATTTCACAATCTCTTCATTATCCGAGGTTGTTTATACGTAATAATCTACTGGGATATCTTTATCATCCACATCCATGTTTCTTAAAAATGTATTTCAAAACATTTTTACTATTTACAAGAATATGGGTTAAATTCATTTATACCATTGTTTGACTTTTTATAAGAGGTTTATAAAGGAATCTTTCCATCGTTTTCAAAACAAGGTCCTTTTTAACCTTTTCGACTGAATTGAGGTAAGAATGTTTTTTTTAACTTATACGGCGGGTGCGGTTATTTTACGCCGTTATAAAATCTTCAAAGCTTTCCTTACAAGCTTATAAGAACATTTTCAAAGAAAATGTTTTATTTTATATGGATCTTAAATGATTTCAAAATAAAAGGAGATATTTCTTTAAAAAGAATTTTGATTTCATCTATGTCAACATCCTTTGATGGATTTTAAGATTATTTGAAGTTGATTTATTATGATACAAACTTCTATATTGTATTGAAGGTTTTGTGATATGTTTGAATGTGGATGTGCTATTTTTATACCATTCATAGTTTATTGTGAAAGTATTGACATTTCGTATGCTAGTTTTAATACGAATGTTTATGTTATGTTTAAACCTTTTCATATGGGAATGCATTGGACTTAATAAGTGACGGGTGGAGCCCGCTATAGCTCCTCGATGCATCGGTAGGTCTCATGAGACAAACTAGTGTCTTGGCACAAGGCCTTGACAAAATCTTATTTGTAGTCTTGGCACGAGGCCTTGGCTATGTGGTTATGATAGTCTGGCATTATGCATTCCAACATTATGAAAGTGGTTATTGATATTGCATGTGATTATTCGATTAGTAGAATATCCATGTGAACAAGTAAATGGCATTATTTCATTTTACTTTTGCCATACTATGTTGAAGTTCAATTTTAAAAGGCTTTTGTTTTAGTAATTCATTGCCTTAAATGTTTATGCTTATTTTGAAAGTTCCGCTATATTGTTATCCTTACTGGGCATTTGAGCTCACCCATTTTCTATGTTTCATTTTTCCCAGGTAGTGAAGAAGTAATTTATGAATGACTTGCAGGGATATTATGAGGGGTTAATAGTGTGGATATGAAGACTTTGTTGTTGTATTAGTTTTTCACTTTGAAATGTAATGTAAAACTTTATGATTATATCTAGTGTTTCCAAGGCTACTAAACCATTCGGTCTTTCGGGATTTGATCTTTCTTGTGATCATGCCAATGTTATGTAATTAATGCACCGACTCTGGGTAGCTGGGGTCGGGGCGTTACAAAAGATGTTAAAATGAACGATTCATGATAAGGGTAATAGGTTGAACACATGAAAGTAAATTAATGGTATTTAAAAGTAGGTTATTGATTAAATAATAATGAGAGTAAAGGATACAAAAATTTATTTAAAATATCTTATAACCATTAGATTTTAACAAAATAAGTTTGGTGGGAATAATATATGATGAATGAAAATTCACTAATATTTAAGGAAAATTTCAACTAAAACACTTATTAGATAAAAAAAGAAAATTAATAAATATAACATGAAATATTCAGTATAATAATGTTATCTCAAGTAGAAACTTGAGTTTATAGAGTCCTCCAATAAATTTAGACATGATATGGCCATGCCAATGTATCCTTTTAATATCTGAAATTCCAACCCCTTGCATGGAGAAGTGGGGGTTGAAATTATAGCCAAAAACTGAGGACAATTTGAATTTTAAAAATACCGATCAACTAGGATTGAAATATTCCCCATATAGAAATAAAAAAACAATATATTAACTTATTTATAATTATATATTTTTATTTTTAGCTTTGAAAATCCAAATTTGGTATCCATTGTACTTTTGGAGCCAGTGTTTTGGGTATTTTTCAAAACCATATGCTATTGTCCATTTTTATAAATGATTTTTCAAAGCCCCCAATGTGAATGTATTTTTGGACTAGCATATTCCCTCAAATCACGTCAATTTACCATAAAAATTTAGGAGCCTTTGTATTTAATTTATCCCCAAAAAATTACATCAAAATCAGTTTATTGGATTGGGATAAAAGTAAATAATTGTGGAATTTTTTTAAATTGGGAAACAAATTGTGGTCTAGAATTACCTAAATAAGTTGGGCCCATTTTTTTTGTGTTATGCCATTAATTTTTCTCCATGTTTTTATTTTATGTACTTCAAAATATAGTGGTGAATCCATGAATTTGTAATTCCATATTGATCCCATAAAATATAACATCACAAATGACATTATTTCTTTGATTGATTCATTGGGCCTTCTTCTAGGGAAAAAATTGACATATAAGTTTTGTAAATATCAAAATCTCAAGATAAATGATTTGTTGAAATTTGAATTAGGATAACTGAAAGATAAGAATCACATCATTTAAATTAGTTTATTAAATGATATGAGCAATCCACTAAACCAATTTTTAATTTAATGAATTCAAAGAATGCACTACATTTGTATTTATGAACAAAACACGAGCGTTGACTGTAAATTAATAATTTCATACATCTAAATAATTAATTTGAGTGATGAAAAATCATGAATTAATATGTAATATCTAATATTCAATAGACATGAATGTATGTTTACATCAGAATAGCAACAAAAAATCATTTAAAAATTCGTATTCACACAAAAAAAATATTAAATTTTATTTCACCAATCATATGAGAACAATAATTGTTCACTCACTGAAAAACAAATCCACCAATATTTCATACTAAAATTTTGTTTCAATAAAATTCATTTTTTTAGGCAAACAGAGACACAAATTGGTCACATAATTCATGCCCTTACGAAACTTATAATATAAATAGTGTCACAAATCATGCTCGAGGTGTAATGTGTTTACACCAACACAAAATGAGAGCATACTTGAAGATATATCAATATGTATCAAACAACAACCCACAACAAATAAATCAACAAAAAACAACATACCTTCAAAAAAACACTTCATGCCAAAGTGCAGCAACTCAGTCATGTACTGAGAAACATCGTCCAACATGACTTGTGATTGTAGTCGAGGTAGTACAACATCAAAATTTTTTGTTGGCTTACACTGACTAGAGGCTTTAGAATCATCTTCATCAACAACATACAATAGGATCCAGAGGTAGTTCAACATCAATGTCACCAATAATGGTAAAACTATAAACTACATGAAAAGGTAGGATAGACCCCAACCACCCACAATTGACTGATCCAATGGCCTCAGCTCGTATAAAAAGTACAATGTCACATTAAAACATTGAAAGATAGAAGAGTGGAATGGGAACCAGAGACAGGCCCTAGAAAACTTGAGTTTTAGGCCTCAGGACAAAAAACTCGATTGCTTTAATCTTGGATCATCCTATAAAGTGATTCCATAAAGATAATCATCCATCTTTAGAGAGTCAGGGAAGGGAAGCCACAATCTACAAAGCTAGGGACCATGATGAAAATACTAAAGAATATCAAACCTACAGTATGTCTCTAATGTTAATGTTATGGTCATTCTTGTATTCATCAACCATCACTATGTACATTTGTTTTATGATTTCAAGATATGCATCAGTCGAAATAAGACAACAAAGATATTTATTGTGTTTTATTTAATCATTCTCCTCTATCCATGAAAAAGTATCATCACTCACATCATCATCATCCCCAATGTTATGTGAATCATTCTAAATGGGATCTTTGCAATACTCTTCCTCCTTATCAGATATTGCAACAAGTTCAAATGTATTTTTTGGAGGATCAACATCTTTCTTGGAAGCATGAAGGTATCTTGTAATTAATTTTCGTTCAAAATCAGAATATTCTCTGTGTTTCCTTTTCTTCATGGGGTTTGGTGTAATGTATCCATCATCATACACCATTGGTTTTTCACTTTTCTAGATCTTGATTTGAGATACTCTTCCTCAAATATATCTGATGGGACCTCTTCTCCTTGAATATAGTCATCATAGAGATCTCCTTTTTCCATGTCCCTTGAATCAAGAGAATCCATCATATTCCTCTGGTCCTCCTCCATAGAAACTGGGGCACTATTGTTACCAATGATATCAAGACAAACATCTATAGAGACTAATAATTCCTTGCTGGTAGAGGGCTGACCTTCTTTTTTCACATAATTTGTTGGCCCTTCACCAAATATGGATGGAAAAGTGGTAACATTATTTCCATCAAGTACTAGAATTTGGATTCCCTAAAAAATCCAGGTGGCTTTTTTTGACCTCAAGACAAACATGTTTCTAACCACATACATTATAGGCATGCCCATGATTAGATCAGAGGTTACAATAGTCCAGAATCTATTCATACACAACCTCTTGAGATAATCCATAATCTACTTTTTAGATCCAAATGTGAGATGTATGATCCTCAGAAACATCAATTTTGATAAAAATTCTTGCAACAGAGGGTCATGAGTGAATCTTCATCACCACATCCAATTTCAAAGGATTAACAAAAATTTAAAAAATCATTAACAAATACTAATGTTTAAATAGATGCAATGGTAGTCTATAAAAATAGACCCAAATTGGAAAAATTGGAGATTTGGTGACAAGATCGAAGTTTGGGGTCCATTTGAGAACATTCATGTAAGAACCTCCAAAATACCACGAATGATTTGATCAAAATTTATAGTAGTCATCCTGAGGGGAGAACTTAAACACAAAATTTGATGAATTGAGGTGTCCGATGTAAAATCAAAAAAAATAGTGGTTTCAAGGGATGATCATAGGAATTTCTACAAGGATCCATGATTGAGGAATTTCCAAACATGAAAAAATGAAGATCATCAAAAAATAGATTTACCTTAGTGGTTGACAAAGATATTTCCACTTTACTGTGGTGCCGAAAGTACTTAGAAGCAACATGAACCTTAAAATCTGTAGCATCATTTGGTGGGGTCTCATGGTCTTAGGTGTTATACCATCCACAACATCTATGAAGGAACGAGGATATGAGTTAGGGTTTTTATCGCATTGTGGTGGGTGGACCGCATGGTGGGCAAGAACTGGACTCTCCATCTCCTCAATGAAAAATAATATAACTATTTATGTCAATACAATTCATTTTTCAGGATATAAATTTTGAAATAGAAAACTTGTGAACTCAAAAAATTATTCTCCAAAGATGATGTAAATGTATTATTTTAATCTCACTCATTCACCCACTAAATGTGAAGATCATAGAGGTTGTAAGAACTCTCAATTTCATGTTTGTTTTACAAATCCCAAAATAATAAAGAGGTGTTTTTTGGGTGAGGTTTAGTGGCAATTTTATAGTAGGAATATAATTTCAAAAAAATACTAAAATAGGGGGAAACACAATCATGGAAAAATCAATGAATATTTGTTTTAAATATGAAATTGATGTATAAGGAATCACATATTTATGTGAATCATATGTGTCATTAATTCAAATAGATAGGGGGAAAGAAATTTTTAATATGAATAAAAGATGGAATTTTTCGAAAACATAAAATATCTCTCAATGACACATGGAAATATTATGCAATTGTTCTTTTATATTCCATTTACATTTTTTTCTGATTTATTTCATTTATAGAGGTTTAAAATGGAATAAATCACACACTGATCTACTAAACATCTCTTTATCTCCATAGGAAACTCATTATAATATAAATTAAAATATCAAAATTTTGATGAAGATTAACTTTTGAGATCCCCAAGACACAACACACAATTTGTTTAAAATTATCCTTTTAATGATTTCATAATTTTTTTTTGAAAACATATCAATAACATTTGATAAATTGATATTTCAAATAATCCATTCCCCATATTCATCTAATGATATCCTCTACCTCATACATAATTTTTTTCTTCCCATGAGTATATGCTAACAAATTGACAATCAAGTAAATGGTTTTTAAAAATAAATGAATTCCACCTAAAAAATTTCAAATAAATTATTAAATGAATATACATATAGTTGTTGGGTTGGAGATAGTTTTAGGACAATAATGTTGATATAATAAAGGGTGTTAATATGATCTAATGTTATTTTGAGAGGAAGATCATTGTAACTATAGTGAGAGGATATTTCGATTTTTGTATTCTCTTGGGTTTCTTAAAATATCTCTGTCATATTAATGTATGCTAATGTGTAAAATTCATCACAATAGAACCACAAACACTAGAATCAAATTCATTGGTGAAAATGACACGGAACATAATTATGGAAATATGTGACCATATCATGAATGATAATGTAGTAACTTTTTATTAAGGAGGAATCATTTTAAAAATCAATATAATATCATTCAAAACTTGTAACTCCTGATAAAAAATGGGTTATCCACATTTTTTAAGAATATACAGCATTTTTTAGATGATAAAAACTATTTTGACACCCTAGAGTGGTTGGAAAAATTTAAAAATTAATAATGTGTAATTTTTAATGTTTTTTTCTTTATATATTTTGGTTTTTTAGTTTATCTGTTTTTTAGTACACACTAACCCAAAAGAGAAAGAATAATTTTTTCTAATAATTATCTAGATAAAAATAAAAATAGTGTTAATGATATAGTGAGAAAAAGAAATATAGAGGAACAGATATAGAATGATAAATATAAAGAATATATGTGGAGGGAGTTAAAGGTAAATATCTTCCCATGGTTTTGATTTTAATGTCATCATATCTATCCAGTGGTGCATTAGTGGAATTCAATGTGGTTCCTAGGCCAGGTTACCTCTCTAGCGATTCAATGGTAAATTTTTATTACATATAATATTAAAAAAAATAAATTTCATAATTAATTTAATGAAAAACTAAAATGAAATTAAAAGTTCATCAATGGAAAATAAAACATGGGTTTCTTCATAAGTATAATGCATTTATTTTGTGTAATGTTGGACAATTGTAGTGGATTACCCATAGTCCAATGATGTCCACCATATATTCGAAACCCCAATGTGCAGTAGAAAAACATATCATTTTGGAGGAATGTTTTTATTGTATTATTTTTTCCATTCCATGTGGTGGAACTTGTAATTATATAGGGGTGGAATGATAATTTGGGTATCCTCCCATAGGTCTTCAACATGAAAAATGATGCAATCCATCGAGTGATGGTTTTCATGTAGGATGAAAATAATGATGTAGATGCTCAATATACAAGAGAGGGGGTGAACTGTACAATTTAAAAAATTCCTCTGGAACCTTTAAAGATAGTTACGATTAACTATGTTTTCCATAAGAAAAGGAAAAGGGCTATGTTTAACTAAGTTAAACTTAAGCAAATTCACAACACCTCTAATACCAAATGAAAACATGGAAAGGGATTCCGATTGTAGGTTCCTGAAAAATGGTTCCAGAATTTGAATCTTATCAAAAGATTACAAAATGAGATTCTTCCATAAAGCGTATAGAATCTAAATGAAACAGAGTACAAGTAAGGAAGTATAATAAGGTTATACTTTCCTTATAATAAAAAATGCAGCGGAAATAAACGAGTAGGAAAACTAAAAGTAACAATATATAAGTCTTTTAACCCAATGATATGGGTATCCAACAACCTTGGATAAAGGTCCCTTGATTTATACTTTCAAGCAATTTTGTCTTACCCTCACCAAGGTAAGCCCTTGATACGATGATCGGAGTCTCTGTCTTGTTATCCCCGCAAGCCCTCAACTTAAAGGTAGTTGGAAACCTCTGTCTTCCTCAGCAAGGAATCCCTCGAACTTCAAGGTAGTCGGCACCTCTGTTTTCCTATCCCCGGAAGTCCTCGAATGTAATCACCAACATTCGGAGTCGCACGAAGCAAAAACCGAACGAGCGGTTCATTACGAACAAGGAATAAAAAGATTTCTCTCTCTAGAAATCACCTTAGCATCATGTGGTCTCTAGATTTATCAACATAATTGTCTATATGCTCTTTCAATTGAGATCCTATTTATAGGCAAATTTCCAACGGTCAACTCCCTCTTCCAACGGTCATATTTTCCATGAAATTCGGAGGGACCTGTGCATGTGTAACTTAGCCAACGGTTAGCTTATAACATAATAGACGACATCATTTTATAAAAAAATACATAAAATAGAATGTACGACATCGTTTGAAGTCTTAATAAATTTGGAGTGAATATTCGGAGTGAAAGTTCGAAGTTTAACCGAAAATAATTTTCGGAGTGTTTAAAACAAAGATGATCAGATTCTATTTAATAGGTGAATTCAGAATGAGAATTCGGAATGAGAATTTGGAATGAGAATTCCTCATCAGAATTTGTAATTAGAATTCCTCATCAGAATTCGTAATGAGAATTCTTCATCAGATATCATAATGAGAATTCATCATTAGAGTTCGTAATGAGAATTCGTTGTCGAATTTTGTAAGGATTCATATCCTAAATCTGGTGTAGAACTTAATTAGAGTTTATATCCGGAGTTTGAAATGAGACTTTATTACAGTTCTCATCTAGATTTCGGAGTGAAACATTATTACAGTTCTTGTCTAGAATTCGGAACCTAAAACAGAATACTTTATATCAATGTTTCAAAAAATTCTGAGAAAATAGAAATGAATCCGAATTTTATACTTAAGATAAATATGGATGAAAATATGATAAGGATAATTTTTCTTAGAAAATCTATTTTCCTTATAAAAGAAATTTTCCTTTTAAAATCAATTTTCCTTATAAAAGCGATTTTACTTATAAAAAGGATTTTCTTAAAGATAAGGTGTTTGTGATTTTCAAAACAAGAAGGAATGGAAAAGTCATAAGGAAATCCTTTTTGACTCAATAATCTCCCCCTTTTTGGAAAGCACAAACATCCTTACGAAAAAGAAATTCTATGAATAAAGAAAAATGTTAAGGCTTATCTCCCTTTGCATTAATGATATTGATGAATAAGACTAACTCCCCCTTTGGCTTTGAAACTCTAAGGATCGTATTCTAAATTTCTGGAGTGACATTTCATTATGAATAAGAAAGTATTTTTTATTGAAAAAATCCCACTTAGATAAGCTCTTATTATAGTTCTTTTTCCTTATGGATCTTTTCCTTCTCCCCCTTTGTGATTTTAAAATAGAATTCGAGGGAATTGGAAGAAATGAAAAAGTACCTAAAAAATTAGTAGTAACAACAAAAGAAATGAGCAAGCACAATTATACATTATGCTTAAAAATCTTCAAAAACAATGAAATTTAGATACAACAAAAGATCGGATTTGTATATTTTGGATCTTTCTCCTTTGCAATGATAACCTTAAGAATACTCTTTATCTTCTTTAAGACTTTATGAGCTTCTTCATCTTTCTTCTCTAACACAAAAATTCTTTCATTTTGGGCTTCAATCTTTTCTTTCTCGGCATGAAGCTTTTCTTCCTGAGCTTTAATCTTTTCTTCTTGAGCCTTCAATTTCTCTTCAAACTCAATCTGATGATCCCTTTAAAACTTCCAGTTTTGAGAGACAGAATTCAACTTCCCATTTAGATCTCTTCCTTCTTGAATCTGAATGCTCTTTTCATCTGTCAGCTTCTCTTCAAAGGAAGAATTCATCTCATTTATCTTCTTGTCCTCATTCTCAAAAGCATCCTTAACATTATCTTGAAATTCATCAAAGAGCCTCATTTACTCCACAATCTTCCTCGACCAACTCGTCATCCTATAGCAAGATCATTTGTGGGTTCCATAGCCAACAAAGAACATTTTGAACTGAGCCTCTATTTCAACACATTTGTCCATAACCATAGATACGGAGTCTGATTTCTGATTCAAGGCATGTTGGAGCATTTGGCATCTTCAATTAATGCTTGAGAAAGTCAGAATAGAACCTACCTGCTTCTTTAAAGACTGAACAACAAAATCATGCCCCAACGAAGATGACTCCGAATCCGAGACTCTGCTTGGAGAAGTTTCTTCTTCAACTTGGTCAAGCATTCTATTTGAAGAACTTCCAACTTCCTTTCTCTTCACCACTACTGAGCTCGGAGTATCAGCAACAATTTGCATTCCCTTGTCTCTTTTTGGAATTGAATCTTGTTCCGGGGTTCTCTTTTCACTATCAGAAACTTTCACAACATTGTCTTCCTCATCAGCAACATACTGAGCACCAACCTCTACATTCTCCATTTAAGCAATATCTTGTAGAAGTTGTTCTTCCTCTCCATGATAAGCTAATTCTTCCTATCCTTTCTCTTCTTCCATTGCTGAAGTGACTTTCTTCGATGATTCAGCTTCTGAATTTCAGAGTGAAAAATGTTCCGAAGGAGTCCCCTTATAATCATCTACTTGATTCAACACATCTCCGGTTTCACCACTTCCTTCAGCAACATCTTCTTCTTCTTCTACTTTCTCATCTTTCCCATGTTCCTCAATAGGCTTATCTATGGCCTCTTCTAGAGCAACAAAGTTCCTTCCTGGAGTCCCAGGTAGAGATTCTATATAAAATGATCTTGGAACAGGAATGCTTGCTGAGAACATCTCATTGAACTGCAAAAAAGCCTGAGCTACCTCAGCCTCAGACATCTTCTTCTTGAGCTTCTTTTCGTTCGCTTGTTTTTCGAGCTAATCCACAGTTCTTTCCTTCATGTCCTTAGCCTCCGTAGGATCCAAGCCAAACTGAGGCTCCCCTTGCACTCTATTCTCTTTGATATCTCTCCTTTTAGAAACAACCTCATCTGGGTAAGTTTTCTTTGGTTTTGGTTTTGGAGGTGCGGAATGAACTTCCATTGACTTGGGATTCTATGCTTATACTTCCAATTCTTTCAACTTTCTCTTCCTTACTGGCTTAGAGGATTCTAGATCAGCAACTTTTTGAACTGCTTCTTCTTGAGTAGGTAAGTCAACAAACAGACCAGTCTTCTTGTCAAAGGCTACATCCATCTTTTTGAGTGTACCATCACTCACCATCATAATCTTGAAAACTCTTGGCTTATATTTTCAAGCCTCCTTTAAAGACTCAAGGCAGTGAACTATCAACTTTGAGAGGATTGCTGGATACATTATAATCTGAGCTCTCAGATTTCCTTTCTTCACATTTTAAAGAGTGATAAGAATGTGCTTCATCAGGTTAAATTTCCTTAGATTTATCAGAAAATCTAGGATGTAGATCTCACTCTTCATTAAGCTAACTTTGTCACCTTTCCTCGGTATGATAAGAACTTGTACCCACAACTCTAGAATCCGGAAATTTGTAGATAAACTAGAAATCTTCGGAGCCTTGTTAGCTGCCAGTTCGAGGGTTTCTAATGCTTTTTTCCTTGTCGATGCTACCCTTAGAATCTGGCAACACATGAGATATGAATTCAGCTTCACCTTCATTATTCAGCCCTACAAAGCTGGCTGCCTTGGCATATGAAAGCTTATAAGTCTTACCATAATACATAAAAGACAACTTCTCCCTTCCATCTTCCTTAAGAAAGGAGACTGTTTCATAGAACTCTATAAGCAAATCTGAATAAACTTCAGCTTGATACCAAGGTTTTGACACCGCAACATCTTCCCATCTATTAAACTTGATATTCTTGGAAAAAAGAGAATCGTACTTGTTGAAGAACTCCGGATGAAAAAGACTCTCTATATATACTAACCACTTTGAAATCGGCTTAGGGGAAGTCATTTCTTTAGAAGCTACTTCTACAGACATTCGGATCTGAAGACCTCTGAGAAGTTCGGAACAAAGAAAACTGAAGATCGGAATGGCTTTAAAACGGAGAGACAGATCTTCGGGATGTTGGAGCTTGGAAACCGATGTGGGACAACCATTTGGGGTCCCCTTTATATAGGCAACGAGAAAAAAGTTCATCATCCACGGTTGATCGAACAGTTGTGACAAGCTGAGATCAGATCTGACGGTTGAAAACCAATTCTCAAGAAAAACTGAATCCGATCTTTTGAGGTTTTTATTAAAACAGTGAATTAAGAAAATTATAATCCGAAAACAAAATATAAGATAATTCCAGCAAGTAAAGTATGACTACGAAAACATGAGTAAGGAAATCATACCTTTCGGATTGGCTTAGAAAGATTATTCGTAATTGGTAACATTCTTAAGAAAACTATGAAAAAAATCTTTACTACGAAAAGAAAAGGTTCGCATAACTCACTATAAAAAACGAACTCAGTACGAAAAACAAACTAATAAAGGAAAACTCACTATGAAAATTTCATTCCAAATTTTGAAAACAAAAAAACTCATTATGAAAGATTCGGTATGAAAATTCTGTTATGAAAATACCAGTAAGAAATTTTCCATTTCGGAAGTTTTTAATACGAATATTTCCATTTCAGAAGTTTTCTATATGAAAATATCCATTCTGGAAAATTTTAGTTCCGGAAATTCCATTCTAGAATTTTAGTTCTGAAATGTTTGAAAAAAAATTTGAAATTTTTTGTTATTCTAACAATAAAATTTACTCCCCCTATGAAAAGGAGTTTATTACTATAAGTAGAAATTTTTTAACAGGATATTGATTAATAAGGATTACCTTATGGTTATCATTCCTAACTTTTGTTTAATGTATTCAAATCTATCAAAAGGCAAAGATTTTGGGAAAATACCAGCAAGTTGATCTTGTGTTCCGATAAACTGCAGAATGATATCTCATTTAAGTGTGTAATCCCTAAGAAAGTGATGCCTAATATCTATGTGTTTTGCACGAGAGTGATTTGCAGGGTTCTTACTGAGGGCAACGGCACTTGTGTTATCACACAAAATTTGAGTTTTAGTAAAACTCAAGCTATAGTCTGTGAGTGTGTGTTGCATCCACAATACTTGAGCACAACAACTTCCAGCTGCTACATATTCAGCTTCAGCAGTAGAGAGTGCTACATAATGTTACTTCTTTCAAGACCAAGAAACTAATGAATCTCCTACGAAATGACAAGTTCCAGATGTACTTTTTCTATCCATTCTATATCCACCAAAGTCAGCATCAAAAAATCTTTTTAGAATAAAATAATTTCTAGAAGTATAAAATAATCATAGATCCAAGGTTCCCTTAAGGTAGCGAAAAATTCATTTTACTGCCTTTAAGTGAGATTCCTTAGGATTGGATTGATATCTTTCACATAAGCATACTGAAAACATTATGTCTGGTAGACTAGATATTAATTAAAGTAAACTTCCTATCATACCTATAAAAGATGTTTGATCTACTGGTTTCCCAGCTTCATCAAGATCTAAAGAGTTTGAGGTACCAATAGGAGTACTTATACTCTTATTATTGTCATAACCATACTTTTTGAGAAGATCATTAATATAATTATGTTGTGATATGTAGGTTCCTTTTGGTTTTTTAGAAATTTGACAACCAAGGAAAAAAGTCAACTCACCCATAAAACTCATTTTAAACTCAGATTTCATTAGACGTACAAAAGAGTCAGTCAATGATTGCTGGTTTGAACCAAATATGACGTCATTAATATAAATTTGAACAATCAAATCATTTTCATTATCATTATTTATAAAAAGGGTTGGATCCACATTTCCCTTAAAATAGTTATTTTGAAGCAAAAATCCAGTGAGTCTATCGTACCATGCTCGTGGGGCTTGTTTAAGACCATACAAAGCATTGGTAAGTCTAAAAACATGATCATGATATTTTGTATCCTCAAAACCGGGAGGTTGTTCAACAAAAACGTCCTCTTAAACATAACCGTTATGAAAAGCACATTTCACATCCATTTGAAAAAGTTTAAAATTAATGAATACTGCAAAGGCAAGTAGAATACGGATAGATTCATATATGGCTACTGGAGTATAGGTTTCTTCATAGTCTATTCCCTCTTGCTGATTATAGCCTTTAGCAACAAATCTAGATTTATTTCTTACTATGACTCCATTTTCATCACATTTATTTTTGAAAACCCATTTTACTCCAATAACATAAGTTTCCTTAGGTCTTTCAACCAAGGTCCAGATTTTATTCCTTTCGAATTCATTTAGTTCATTTTGCATGGCTTTGATCCTATCATCATCACCTAAATCTTCATTAGTTCTGTTAGGTTCTAATTGGGAAAGAAATGTTCGATGTTCTACTTCATTTCATAAGGATTTTCTAGTCCATATAGGTTGATTTACATCACCAATGATACTATCACTGGGATGATTCTTTAGAAACACCTGATTTTGGTTTAGAAAAGCCTATTCATCAACATAGGGTAGAATGTCTTCTAGGGTAAATGTTTCAGGAATATCTTCTTGAACATTATCCTTATCAGAAGGTTATTCTATGAAAGGATGATAATCGGTTTTTTAAAACACATCCGAGGATGTAGGTTGAGGTGGTTTAAAAACAAAAGTATCTGACTCATCAAATTTTACATGTACTATTTCTTCAACAGTGCAAGTATTTTTATTAAAAACACTATAAGCCTTAGAGGCTGTGGAATAGCCTAATAAAATCCCTTCATCAGATTTTGGTGTGAATTTATGTAGATTATCATTAGTATTTAAAATAAATACTTTGCAACCAAAAACCTTGAAGTAAGATAGTCTTGATTTTCTACCATTCCATAACTCATAAGGTGTTTTATTAAGAAAAGGTCTAATCAAAACTCGATTTATAGTATAGAAAGCAGTACTTACAGCTTAATCCCAGAAATGTCTAGCTATAGAATATTCACTCAACATGGTTCCAGTTATCTCGTGAAGAATTCTATTTATTCTCTCATCTACACTATTTTGTTGAAGAGTTCAAGGTGCTAAGAAATTGTGAGTAATACCTTTTCTACTACAAAAAGTTTCAAAAATAGAATTTTGAAATTCTCCTCCATTATCACTATGAATAGTTTTCAAAGGAAGGTTTTTCTAATTTTTAACTTCAGATCTAAAATTTTTGAAATAAGAAAAAGCTTCAGGTTTCATTGCTAAAAAATAGACCCATGTAAGTCTAGTGTACTCGTCAACTAAAACAAACACATAGTACTTGCCTCTAATACTTCTAGTTTGTATTGGACCAAAAAGATCCATGTTCACTAACTGTAATGTATCAGTTGTTGAGACATCACCGATTGATTTAAAACTAGATTTATGTTTCTTTCCATATTGACAAGGATCACAATCTTTAGAAGAATCAAATCTAAGATCCTGTAGATCCTTAACTAGTTTCTTCATAGAGAGTTTTCATAGGTTTCTATGATTACAGTGACCTAGTCTTCTATTCCATAACCGGGAATGATCTTCCATTGCACTTAGGCAAGGTAAATCTTGGCTTCTAAGGTCTTCTATGTTCAATGTGTAAACATTCTCTTGCCCATTGGCTGAGAGAATAAATTATTCCTTGGAATTGTGAACTAAGCATTTATCATTCCTAAAATTCACAAGGTAACCTTCATTACATAACTGACTTAAGCTAATGAGGTTGTGCTTAAGACCCTTAACAAAAAGAACATTTGAAATCAATGTTTTACCGAGAATAACAATATTACCAATTCCATCAATCTCTTCATTAGCATTATCTCCTAAAGATACCTTTCCTCCTTTCATTTGGATAATCTTTTCAGAATAGCATTTGTTACCAGTCATGTGCTGGGAACATCCACTATCCATGTACCATGTATTTTTGCGGGTACTCTCTTTAATTTCCTGAAATCAATAAGATAATTAGACTTTCGGAATCCAAACTTTCTTGGATCCGAGATTTCCATATAATAAAATTTTAGGAAACCACATCTTCTTAGAAAAGTAAGCTTTGTAAAATCCTAAGGATTGGGTTTTGTTTAAGGAACAATTTTTTGCCCAGTGACCACCACATTGACACTTGGTACAAAATGGGGCACTTTGAGGAACAAAATAATTGTTACTAAAAATTGGTTTGGCATGGGTATAACCAAATCCAGATTTATTTCTTAAAGGTCATATTTGGGAATACATTTTATCAAAATTTTCCTTACCATGGGTAATGTTTGATAAACACTTCTTTAAAGAAAAAATTTCGGACTTCAGTTTTACAACCAAGTTTTTATCCTCAAAATCATTAGTTTTAGAACTAGAGCTAGGCTCAAAAACATTTTTCTGAGAAATTACTTTTTCAAACTCTCTAGAAAGTTGGTTCTTCCCAGAACTTACTTCCTCAAGATTTTTTGAAATTCGTTCAAAATCAGCATTTTTTCTATCAAGATCTTTAGAAAGATCTGATATCTCTTTTGTAAGAATAGAATTCCTAGAGTTTGCCTTATCAAGTTTCATATTGAGTTTAGAATTCTCGATTTCAAGAAGTTCAGCAAACCTGGAGCCATCTTCATAATTAGGTAATGTATTTTTCTCATCAGAAGATGATTCTTAATCAGAAGAGTTATAATACTTACTATAATTAGAATTTAAAGAAACAATGGTCAATGATTCAGCATTTCGTACCTTGTCCATGAAACAATGATTATCAAAAGGTCATCTGGCTATAAGACCAATATTCTTCTGTCCTGAAGATTCATAATCAGAAGATTCATCTGAAGAGTCACCACCACTGGCACTCCAGGTGTCATTAGCTTTCAGAACTTTCTTAGCTTTGTCTTTATAATATTTCTTTTTGTTCTTGTCTTAATGCCTTTATTTTCATTCTTTATTTCTGAGCAAAGGGAAATCTGGTCTAATATGTCCAGCTCTCTTGCATTCATAACAAGTAACTTCTCCATCTTTTCTATCTTTCCTGTCCTTTTTCTTATACTTAGATTGGAAATTTCTCTGGCCAGCTATCTTGTTCATCCATCAAGTAGGATTTTCTAATTCATTTTCTGATATTTCATTCTCACTAGAATCTGACTGAACTATCATCTTCTTAGACTTGGATCTGGTTACTCTCTCAGGAGTCTTATCTTTCATATGATTTGATGTTGTTGTAAAAGCAACAGTACCATTTCCATTTTTCTTTTTGATGTTGTCATCATCTCTCTTCATTCTGGTTTCATGTTGGAGAAGAGTTCCAAATAGCTCATCAAGAGTAATTTGAGTGACCTTCATGTTCTCATCTATAGCTGTTATTTTGGATTCCCACTCATTAGGCATGATATCAATTATCTTATCCACAAGTGCTTCATCATCTAAACCTTTCTCTCCCATAGACTGTAGGCTGTTGATGATAGTCATAAATCTCTGTTGAACTTTACATATTTCTGGTCATTGAACACAGTAAAGTATTGCGTACCTTATAATTGAGTTGATACTCTTGCTTTTCCTGGTTAGTAAAATTCCTAACTTCATTGTCGGGAATTTCATAATCACTAGTAATCATAACAAAGTTGTCTACTCCAGTATTGATAACGAATGTCTTCATTTGATCTCTCTAGTAATCATAATCACTACCATCAAAGATTGGTGGTCTGGTAAGATTTAGATTATCAATGGAACCAACATTAATTCCTGCCATACTCAAGAAATACCTTCTCACACAAACTTGTTAGTATAAAAAGTTCATAATAACAAATTTCGGAATGAGATAGTTTGGAATGGAAAAGTTCGGAATGGAAAAGTGAGCAAGAAAAACTTATACGTAAGTACAAGTATTTCAGAGACCTTGCTCTGATACCAATTGTAGGATCGAAATAATGACGTAGATGCTCAATATACAAGAGGGGGGGGGGGTGAATTGTACACTTTAAAAAATTTCTTTGGAAACTTTAATGATAGTTAAGATTAACTATGTTTTCCTTAAGCAAAAAAATGGCTATGTTTAACAAAGTTAAACTTAAGCAAATTCACAACACCTATAATATCAAATGAAAACTTGTAAAGGGATTCCGAATGTATGTTCCAGAGAAATGGTTCCGGAAATTGAAGCTCATCAAAAGATTACAAAATGAGATTCTACCTTAACGCGTATAGATTCTAAATGAAACAGAGTACAAGTAAGGAAGTATAAGAAGGTTATACATTACTTATAATAAAAAAATGTAGCAGAAATAAACAAGTAGGAAAACTAAAAGTAACAAGATATAAGTCTTTTAACCCAAGGAGAAGGGTATCACACAAACCTAGATAAAGGTCCCTTGATTTATACTTTCAAGAAAGTATGTCTTACCCACACCAGGGTAAGCCCTCGATACGATGATCGGAGTCTCTATCTTGCTATCCCCGCAATCCTTCAACTTCAAGGTAGTTGGGAACCTATGTCTTCCTCTGCAAGGAAGCCCTCGAACTTTAAGGTAGTCGGCATCTCTATCTTCCTATCCCCAAAAGTCCTCGAATGTAATCACCAACATTCGGAGTCGCACGATGCAAAAACTGAACTAGCGGTTCAGTACGCACAAGGCATGAAAAGATTTCTCTCTCTAGAAATCACCTTATGGGCGTGTGGTATCTAGATTGATGAACTTCATTGTCTATATGCTATTTTAAATGAGATCCTATTTATAGGAAAATTTCCAACGGTCAAATCCCTCTTCCAACGGTCATATTTTCCATGAAATTCGGAGGGACCTGTACACATGTAACTTAGCAAACGGTTAGTTGATAACAGAATAGATGACATCGTTTTATAATAAAATACATAAAACAGAATGTAGGACACCGTTTTAAGACTTAAAAAGTTCGGAGTTAATATTCGGAGTGAATATTCGGAGTGAATGTTCGGAGTGAGAAAAAAATATTAAAGAGTAGACAGATTATAACAACGTAAGCAAAATGAATGTTCAGAGTTTAACCAAAAATAATATTCGTAATGTATAAAAAAATATAATCAGATTCTGTTTAATAAGTGAATTCAGAATGAGAATTAGAAATGAGAATTCCTTATCAGAATTTGTAACGAGAATTCCTCATCAGAATTTGTAATGAGAATTCGTTATCAGATATCATAATGAGAATTCATCATTAGAGTTCGTAATGAGAATTCGTTGTCGAATTTCGTAAAGATTCATATCCTAAATATGGTGTTGAACATAATTAGAGTTCGTATCTGGAGTTCAGAATGAGACTTTATTAAAGTTCTCATCTGGATTTCGGAGTGAATCTTTATTACAGTTATTGTCCAGAATTCGGATCATAAAACAGAATAATTCATATTAATGTTTCAAACAATTCCGATAAAATAGAAATGAATCTAAATTTTATAATTAAGAAAAACATGGATGAAAATATGATAAGGATAATTTTTCTTACAATAGAAATTTTCCTTATAAAATTAATTTTACTTATAAAAGAAATTTTCCTTATAAAAGCGATTTTCCTTATAAAAGCAATTTTCTTAAAGATAAGGTGTTTGTGATTTTAAAAACAAGAAGGAATGGAAATGTCATAAGGAAAACCTTATTCACTCAACATTTCAATGCATGGATGTTTAGGAAGATGATTTAATATAGATGTTGGATTAATTTTTGTTTTATAAATTATGAAACTGGAATAAGATATCTTAGTTATTTTTGACACATTCTCTCCATCTATTTCTAATTTAGTGTATTGAGGATCAAAGGGGGAATGAGACTCAATAAATATTTCAAGTTCCTATTTTCAATTTTTTCATCTATTGAATGTTCAATTTCAACCTCATAAATCATAAATTTATTAATTAGGGAGTAAACATAACAAAAATAACTCAAATTGGCACAAGATAAACATATTTTATTTTGGATGACCTCATATAGTATGAAAATTCCAGAATCATGGATAAGAAATTACTAATGTTAGTTAATATGATTTTAATCAATAAATGATAATTCATGTTTATTTTCCTTATTAACATCTATGTTGGAGTAGTTGAGATCAATGTTTATATCCTATTAATAGGATTTTATAAAATCATTTTTTATATTGGTTTCAAAATTGAAATATCAATATCAACTTCTACATTTATGAATTCGTTAATGAGGATGAATATTTTTAAAAATAATAAATCATCAAAAAATGAAGAACATAATGGACCAGTGTAGGAAAAAAAATTAATTGACATTAATAATCATATATATAGAATATAAATTTATTCACCAATATGTATGGAATGGATATAAAAATATTTAACTGGACAAATTGGCCAAGAAATTCCATGGCATAGATGTTATTATAGACATCAATTTTGGTTCTTGATATCATGAAAAATTGTATTCCATGATTTTGGTGAGTTTTCGAAGAATAAATTTATCCTTGAGAGTCATGGAAATAGAAATAAAAAATAAAGAAAATATTATTGGGCATATGAATAAAATATTTGGTTATTCCCTTGGAACTAGAAGTGCATTGAGGTCGAACTATGTTACAACACTCATTATTTGTATGTGACCGAGAACAATGTTTGAGATGATTTATTTGGACATGAAATTTAGTAGGTATCATATGTATATGATTGAATTATAAAATTTTGAACTCTCGATATGGAATTTAAATGAAAAGGTACACTGATCATTGAAATTCTATTGAATGAACTGTTGGATTGAGACATTTTCAATGGTCTTAATTTTTCTCATGCAATTGCACGTCTACATAAGAATCATTTCATAAATATGTATTTTTTTGATGACTGAAATGAAAATAATGTTCACTTAATTTCATCTAAACATGTCATAAATTTTTTAATCTTGTTCAAATGGATTCTTTGGCATTTATACAACCTTAGTAAAGTGAAATTCGTTAATTAGAGGAACCCAAGGATGTTAGAGAGTGACTTCATGTTTTTTTTCAATTTTTTTTCATTTATTTTCATATATAAATAACTATATTATATTTAGTGGATTATCCTTGAAAAATAACAATTTTATTTCCAATTAAATGTTACATTTCACATACAATACCCTTGGAGTTGAGAAATTGTTAATTTGTGAGTTGGGAAGAATTGGATTTCATTTGCTAATAAAGGTGGGATGAATGTTGACCAATTTGGTTTTAAAATTAATTAATGTTACAATGGGAAAAAGTTATAAAATCATACATAGTTAATTATAATGGATTATTATAATAAGTTCTATTCCATGCCTTGATATTGTCTTAATATGGGTTCCTAGTAAATTTATTGTATTAAGATATGAAATTATAATTTCTCCTAGGATAGTGGAAACAATAATGGGAATGATGATTATATCAAATATTTATAGAGGTATAAAAGGATAATCTCATTCGAATTTATCAGCAGATTAACCATATTAGATTTCGTTTGGAATTTTTTGAGGGAATTAAGGGGGGTGAGAGATGGGAATTCCATACATCATGCCTATGTTATAGGTATAAGATAATGGATTGTATTTGTGTTCATTGGATTTTCTAAAAAATAGACCACAATGTTTAGGGTTGGGATTCCACTGAGAATATGTTTCATTGAGCTCCATTGGTTTAGAAGAATCTGATATATCATCTGGTATTTATGTGCATGTGTCAGCTGGATGAGCAATTGAGCTTCATATTACTTATTTATTGGTAGGTCTATGGAATTTTTATTGTGGGGAAGATGAGGTTGGGGATTTAATATCTATAGATATATGTTTAAAATTAAATATATTCTCACTCATCCTTATATTCAACTTCATGGGATTTATGGATTAGTTCTCATGAACATGATGGACTAGAAAATGTTCTCAAGTATAGAATTGGGGAATGTTTGAATATATATATCTTATGATATCATGTGCAGTTGCATGTGTTTTTTTCAAATAGAGAATTTAATATTTCTATATTGATGGGAGTTTATTCCATTTTAACTAACTGTACATTTTAGTACAGGATCATGATTTTATTAGGGATTTGGAGGTTTGGTTATGTTTTCATAGGATTTTCAATCCCATCCTAGTATTCATGTAGTTATTCATTAGAGAATTGAAGAATAAAAATTATTTCATTTTAGATTTAACATGTTTGAGAAGGTGAGAAAATTTTCAAAAATAAAATTCAATTCATTCAATTCTATATGATTTTGAAACTGGGAGGGAGGTATTGAATACATGATTTTTTACCATTCTATAAGGACAATGGGGATGATTAATGTTTGATTGGATCTTCAAAAAATCAATGACGTGTCATGGTATATCACAAAAATTGGATATTTATGAGGTGAAGATGTATATCCACACAATATTGGCCATGGAAAAGAGGTATATGATTAATCAAAACCAATTTTAGAGAAAAATCAACCACAATGTTATAATATTTAATTCCAAATTGTTGGTAATTCCTATTAGGAAAATGAATCCATTAATGAGTTTTCTTTATCATTGATCAGGACTATAATTATTGGATGGTAAATTAGTGCATATTGAGTGATTTTATTATACATAATGTTCCTCATACATTGGAAAATGATTCACTGAGTTTCCGAGTTAAAAACATCAGATGGATTTTTTGGAGGTCTGTAACGTATTTAGAGACATTTTGAATTATAAGGGAAGGATTTTTTTTTATTTATTTCAATTTTTGATTTTTATAAGAGGATGGTATTATATTTTTTTGGTTTTTATTGAGTTTTACAAAAATCAGAATCTAAAAATAGCCTAATACACCATCCCCAATAACAGTTCCATTTGAAGTATAGATTAATGTCGCATATTGACCATTCAAATTTCGGTGCTCTGCTATTGAATATAGTAACACATGGGTAAAATCCATAATGATAGAAGTAATTATATTTATTTGATTTTAATTTATATTTATTTTTAGTGGTATTTTGATTGAATTCTACCAACCACAAAATTCGAAGCTATAATCTAATTATCACTGCCATTTTTTTTAATAAGATACGAGTAATATTATCCAAAAGGACCTAAAGTCTTAATATTCTCGATAAACTTGATGCATACATAATTATTACATTACATGTTAGTACTAATATTAATATTTAATTTTTTCTCAAAAGACTAACATAATTCAATCTTGAATATCTATGAATATGAATAATTTTAAAATTTAGGTATTTTTTCATAATGAAAAATAATTAAGGGTGAACTTAAATGAACATCAATGTTTATGTAATTTGAATTTAATCATGAATAAATAAACATAATCTATATGGAATGGTAAATATTTAAACATCAATTACATATAATCAGTGTATTTAAATGGATGTTGACAAACAATATGGAATGTTAAATTAATAAAAACACATGAAATTTAATAAATAACATGATTATCATAATTGGATGGAGAAATGTTAATAGAGAATGATAACTAACTGAAAATACATGACATTTAAAAAATTAAATGATAATTAAATGCATCTAATCAAAATTTCATAGTGAAAACATCATGGATAGTAAAAACTAAATTCTAAAGGAAGTAAATACTTATTTATTGGATTCAATTATTCCAATGCAAATGATACTATTACCATTAATAACATTCAAATTAAGGATTAAAATAACTAGGTAAAATCCAACTCAACTAAGGCTATACAACTGATTCTTCCCATGACACTACTGATGAATCAAGGGGATATCTATAACCAGGTTGCACACCTATCAAACAGTTTTAAATCAGTCATTAGATATATATTAATCGATTTAATTGATAAACAATGTCACATAAAATGTATTCAAATTGAGTAAAGAATACATATTTATCAATAATTCAGTAGATAATCAAAAAAATATCAAATTAAAAACCTTATGTTAAAATGTTTTTTGGATTAGGAAATGAACATATCTACCACAACTAATAAGGATATATATCATAAATTAAATTTGTACTGATTACAGTAATATGAAATTTCAATGGAATGTTATTGACAACCAAATTGAATAATGTAACTGAATGTGAATATATTCCATTGTAAAAATAATCATAAACAATCTAAAGTAAGAATATGTTTTGTAATAAATTATACCCGTTGGAGTATGAATAATGGTTTTTTGTTATTTATGAGTAGAAATACCATAATAATATATTTAGAAAAATTCTTGTGAAAAATATCCTTTTCATTTTGAAAAGTATTTTAAAAACATTTTTCATTAATAATTACTTGAAAAAATATTCAAGAAGATCATAATAAATAGTAAAAAAGGCATCCAATAAATGGTGGTCATGTCGATGGGTAATTATATAAATGTTGTAAATAAAATTAATTTTTCATAGTAAAAATATAAAAAAATTTCCTTGTTTGGAATGTGAGAAAACGAGTTATTTGAATTTTTTGTAAAAAAAATAATGGGTAAATTTGTATTTTAATAAATAATTTTGTAAATGATAATGAAAACATTCTTGAATGCATATTTAGAAAACTATGTTCGATAAAAACTATAATTTATGATTGAATAGATAAATTAATTAATATTTTATTAAAAAAACTATATATTATTAATTAATAATTATATGAAAATTAGTAAATATATTCAAAAAATGATAAACTAACAAAAGAGAATATAATTTAAATTTTTATTAATCAATTACAATGAAATTATCATTAAATAAAATTCATAAATAAATAATCATGATTATATTACCATTTTGAAACAACCCTTAAAATGATCATAACATTGAATTGTTGATTATTCAATGAAATAATTATGCATATAAACTATAAAACCACATAAATGAAGTATAAATTCAAAAATATATAGGGAAACTTAATTCTAAATGTAATCATTCAAAATCAATGAAAATGAATAGGTAATATAAAGAAAATGTTCAAGGGTCTAGTCAACCAAACCTGAGAAAAATATTTATAAAAGAATAGGAGAAGAAAAGCATTATAAGGGGTTTTTCCTAATCATGGTGTGTAGAGTACAACACAACACATGTCTGCCTCCACCATATGAATAAAAAAATAGGGATTTCTTAAAGAAAACAACATACCCTTACCTGAAACCGCCATTTTCGACAATTCATTCAATACATAATTCACTTATCGATAAGCATGTACGATAAAAAAAATTGAGTTGCCCAATATTATTTAAATAATCACTCCAATGTGGTAGGATTTTCAATGGAACACTTTTTATTCTTGATTTCAAGTCCTTGATAGCTATTTTAGAGTTAGATTCAATCCATAAGTAGTTCCACTTATATTGAATGGAATACAAGACTACATACATAATATCGGATAATTCTACTTTGTAAGCCACATTGATGCCAGTTTAATGGTAGAAGCATCCCTTGACAAAGCCACGGTAGGTGTGAAAAACACCACCACAACCCGAGTGTCTTGGCATAGCTGAGGTCTCACCATAAACATTAACCATAATACATGGGGATATAAGTGCTATACATCTTATTTATTTGAGAATTTTTTGGCTTCCTCGGCCATCCTACAATTTCATACTACTTAATGGTGTCAAGATCATCAAAGTAGTTGGACATGTCACCTTCTTGTAGAACGGAGGCCACATACACCTCCCTATGAATCTTCTTCTTACAAAAAAATATATATGGTCGTTGGAAATAAAATGTGATGGTATTCCCTACATTCCAAGTTTTTGGAAAAGTAATGCAGCAGCCACAAGAAGGCAGTTATGTATCTGCTCACATCAGCCAAAATTTGTGGGTAGTTCCATAAAATTTTTCACCTGCATTTGAGTATGAACCTTCATTCCAAATAAATATAAAAAATATGATGATAGGTTCTTTACATAAAATAAATTAAAGTATATATGAAAATTATCTTCCTCGGCCTTGAAGTATAAAATTCATACTGACCCCATGTGTAGTCCATTATTCTGATGATGATAATGAGTGGGTAATCTACAGTTCTATATTCTCTAGTTAAGAATAAATCTGGAAGGCCATATGAAAGATGCCTAGAATTTTATAAAATATGATGGTGATCTATTGAAATTCATAAAATGTAACTTAATCAAATATATCATATTGAATAGTCTAAACCTGTTACACATCAATATAAGGATTTCATGCTCCACGAATAAGTAGTATTGAATGTATAGATGGTCCTGAGTAGGTATAAAATTAATGTGAATTTGATAATGAGTGAATAAATTTTCAATGGTCATATCCATTTTTCCAAGTGGGATATTGAATAGGGTCGTCATGGGATACCAACCCAATTACTGCTCCAACAGTTGAGAGTAGAATTTCTGCACACCAATCATTGAACCTCCTGAGCAATATTATTGAAATACTGCTTAAGTGTTGTCTAGACAGAGGATACATGAGAAAACTTATATCCATTCAATAATTTATCTTTAAACCTTCTAGATATGAACTAATCCATTGAATAATTAGTGAGAAAATTCAATATATTATTTTTTCAATGAGGCCATAATTGAATAATCTATCATCTTTGATCCCAAGGCCTCCCATTTCAATGGGCATCACGTACCCCTACCATGAAATGGTTGTTAGATTATTTTTGTAAATAGAACTAGACCAAATGATGTTTATAATAATAAATTTAATATCCTTAATGAGACCACTAGTCCACCTATAATGGGAGAAAGAATATATGAATTTTAAAGTTATTACTGATTTAACAAGATATTCCCTTCCAGCAAGGGACATTGCCTTCCCTTTCTAGCTCACCATTTGACCAATAATTCAATTGAATATATTATCCATGCGCTTCAATTGGACCTTATCCCAAAAGAGAGGGATGTCAAGCTAATAAAACTAAATATGTCCTCTTCAATCACCAAGTTTATTGCCTTTTTTTTGTTCACACACCAGAATACCATTCCAAAAGACAATAAAATATTTTTCCCTGTTTATGGCTTGACCTGAAACCTCTTAATAATGTTCAAAAAGTTTTTTGATGAAAAATATATCATGTTTGTAGATTTACAATATAGAAGGATATCATCATCATAGAGATGGTGTGACAGAACAATGTTTTATCTACTTTCTTTGAATTGACTATAAACACCATCATGAGTGAGTTCGTCAAATAATTTTCTCAAATAATCTTCATAAATGGAAAAATAATGTCCCGAGAGTGGATCACCCAAACTCACACCCCTAAAACCTGAAAAAAAAACACTATGGGAGTGCCGTTAATGAGAATGAAAAGCTTTTCTAAGTTGAGAATGACATTAATAATCTTGATAAAATATATAGATAAACCATACCTCATAAGAATACAAAGGAGGAAGCTCCTTTTTAGGGTATCAAAAGCTTTGGAAATATCAATTTTGAGCTCCAATATCCCCTCCTTCACCTTCTACCTCATAAAATTAATGCCTTCAACGTCTTAAAAAAGACAATTCTATATGTTCCTTTCTAGGAAAAATCCAAATTGGTTTGTTGAAATGACTTGATTCATTATCTCTTTTACCCTGTTAATAATGATTTTTCTGATCACTTTGGGAATGGTATTCACAAGAGAAACTGTTCTGATGTCCTTTAAATCAAGGGAATTCTCTTTATTATGTATCAAAGTAATGAAGATTGCATTTACTTCATTATGCATTGAGAAGTTATTGAAAACCGCCTTTATTTCATAAGAGATTCCCTCCTATAAGATATCTAAGTATAACATAATAAACTTGTTAATAAAAAAATAGGTAATATAATCCAATAAAAAATGTTGTTATGAAATTTCATTACCCCTAGGATAAATTTAGGTCAAATATCTTTAGATGAAATAAATAAAATTAAAACATAATATACAATTATGAATAATTTTGTCATGATATTATAGGTAAAATTTTTAGTCTATACGCGATATAAAATAAATTAGGTTCATAATATCAAAATATGACTCAATGAAATAAAATAGAGATGAAAACCATTACATTATGCAATATTTTGGAGAAACATTCATTACAATTTGGTATAGTGGTTATGAATATTTTTTAACTCTTGATAGAAACATATTTGTATTTATAATATCATATATGATCGTTCTAATGTATATCATCACCATTTTGATAAGTATCTTTCATTATTTTAATTCTTTTCAGTGTTACCTGTCTTATTTCCTCATACATGATTTTTTTTGAATGATTCTGTTCATTCACATATTAAATAATTACATCATCTCCATAATAATTATCATGTTACAATCATAATATTTTTATTTAATGATTTCTTTTAAACCAAATAAATAGTTATGTTTACAAAAAAATAATTATGTTATGATCATGGTGATGGTAGGCGTATGTAATCATGAGTTACACTTCCGTTTTTCACCGATAATTATGGAAAAGGGGTAAGTTATATATTAAATTTAATGAAATATCATGATATCATACATAACATAATATATAGTTATACATTTAATCCATTTGGTGTGGTGGTGAAAAGAGATCCATATCACTTTATGAATGAAGCAATCCACATGTATATGAATTATGTCTTAATCATTACATGAGTGAAAAAAATAAAGTGACATATATTATCTATAAATTATTAAATATGTCAATAATATCATATTATTGAATTTTTATCACTTATAATCAATAAATATATCTTTATGAACGTCCGTTTACTTCATTAGTCAATGAATAATCACCTTGCTTCATGAGGCAGTAGTAATCTTTACACACAACTGATGTTATCGGGTCATCTATGAAATGAAAGTTAAAATATATAGTACATATTGTAACACTAGTCGTTTAAATATTTTATTAATATAATATATATTCTTTATATCCTTCATCATGCCCAATCATTATATTTTTCAATTCAAGGGATCGGTTCGTGAGGCAGAAATACACTACGCACATGGATGATGATTTCATAACTCGTATGATGGAAGAGGAGATGGTTTTTGGTCAAGACCATATTATAAAAAAATCAAATTATCTAGAAGAAACTGAGGTAATTTAATTAGATTTTTAGTGAAAATGTATATAGGTGGAGAATGAAGTAAAATAAAAATTATCGTTGAAGAATAATATCTCTTCTTCAGTAATCCTTCTTATGATTATACTAAATCCATCAATGTATTTTTTTAATACCTATATTAAGGCTTCTATGATGAGGTGAAAAATGATGGGAACATATTTTTTTAGAAATTTATTGAACCATAGTGTTTACTAGTGTGAAGTGTAGAGGATAGTCGAGGGATTTTATTAGTTTAGTGAGTGGTACACATGTAATGTTTTGTAAGAGTGAGTTACACAAATGAATATTTCATGTCACCAAGACCCAATAATGGACCATTATCAATCCTAAAAGATATAAAGAATAAATATGTCATTAAATTTATTTTTTTCTAGTTATGGATCATTCTTATATATTATTATATATACTTTACTAGTAAACGAACATATTTTTTCCTTAATCATTGTAATAAATTTTAGTTTTTTTCACTAATAATTATTATATATAATAATGTTGACCAAATTAGAATATATAAATTATTCTGATTTCATATATTTAATTCATTTTTCAAATTCAATTAATAAATGTTGAAAATTTTGTTTTTAAAATTTATCACATAGACGTGATGAAAAATAATGATTTAATGTGAAAATTTTCAAGAGTTCACATTGTTTCTATATCATAATTCAAAATTAAAATGATTAAAATGAACTAATTGAGAATAGTATGTGTATAATTTAATAATGATGACCTTATAAAAAATGTAAAATATAATTAAACATTATAATTTGTTAAATGAAAAGTACATTTCATTTAAAAGGCATTATATTTAACAATTCATATAAAATTAATCTTCTCAAAAAAATATCAAAAAATTTCCATAATAATATAACTGTTTCATGATTTAAAATTTCATACTATATTTGCAGATAAATTTTATAAATTTGAGTCAATTTCATTATAAGTTATGTGTTGAAATTGCGATTAAATCATTTTTTAGAAAAAATATAATTTTTTTAACAAATCATTATTTTAACTAATGATGATTATTATTTTTAAACAATATACAACCAAACAATGTGTGTAATGTATATAATTTCACAAATTAATTAATACCATTAATACCCATCATTTCAATCGCCCAGAAATATCTATCGTAATAAATAAGAATATTTGTAGTATATTATTGTTCAGTAAAACATGGTCATTCATTAACACATGATATATGAGAAACTCGGTCATGAATTCAACACATGATAAACGAAGTGTTTCTTGGACTGAAATATAAATAATATATTTATTTAAAATATTAAAATTTTATAAATGTCTTTGTATTTGATAATAATTTCTACGCATTGTGTAGTGTGTCATACAAATTATCAAATATGATATTAGTATTTTAAAATATTGGTTTGTTATAATATATCACTCTTAAATAAATTGTTTCCTCAAATTTAAAACATGATTTTGGAAATCATGGAATTGAAATTATGAAATACTATTGTTGAAAAACTCACATCATAAACGAGTTAATTAAATATATCTTTAATAAGCAATAAAGGAGAGAGAAAATGTTATATAGTATAAATCAAATATAGGATTCTTAGTAGGGGAACATTGATGGATAATGGAGATATGGAAATGGTGGAGAAGTATAAAAATTTACATAGAGTGACATTGGTCATTGATCACTTGAATGTGAATGATGACTTGAATATTTTGGGACTCCAATTCATAACTATAATATCTATGAATGGCTATTTATATCATTAGAAATAATATTAATATGACGGAATTTAATTTCATGATCGCTTTTTAAATTTCGAGGAATTATTTTACTATATAATAATGTAATGAAGTATTGTTTCCTCTGGAATTGGGGATGACCTCGTTGATGGAAGGTTCAAACATTCCAATCAGTTTCTAACAGGTTTATTCGTAGAACCAGAAACATCCAATGATTCCATATCCATTTGGACCTACTTTTCAAAGGGTGGCGCTCATTAGTTGTGGACTGATGAGGCTTAGGAATTTGCTTTGGTTAAGAGGATGGGAGGTCAGACTCATCACACCTTTTTTAGGAGAATTATTGTCTACTCGGGGACTCTCTTTATATATTTATCTTATGTTTGTGAATCCTTATTACATTAAAAAGATTAAAATGATCTTTCCTTTAAATCTGAAAATAAATGATTGATATGTAGGAAATTTAGAACATCTTTTATATGTATTCGAGGTTATACATAGATAGAGAATCATCTGAATTTTTTTAGAGATTCTTAGTCAATGGTATCCTTCAGTACATAAATGTCTATTGGTCATTATGATAAACATACTGGTTTTAAAGCCACTCAGTGGGGAACTTGATGTTTATTATCATTTAGAAGGACATTGATTATTTTAGAGTTGGGATTGTACCTGCTGATGGGCTACCTACGTATCTATTGTTTTGGAAAAGGAATCAGAACCCACGTAGTTCAAGTAAGGGAGTATGATGTTTATGTGTGATTAATGGATCCAAGAAATATGGCATGATTTCTTTTACACTCTAAGCACACGTGAGTCATGCTCAGTGTGAGAAACAGCAGGTATTGGTGAAACCATACAATTGTTCAAAAAAAGATGCAATGATGTGGGGCTTATGTATGTATGATTTCCCAGAATAGATGAGGATTAAGATTTACTTCAGGGAAGAAATACAGAAATGAGGTCCATAAATGTATTTGTACATCATGGTGATTTGGGTACTCTAACATCGGGCTTACTCATAAAGAAGATGCCTAAATTAGGATGGGGCTCATGATTGGGTTTTACTCCTGAAAAGCAAGCCCAGATCAAAAGTAAATTAAGACTGGTTAAGAGAAATTAAGACTGGGCCTTAGTCCTGAGATGGAATCTCATGTTAAGGGACATGGGGCTTACTCTTAAAGAGGATGAAAAAATGTGTAGACTTTTAGATTGGGGATTATTCCTGAAGAGGAAACCCAGGTTAAGAGAATCATGGTTGGGTCTTACTCCTGAAGAGGATTCCAATATTTGTAGACTTTTAGACTGGGGATTATTCTTGAAGAGGAAACCAAAGTAAAGAGAACAATGGTTGGGGCTTACTCCTGAAGAGGATGCAAATATTTTGAGAATTTGGACTAGGGATTACACCTGAAAAGGAGGCCCAAATTAAGGATTATCTCATATTATAGGATGAGGATGAATGAATGAACACTGTAAATTTAGTGATATAATTATTTGTAAATCACTAGGCTTTGAGAGATGTTCCACAGAATTCCTTTAAAATAAGCAAGCCAACAAGGAAATCATGACATAAATGTCTTTGTAGAGAATTTTGTAGGCTTAATCCTGATGAGGAGTGGTGGATAGGTGTAAGAGGGGTGAAATAGTTAGGAAGGGCACCCAAAAAGAGAGGGGTGCACAAGTACTACGTGGGGGCGCATGTACTGCATGGGCGTGCAAGTCCTGGTTACGCAGGTATACCTACACGATACATGGGTACTTGCGCGCCGGCCAATCCTTAGTGTTGAATTTGGGCGATGCATGGCTCAATCCTTTTATACTCACCCTGCATATTTTCAGAAGTGATACGTGCAAGTTATGTGAAAGATTTAAGGCAACACGCAATTGTGGCCATTTCCCTTAAGGGCTGGCCACCCAGGAACACATGTGTTGATGAGTTTCAACACATAGGCCTTCCTACCCCACATTAGATCATTCGTTCTAGTTTTGAAATTACCTTATAAGTGTTTAGAAGCTTTGAGAATAGACTAGGGATCCAGGAGCTAAAATATGAGGTTTTGGAATTTTTCATCCCCTCAAATGGGGGGGGGCAGAGGGGTATTTATAGGCTAGAGAGACCCTGGGTGACATTTCAAAGAGGGTGCACAAGTCACATGTGCGACCATTAGTCAGCGTGCAAGTGTAAATGCACGATTATTAAAGATCTTGCGCGACCTAATAGTAAAATAACCCTTGTTCATTCCATTTTCAATTTTTTATGTTTTCTTCAAAGGATGAATCGATTTATGCTATGGCATTTCCCTTTTCATTCGTTTACACTCTGTGATGGAAAGGAGCATCAACAAAAGTCCCCCCTCAGAGTTGGATCCGAAATAAATGAGGATGTCACAGTGAGGAAAAGAAGAAACCCAAAGGAAAGGGGGTGCACAAGTGTTGAGCATGCAGAGGGCGGCGTGCAGGTGTTGAGCGCGCTGGCTTTAGTCGCGCTGGCTTTAGGCGCGCATGGGTGCGGCCTAGCCTATATATAGGCGGCCATTCTCGCGCAAAGCATCATATTTCAGGATTTCGAGCTCTCACCAAGAAAGTTGTCTTCTTCATGCATGTTAACTTGTTTTCAGTTGTTTCTTCACTATCACGCAGCTGTCATGGTTTTTGGACTTGCGCGGTTATACTAGCGAGCCAAAAACCTATGTGGCGCATCATACATGCGCGACACATCCATACTTGTGCGCCAAGATTAGACTTGCGCGATGTAATTCCATTGACATTTTTTCAAATTTATTCAGAAATTTAATGAAAAATAAACCCAGTTAAGAGTTAATTCTTTCATCTTTTGTGCATATTCAATGGCTCCCAAGAGAATTGGAACGGCTGACGAACTAGCTAGAAAACAGATTGATGATATGATGAGCATCATTGGCCATTATTATTATACCGTCTGTGACAACACTCTACCAGATTTGGAAAATTATTTAAAGAAGTATCATTGTGACTACCCCTAGATAATTTATTTTCCTTTATATGGCTATGGTCATCTACAAGACCTTTCCATTCTAGAGGTAAAGAACTATCTCCCAATTTCATGGTTTCAGAATTATAACCACTTTGCTTTAGAAAATATTTATGTGGAGGTGTATTAATAAGTGTTGGAACAGTGGAGAAGGCCCATATGATGCATCATATCCCTTTTACTCCAGATCTAAAACCTAATAAGCCCGTGCTGCAACCACATTATTATCCCTCAATCTTCTAAAATTCTCAGATGGATCAATCCAAAGGCTGGAAGAAGAGTCGGAAATTCCGTCCTGGAGGAGGTGTGAAGCCAACCTGGATGTGGGAATACTGGGTGCGACAAACCAGTTCCGAGTTTGTCGAGGATTTGAAAGGGGTTGCAAAATATGAAGCAATCTAGGCTGGGAAAAAATATGTTTATAGGCATGAGAACTTCGTGCCAAAGATACACAACCATTGGAGTCCCTAAACCAATTCTTTCCATATGAATCATGGATAAGTAGGAATCGGTCTGTGTGATGTCCACAAGATCTCAGAGGCTCTAATTTTGGGTGATACATATGATGAATTAATTCCTCCCAAGGAGACTTGGAATGATTTGGAAAAGACCCTATCTTTGGCTCTGGAATTATTGAAAATCTTCCACAAATCTCAAGAGTTTAGAGACCTCCTTAACTCATTCTAGAAAGGATATGCATCCAAAGAAATGGATGAATATATTTCATATCTATAAGAAGGAGAAGGAGATAAAGGAGAAGGGGTCAAAGGAGAATGGATCCAAGAAAAAGGGACCCTGGGAGAAGATTCACACTCGTCCTACCACTTTCCCAAAAAAACATAGAAAAGGGGTGCTCCTGGCACATTCTTGCCGACCCTATAGGCCGGGGAATTTGAGAAGTGGGGATATGAGGTGAATCAGAGGATCACAAAGACAACTTGTCTAGAAGGATTCTTGGCCTTGTGTCTTACTGTTTATCTTCTCCCAGTCAGGGACTCGAAGGGAGGTGTCAGGCAAAGGACCATCGTTATTGCACAAAGATGGATGAGGGAAAAATGGTTGGGTTGGCTACCCCCATATTAGAAAATATTCACAGTAGCATACAACATTTCTTCATGGGTAAGTCTTCTTTGAGAATAGAGGGACCATTCCATGTGTTTGTGGGGATGGATCCCCACTCACTTCAGTACGTAAAATGTACAGAATAGATTAAAAATCCCCATAAGTTCATTTAGGATATTAGTGAAGGCATTCTCTAAATTTATCCACTAGATCTCAATTCTTTTTTCATGAAGGTGAGGCTGAGCATGTATAATGAATTCAACTTCTTTCCTAATGGAAATCCACCAATTGGGCGGTTTGTTGACGATGGAACGACCAATATAGATTTTAGGGCATATATTCTGGCCTGCAGAGAAGGTGTGTTGGTTTCCAGAATTGATGGAGAGATTATATGCGAGGTCTATGCTCCATATAGATTTCCACGTCAAGTCATGTGTTTACAGAAAACCGATGTATCTCACCCCATGCAAGTCAGGTCAGAGTAACATCTGATGGTTGCCCGACAACTGTGGTTGTTGACATCTAGGGAGAAGAACGCGGCGGTGTTTGATCTATCGGTTGAAAAGGCGGTATATATCTTGACTACCTAGTATTACGATAACTAGATAGCAGCATATCCTAGAGGGGTACTGAACCATCCAGTTTATCAGGTGGGGAAATGGAAGAGTATTGTAGAGAAAGAAACCCTTCCTCATGAAGGTGAAGCTTCCCCACCTGAAGCTGATTCTCCAAATTCCTCATCTAGGATGGATTCACCGGATTCCGAAGACAGGGATGATGAAGCACAACAAACGACAATGCGGTCTCATGCCCAATATAATCCACCGGTCAGAATCAAAAGACCCACTCTATCAACTCCTGGTGAGTTACATCATTGTGGAAATTAAATAACCATTACTTTATAGAGAAATAAGTCTTATTTAATTATTCTCTATCAATAGGTGCAGTATCTAGGAAGAAATTAAAGTCGAATATTGTAGGACCTCCCTCATAGCCTTCTGGTACACATACTGAATATCTATGACCAGAGGTTGTCCAAACATGGCAAAGTCTATATTGTTGTACTGAGATTTCCTGGCTGGATTTGTGCAATGGTCTATAACTACCCGGAATAGAGAATCTTGTGGCTTCTACAGATATCAATTATGAGGATAACCCCAATGATGTGTGGTCTTACATCAGAGAGCTAGATATGGTCATATATGCTACGGACGAATCCATTCCTGTCACCAAGCGGGTGAAGGATAGGATAGATCATGGTGCTGCTGAGGGGAATGATTAGGAGTGGCATGATTGCGTGGCCCCTGAAGATGTATGTTTTCATTCCTTATTTGCATTTCAACTTGATTGAAGTCAAATATTTTTTAATTAAGGAAATTATTTTCTTTATCCTACATCTTGAAAAGAAAGGATCTACTGAGGTTCCTACGCCACAATATAGCCCTGGTGGTACTGCCACTGGGGCTGCTGATGAATCTGCACACGAAATGGGCGAGATATATCCGGGTCAGTAGGCCATGAATGAAGAGTTTCACATGGCCTTCCATCCACCAATTCATGTTCCTGTAAGGGATACTTCTGATACTCCAAAAAAAAAATAAGAAAAGGCAACGAAGGAGGAAATCCATAGCTAAGCGCTTCATTAGTAGCGGTAAGTCATTCGGATAATCATGAATCTATACCCATGAAAAGTCTGGCCAAATTTCTGGGGATTGCAGTTTTTTTTTCAATTTCCCCTCTGAGGAAAATGACTGATCCTCCTTTGAGGACCATGGAGGGTGCTATGGAACAATCGCAAATTCAGGCTGACTTGGTTGCTCTTTGAGAAGAGCCAGCATATGTTCCCAGTATCCCCCCTGATACTGTTTCAAGAAGAGAAGAGCCTACTTTTGGTAAGTTAACAATGCTTCATAAAATGTTGAATGAAATATCGACTGACTTCCATTCTGTGATACTTCATGTTCAACCCCTGCATTAGATCTTTTGGTAGCTATTCAAACTGATGCCATGATTTTATATGAAGATGTTGTCCTGGGTCAGGGACCACAGGATGAATGTCACCAAGAAGACATGTCAAATGCTCTCACTGGTGACAGTAACCAGGATCTTGAGATGACATTAGATGAAATGATGTAACTTGGCGAATCATTCAAAGATTTTATAAATCATGTTAAATTAACATGTTATATAGAATATTATGGACATTATTGTTATCCTTCATCCTATTATAAAATAAATTTTTATTACATGTCTAATCATGATCGGTTCAAAAGTGATGTTCTGTCTGAGAAAGTTGTTGAACTACCCAAGATTATAGGGGGTACAGAAAACCCTACTATTACAGAAAAATTAGCACAAGTGGAGCTGAACCTAGTGGAGCTTCCTCAAACTTATCCTAAAAATACTGTTGAATCTAGGAAAGATGGGGAGGAGCCTTCTCAGGTTTCTGTTCTACTGTTGGGTAAGGGATAACAATACATGTGACTATACTTAATTTTCAATACAGTCAATTAACTTTTGTTATCCTTTGAAACTAACCAAATAATTAAATTGAATATGCAGGGCCATCAATTTCAGTGGCTAGATCTGGAGGTGAAGCATCAGCCTCCACCCCAACAGGAATTGAAAGAGATGAAGTACAGGTCAGGGGGGAAAGAGCAGAACATGACACTTTCTGAAGTGAATTAATCCTAGATTACATTCCCCCCTATGACAGTGATGTTGAGTCAGATCCAGAAATATAGAAGGCATTCCAATTTTCATGACACAAGGCATGGAAAAACATATGGAATATCATATCTGAAGTTCCTTTAGAAGAGATAACATCGAAGATACCTCTAATGTCATCCCTATTTTTCATTCTAGGACATGGTGGTTTTGGATATCAAAAGATCCATGCCGCTGTGAAGAAACTCTTCGTAAGGAGGGAGCAGGAACAAAAGTGCCATGAGGATCTGACTAGAGTGAAGCTGTCAGCCAATATTAGAAAATTTGAGGCTACAGTATTCTGATCTGAGGCTGACTATGCTTCCAAGATGAAGGAACTGAAGCATAAAATCAAAGATAAAGTCGTCCAGCAGATGCACCTCCAGAAACAGTTAGATACTATTACTGTAGATCTGGACCAACTCAATAATTCAGTGGAGGGGGATAAAAACAAGTGGTATGAAAGCCTTCACAAATTCCAAGAAAGCACTCCATCAGGCAGAAAAGAGTGAAGTTGGTCGAGTGCGTGAGCTTCAAGTGGCTGCTGATGAAGCTCAGGATGTTGTACATCAAGTGAAGACTTATGTTGACAGACTTTTGTAATTTCATATAAAATAGAAGAGTCTCTAATCTATGGACTTCCTTCTAATTCTTGTGCATCAAATGGAATGAATGCATTAATTTTCAGTCATCTGTGCACGCATTTGCCTTTGCTACCTGCTTTAGATTTTTACCTAAGCCAATGGGCCTAGTAAGCATAGTTTGATTTTAACTAAGATTATTATAAAATAAATAACCCTACAAAAATTGAATCTTTTAATTTCTCAATATTACCTAAATCATACAAAATTTATGTTTAGTGAGCTGGAACAAGACTTTTATACAGATTTCCCTTGCCTTTTGTGGGCAGTTTAATGTTATTCATGTCGGACATAAAAAGGCTAATGTTTATGTTCAAAATAGCTTTGATCGAATGGATTAAAATTGACTAAATTCCATTCCAATTTATCTTAAAACATATTTCCACACTCAATTATGAAGGAAAACATGTAAACTATGACTTAAGAATTATTGAATCTGAGGAATGATACGAAAAAAAGGGCGAAAAGACATTAGAATATGTAGTTCCCAAGAATGATGTTACCATTATTTAACTAACCCACTAAGGGGTTGAATTATGCGTGGACACCTAAGGGCATCGACTGAATAGTCAAATAATAGCATATTTTGGCTGACAAGCCTATTATGTAGACTGTTTATGCAAGGCCGCCTAAGTGCATGTGCTGCGTGGTCAGGAAAAAGAACTCTCAAAAATTTACTTTTCGACTGCTAAAAATATAGTGGAAGTTTATGGGGATTCAAATTTTCCAAAGTATCGAGTTTTTTGTATGGAGAGGGGTACTTGAATATGCAGAAGATATTTCCAATCAATATTGTCTAAGAATTGGATGAATTTTACTCCTACGAAGGTCTGACCCAAACGTAGGGAAGGTAAATATAAACATTATACTTGAATACTTTCAGATCATGAAAAAAGATTATGGGATAGATATGTTAAGGATGACCCTTTTTTGGCAGATCCATACATATTTTCATTAAGACAACTAAGGATAAAAGAAATTTTCTTCCCAAGAATGAAATTACCACTATTGTGACAAACCCGTTAGGGGGTTGAATTATGCAGGGCCGCCTAATGGAATAAACTGCATAGTAAAATAATAGCATCTTTTGGATGACACGTCTTTTATGTAGACTGTTTATTCAAGGCCGCCTAAGGGTACATGCTTTATAGTCTGGAAAAAGAACTCTCAGAGTTTTGACATTTTTGACCAGAAGTCAAGAAAAGGGTTATGACGATCTAGAAGTATTTAAGACTAGGATTATGAAACATAAAGTTGGTCATTGCCTAATGTATGCAAGGATACACAGATAATGTTAAGCATAATCATGTTGGGGATAGATCCTGATTGGAAATATTGAACATTCCTACGTATCCCATAATGATGGGAATCAATCTGTACGTTGTTCTTAAAATGTAGTTTAACGTCGTGTGGGACGAATGTGTGGGAGATCTTAGTTTAGGGTCATAGAAATCGGACCATTATAAGAAATACACATTGTGTGTTTTCATGGGGACTATTCAGCCAGGGGACTGAAAGTGGAATTTAGGGTTAGGCACAAAGACTAGGGGCTGGATTCGAGGGAAACTTGAATGTTCCTATGTATCCCATATGGATGGGAATCAAGCCCACATAGTTCTATAAATACAATCTTTATAGATTTGGTTCGTACAAGTGAAGGGTGAAAAGCGGACTTTAGTTCAATGATGGTTTGACCCAAGATAAATGGTTCAGGCATTACCATGTATTCACATAGTCATTGAAATATAACATGATTGAAAATAAATGTAAATAATTATTCCCTCTTAGGTGAGGGTATCAAAGAATATTGTAGTTTATTGTCATATAGGAAAAAAAAGTTCTACATTTTAACGTCGTATAGCAAGGATGAAGGTGAACCAATGTTAAGATATTGGTCTTGGGATTGAAACATGGGAGGTTGCCTACGTACCCAACCTAGAAGGCAAGGATCAAAGTCCGCGTAGTTCAATTAAAGAATCAATTAGTGATAAAGTTGTTCTTGGGGACAACAACCTAAAGAAAATGGTGTTGGGAATTACACATGGTTAGCAGCCCAGAGATAGTTTTATGGTTGAAATTTAGTCTAATCTCACGTGTGTCATACTCAGTGTGAGAAAATATAGGTAGCATCAACTCTAACGAAACACAGTTTACTGTCATGATGGACGTACGAAGGGACTATGCAGTTTAAAGTCATGCAGTGAGGAATATTGGTGCTGCACAGTTTACTGTCATGTATCTCGGACAAAATACAGTTTAACGTTATGTAAGACATATTAGGGTGTTTTACTGTTTACCGTTTTGTAGCTAAGACTATGGTCACAATACAGTTTAAAGTCATGTTGGACAAAAGTGGGACTATGTAGTTTAAATTCATACAGTAAGGAAAAAAAGGACACAGTTTAACATCATGTTGGACGTATTAGGGAATTTTTCATAGTTTAACATCATGAGAGAAGTATTAGGTACATTTTCAAAGTTTAACGTCATGTAGTTTGGACGTCACAGTTTAATGTCATGTTGGACGTAAATACCAATAGTTTAAAGTCATATGCATGATCACATGGTTATGAAGTTTAACGTCTTGCTAGACATAATGGACTTCTGTATAGTTTAGTGTCATGTAGTTTGGACGTCACAGTTTAATGTCATGTTGGATGTAATTTCCAATAGTTTAAAGTCGTATGCATGGGCCGGAGATTTATTTTGTGTTCATACAAAAAATTTCTTCAGAAATCTGGCATTGGGTGGAGTAGTTATGAGTTCTCCATCCATTGTGATTAAAGAATCAGTTCCATTGGAGTAGACCTTATGTATTGAATAAGGTCCTTCCCATTTTGTCTCAAGCATGGGAGATTTCTTTCCTAGTATCATTGGACTTATGAGAATTAATAACAATTCTACCTGAATGAATGAACAAAGACGAACATTTTTGTTGAAATCTCGTGTTATTCGATTCTGATAGGCTTCCAAGTGGTGAAGGGTGCAAAATATTTTCTCATATAACCATTCCAATTCATCCCATCACTTTTGAGATTGTTCATTTGTAGATGATTGATCACATATAGATACATTGAGCAAAGGTAATTGAACCTCAATTGGAAATACTGCTTCCATTCCATATACAAATGAATATGGAGTTGACCGCATTGTAGTGGAGGTGGTAGTTCGAAAAGCAGATAAAGCATGAAGGATTTTATCAGGCCATGAATTCTTATCTTCATCCACCATCTTTTGCAGTATATTTGACAAAGTATTGCTGAAAGCTTCTATCTGTCCATTGGCCGCGGCATGATACCAAGATGAATGATTGGATTTGATGTTGTACTCTGGATACAACCTCTTCACCACTAATGAACATAGGTCGATGAAATTTTCCGCCAATATGGTATGAGGGACACCAAATACAGTAATGATGTTAGACTTGATGAAGCAAACAATGAATTTAGAACTGACTTATTTGAGGGGTATTTCCTTTGTACATTTAGAAATGAAGTCAATAGCAGTAAAATTATACTTCAACTGTTTGGATGTAGCCAAAGGATAAGGTCCCACTACATCCATTCCCCATGTGGAAAATGGCCTCGAGAATTTAGATGTATGAATCAACTCTGGGGTTTGATGAATGAAGTTTGCATATACATTCCATGAATGACACTTCTTTGTGAAATCACCACAATCTTGTATCATTGATGGCAACAAGTATCCAAGCCTTTCAATTTGATCATATAGTCTGTGTCCATACTGGTGGGCACCACAGACTCCTACATGCACTTCTTTTATGACAACCATTGTCTCTTCACCATCAATGCATCTGAAGATAACTCCATAAAAACACGTTTGTAGATAATTTTCGTTTTGTGAAATGGGTTATCATAAAGAATGAAATTGACCACACGTCTCCGAACTTGTTCTTTCCTGGATCTATCAGGTGGAAGTGTTCCATTTTGAAGGTATTCCCTAATAGGTGTCATCCATCCTGTAGTATGACCATATGCTTCATATATGGGACTAATTTCATTTATTTATTCTCTTATGGCTTTAGAATAAGGTGAAATTGTATGACGGTGGGGAATACTGATGGTTGTCTCGTCCTGATTTAGATCTGCCAGAGCTGTGGCTATATTAGCCAGTGAATTAGCTTAGGCATTTTGTGATCCTGGGACATAAGAAAATGAAAATTCTGAAGGAAAATCCGCCATTAAATCTCTGAAGTAATCATAAAAAGGGATTAGTTCTTCTTTTATAATGGCATAATCCCCATTGACTTGTTTGATTACCACGTCAGAAACACCTTTAACCATTAAGTGATTCACTTGTGCTTGAAGCGCCAACTCCATGACTACGATGAGAGCTTTGTATTCTGCTTCATTATTTGTACCGCCTCCTAACAATGAGAAGGAATAAGGTAACACTACCTTTTCTAGAGAAATGAGCAGAATTCCTTTGCCAACTTTTTTGAATTTAGGATTTTCCATTTTCCTCCCTGTTGGACTTCTGGAACCACCATCGAAAAAAGTATCCCATGTTTGAATACTTTCTTGAATAGATAAGACTTCCTTGTTAGGGAGTTCAATATCTGAAGATGTGCCTTCCACTAAAGGGTGTTCAACAAGGAAATCAACCATAGATTGGCCCTTTCTTGCCTTTTCGGACACATATTGAATATCAAATTGCTGCAATATAACTGTCCACCTTGCCAGAAGTCTTGTAAGCATTGGACGACTAGGGATGACATTGAGCGGGTTACTAAGAGATATAAATTAGACCTCAATTATGTTACAGGTAGTGTCTCAACTATTGAACTGCAAATATTAATTCTAGGTAGCACTTCTCAATATTTGAGTATCAGGATTATACTTCGAGCATAGTCTGACAGTGATAGTAGAGGATATTTTCATTCCCATCATCATTCTTCTGAGTAATAAAGGCACCCAATGATCGCTCTAGAGCTGTCACATAGAGGATAAGTGGATTTCCTTCAACAAGTCTCATTAACACTGGTGTACTCAAGAGATACTTCTTAATAATACTGACTGCTTCTTGACATTCTTCAGTCCACTTATTAGTGACTCCCTTCTTCATCAATTTAGTGAAGGGCAGTATTTTTCCTAGAAAACAGGCGATGAAACGCCAAATATAGGCCAAATATCCTTGAACTCCTCTTAATTATTTCAAATTTCGAGGAGGTGGCATACCAAGGTTTTACTTTGTCTTCTCAGGATCGACTTCAATACCACGATGGAATACAACAAAGCTGAGAAATTTTCTTAAGGTTACCCCAAAAGAACATTTTATGGGTTCATCTTAAAATTATGTTGCTGGAGTTTGTGGAATATGATTTCCAAATCTGCCAAGTGATTAGAACGTTGATTGTATTTAACTACCAAATTGTCCACCTAACATTCAACAAACATTCCCATAAAGGGTTTGAAGATACGAAGCATGACACGCTGATATGTTGCACCTGCATTATTTAGGCAAAAGGGCGTTACCCGATAGAAAAACACATAGTGAGGAGCTCTGAAGGCTGTAGATTCTTCAACCTCTAGATCCATCCAGATTCGATTATATCCAGAATATCCATCCATGAAGGAAAGTTCCTCATAGCCACCTGTTGCATCAATCAAGAGTTTTGTAATCGGAACTGGAAAATCATCCTTAGGAAAATGCTAATTAAGATCTCTGAAATCAATGCAAAGTATAATTTTCCCATTATTATTTTTCACATGGAAAATATTAGCCAACAACTTAGGATATTGAACTTCTCTGATAAAGTTATCTTTGATGATATTATCCCCTTAAGCTTCAATTTTGGGAGCATAGGTTGGGTGTGTTCTTCTAACGGCTTGCTTGAATCCTCGATGTTCTTCATGAAAAGCCAAATGATGAGTGGCAACATTAAGATCAAGCCCTGGAATCTCTGTATAGTTCCATTAAAATATATCTCGATTTTTCATTAAAAATGAAATATACATCTCTTTCTCTTCATGACTCATGGACGCACTAATTAATGTGGTGCATGGATCTTATTTTGTACCCAGATTTTTTTCTCTGAGTTCATCCACAGTGGTAGAGATACCCTCTTCAAATGCTGGAGGATCATCCATGATATATTATTCTTCTTCTTCAACATGTGTTATATCTTCTATTTCTTCTCGCACAGTAGATGATGAAGCAGATTTTCCATAATCAGAAGAGATGTCTAAATTTGCACATCTTGAAAAAGAATATTCCATTTCCGACCCAATTGACGATGAAGGGTCTTCTTTGGGTATCAAAGAGGAGATGATGGACTGAGAATCGACATCATTGTTTACCTCTGACATTGCTATAACTTTCTCAGGCCTGATTGGTGAAGTATAGTCTTGTTGGATTTTATAAGATGAAATGAAGACATCTCTATTTGAGCTTTCATCATTTCTTGGAGGATCACCACATACTCTAATGTTTTCTAGCTTGATTGTCGTAATTGACATTATGGAGGTTTCCATAAGAGTATATTGATTTGGGTCTATCCTGTCAATTTAACTGATAGGCAACACATAATCTATTCTCACTTGTGTAAATGGGTTTACTGGAATCTTTTCCAAACCATAAAGAGCATTAACTTTGTTAATCTCCCTTATTGCGGATTTGTCATTTTTCCTTTATGTAATGGAATTATGCCTCAATGTATTGAGATTCAAATGTATTGAAAGGGGATTTATCACCATATAATGTCCCAATTTATCCATCCAAAAAATATTTGAGACATTTATGGTATGATGAAGGGATAGCCACATACTGATGTAGCCCGGATCGTCCAAGTAAGATGTTAAAGGATGAATCCTGATCAACATCCATGAAATATGAATTGGATAAAAGATCAACAAACTTAGTTCTGTGTGTAATCTCACCTAGAGGTTCTTGTTCATTTTTATCATATCCTTATAACATCAACGTGGACGAAGATAAACCATATTTAATGAGGCCCAATTGACGAAGTGTGCGAATGGGGATGAGGTTGAATCCTGAAACATTTTCAATGAAGACTCTTCAGACATCTACACCATCGGCCATTCTAGAGAAGTATAAAAGTCTGATATGTCCATGCACGACATCATTTTCATATTTATCTGTGAATGATATCACTGTATGGCAATCTGTGGGATTATTCTCAACATGGAAGGCTTCAGCCATAGAAATTTCAGTTTCAAACACTTGAGGACTCGAAAAAGCCTTGATGAGTGCATCACGAAGATCCTTAGATAAATTCAAGGCATCAAAAATTGATAGCATGGCCGGTACATGTGCCAAGTGTTTCAATACATCATAAGTTTGATCCAAAGGTCTCCGTTTCCCAACAAGAAAATGTGGTTTCGCAGGTACGTTAGAAGTAGATGGTTTGTAAGTTGATGCATCTTGTACCGGGATAGGAATTGGCAACACTCCTGGCTTTGGAATATTAGACCGATTAGGTCTATTTATTTCCTCTGAGAAAGAAGATGAAACCTTTAACCGATCTTCCAGAATAATTGTGCTAGTGCTAAGTCTTCCTTGTGTGGATGAACTTCCATGTTCTTGTTGAGCTTGTTGAAGGGCTCTTCCATGGGTTTCTACCACATACACAGTTCTAGTAGGGGACGAATTGGAATAGTGGCCTCTGAAAGAACCACATCTTCCACTATATCATGAGCCTCTGTAACTTTCTCGGATTACTCTGTTTGATACAGGTAATTCGAGCTCATCAAAATCGAAACTGCGACTGTCATATGGATTGGTTAATTGAATCATATTAACAGAACCAAAGATCAATTCATCATTTGATGATGACTCTACCTGATTATCCTGTTTAGACTGTTCCATTTCGTTGGGTGGTGCCCGTGGCATTGAAGTAGATGGCATGAAATCTGCCAGAGTCAAAGACAACTTTGGATTTGACACATACTAATCTTCTTATAATTCTTCTTCTTTCATTGAATCATTCAATTTCTTTGAGTATTTTACCTCTGATGACGAGGGTCTTATTGCGGAATTCATGGCATAAGGCACAATTGGTTTCTTCAATTGCGTTCGGAAAATGGAATGAGTACGGCTGATCATTTTTTTGACCATCCAATCATCATATTTTTGTGCATTTTTGTTCTTCAGTTCATTCCACTCTCCCTCCTCCTCTGGATCATTAGTAGTAACACATGATACCTGAGCTGTTGAACCTTTCAGTTTGACTTGTCCCAAGCCGACCATTTTTTGTAGGAGTTCACTGAAGACAAAACACTCCAGAATGGGATGCCCCAACATCTGATGAAATGGGAAATAATTGGGACAGTCTTCATCTCCTTCTTTATTTGGCCTCTTTGGCCTTAGAAATTGAACCAAATTATTTTCCAAAGCTGAAATGAAGTTAGCAGCAACTTGTTCTTTTTGGAAATAGTATGTTTTCCTCTTCAGATCATCAAATTGTTTTCATATTTGATCTCTTTGATCGTCTTGACAAAATAGACTCTGTTGTTGACACTCAGGAGGTGGAGGCCTTCGAGAAGATGATGGTTTGATGTAGAAGTAGGTACAGGTGATAGGTTAAGCATAACTGTAGCAGTCTCTTCGTTAACCATTCCCCATCCTGGAGATGATGGAATTACACGAGCATTATCCATAGTCTTTATAAGAGAATCTTCAATGTGTTGAGCAATTGAAGTTAGGTCTCTAAACCCTCCAGTGTATTTTATAGGGATCAGTGGTGTGCGCAACTCATCACGTAAATTTTTTACACATATTGGAAATAATTCCTCTTGAAGGAGTACTAATCTTAGGAAATATGTTAATCCCTTCCAGCGAGAAATGAAATCTGAGATCCTTTCATTCTCACTTTTATTACAGTTTGTAAGACAAAAAACTGTAGTCTTTGGAGACGTTGTGCTTAACTGAAGAAGGAATTTTTGGCGAAGATCCTCCCATTCGGTGATTGACCAGGATTGCAATCTTGTGTACCAGAAAAAAGATGGTCCTTGTGATGACTGTACAAAAAACCTGAGCATAACTGCTTCTTGTTGCTAAAGGGTTCCCATGATAGGAGAACAACGAGAAAAAAAATGTGTTAAGTGTTTCTCTAGATCCCCAGAACCATTAAAGATTGGGAATTTCATACTTGAAAATTTTGATGGGGGAGGAATTGAATCAACCCATTCAGGGTAAGCTCTATTTTTTTGGTTGAATTTGATTACACTTTCCCTCCATATCTTCAAACCGAGCTGTTAATGACTCAATAGTTGTTATTAACATTTGTGAAACATCCAGTTGGGCTTGATCATGAATAGGTGTAATGATTGGAGCTGGTTCTGATGTGGTGGATGGTACTGCAACTAATGGTAGCACCGCCAACTGTTTGTTTCACATGACCTATAGGATTAGACCTGTGAGGGTGTATTATTAAAGGATGATATTATTGATCCATCTCAGTAGCCACAACAAATTCCCTTAGCTGACTAAATCCAACATGCTTAGGAGGAATACTAATTTAATGTAGTTCTGTATTCAACCTCCTCAATTCTTTCATTTCATCCTCCTGATGTGCCAATATTTGTCTAGTGAGAGCGATTGTCCTTCTCCAGAGGAAGGGTATGTAACCTGCTTCTTTTCTTTTCCCTTGTTAGCTCCCTTTTGGAGAGGGGGAAGTGGGTTACTTGAATGATTACCTAGATTCTGGGTTATCCTTTGATTTCGTGTACGCACACCTTCTTCATTTGTGTCTGTGCGTACAACTTCTTGAGCAGGAACCTCTTCATCTGAATCCCTTGACTGAGCCTCAGCTGGGGGATCACCAACAATGGCATTTATGATATTAATTGATGCATAATTTATTTCATCTCTTCTATCATTATTTCTGTGATGTTGCCTTTTTGCATGTCCTTGATGATTCATTGCCTTTTTTTGATTTGATCCCTAAGGATATTCTTGACGAACCATAATTTGGAGGGAATCTCCTGATAGTTTGTCTCTTCATTTCTCTTGAATCTTCTTCTCTAATTGAGAGAAGACTTAATTTCTATTTGGGAGGGATGGAGGATTTGAAAAAGTCCCCAGTCCGGTGGACTGGGGCTGTTCCTGCTGTCTTTACTCAACTCCTCAAATCCTATTTGTTGGTTCTGAGGGTTGGGTGAAAATAGTCCACAGTCTGGAAAGATGGGGTGGTTCTTGACATGCTATATCTGGGACCTTCTTGAAATCTCTCCTGATCTTGAGGATGTTAGTTCAGAAATTAGCTGAATGCATCAACCTGTATCCACTTTTATCACCCGGCTCAAAAGACCGTTGGATGATTTCTGAAACATCTGTCACATGATGATGTTCTTGATCCAAACGAGAGGCCTATTTAATATTATCATTTTCTTGATGCAGGAGTAATTAAAAAACTTCTTCTCTATATGCCTGATTTTGTGAGGAACTAGTTGAGGCATGTTCTTGGTAATGTTTTTTATTACAAACAAAACCCATTGACTTTGGTCGGCTATGGGCAATAACATTACATGAGACCATTTTCAGAAGGCATTGCTGAATAGAGAGTATAGTGAAATGTAGCACTCCATGAACACCCCATCCCCTGATATGAATACTAAATGGGGCATTGGAAATTAACTGGCGCAATCTTCTTAGTGTGCCAAGGCAAGAACACTGAAGGGCTCTCTGTTGCTTTTCATCCTTCAGATATCGGGAAACTGAGAGAGATGCAACATCAATTTGGCATTGTAACTCTTATATTATCTTAACATGATTTTCATATTCATCAGAAGATAATATTCTATTTTTCAACTGACAAAGTGTTTTCCAAATTTTGAGATGAATATCATGAATTACATCTTCCGTCAACATCTCTATAATTTCGTACAAAGAATCAGCCAGAGGCCAAAACATAAATGGCACTTCACCTTTCCCCAGTTGTTTTCTCATGTTCATTACATTCTCTTTATCATTCAATGAAGATTCTTCTAACTGATAAGACCAGAGTTGGTGCTTACATGCTGCTTAATCAGATTCAACAAGATTGGTAGAAAAATAACTGATCAAACTAGAAGATGCATGACTTAGGGGTGGTTCAGAGAATGACCTACACCCTAGGCTATCTTCTAGTTGAGAAACTATTTCACCTACTAATGGTAATGCATCAGACATGACAGGCTTCACATTTTCAAGTGACTCAAGATAAGAGGACATTCTCATCAATAAATTTCCTATTGGATAATTTTCCAATAAATGTGAATCACTACTGCAGAGAGGACTTTCGCAGCGAAATTCCCCATCATGGGGAGGGCCACCATGGTGGGTTACAACAAAAGAAAAAACATTTTTCTTCTTGATCTTCTTACCACATAGAGGGTTCTCGTGGCTCTCATTTGAAGATGAAACTTCAAGATCAACCGAATTATCATGAAGTACACCTTCATGAGTAAGTATCTGATCCAGACCTTCAGAATTAATGTTCACACTATTAGGAACTGAGAGAGAAGAATCATGATTTGCAACAGATAGTTTCCTGAGTGCATCAAGAACTCCAGCATCGAGTAAGGCCTTGTCACATATCAGCCATTGATTTCTTGACAGTGCTGGGAGGTTCTTCTTCTTAGATTCCTTCTTACTCCCTTCCGCATGTGTATGTGCCTGCTCAAAAGAAATGATCAGGTTAGACTGATTATCTCTGCTCAAACCAGGTGTATGTGCCTGATTTGGTTGTCCGTAGGATATGGGGGAGTACGCCCCCCAACCCTCTTGGACTGGAAAAGTGGTGTGTTTCTGTTACAGAGTGAACTGTTGATTTTTTGTCTATCCCTGAGATGCTACTGAAGATGTTATGAAATCTTGGCAGGCATCCATAATATGATAAGGGATTTTCTTCTTCTCTTTCACCATTGATAGAATATTCTTAGTGACTTTAGCTACCATAATGTGGATATAGGTCCATTCCATTCTTAGAGAAGGTGTATGTGCCTACTCTTGTCCTCCTTTTCCTGTCAGTGAATTCTGACATTACTCATGTTTGGGGCAGAGAGTTGAATCTGCCTCTTGTTTGTCGCCAGAGATTTCAGACTAACTTTTCTAAATGCTACCAGACGAGACTATTGGTAGGCTTGATCAATAGTAGTAGGCGTATGTTCCTTCTTATTGCACTCATCCAAACATGGTTGATGAACTTCATTCAATACTGACAGATGAGGCTGCTGGCAGGATTGAAGAGTGTAAGCAGGTGTATATGCCTTTTTACCAATTTTCAACACATTGGGTGTGTGGGATTTATCGTATGTAGACAGATGTGCATACGGACTAGCTGATGATTTATAAACAGATTTTTGTTCTAGTCTGTAGTACTCTTACGGAATTGCCTAGCAGGATTGGCGTGATGCTGCTAGATGAGTCTATTGGACAGCTGAATTAAGACGGACGAGTGTGTGTGCCCGCTCGTTACTTGACCCCAACATAGGTTGGTGGACTTCTCCGAAGATGGAAAAGATGATAACCTGGTCACTGTGGGCCGTATTTCACCTCTGTCGGTTCGTCTTTGCTTTTCGGGTTTGAGAAACCTTAGCCAAATGCCTGGAAACGATACCCTCATCATGTTGAGTGTGCACTTCTGCACGATTCCGGTTGTGATTGTTGATGGGAGCCCTCTAGAAGGAATCCTCTCTGCTTGAATTAAGGCCCTGAGGGACCTTCTCATTCACCTCCCCAAAATACGGGAGAGAATGGTGATTGCGTTCCATGGATAACGACCTGAAACAGTTGGAGACAGTAATTAGCATCTCCCGCTTCTTGATCGTTGGTCGTCACTTTCCGGACGACCAGGGTGAGTTGTTCACTTGGAGGTCATATCGAGCAGCCTCTAGAGTTGCAATGGTACCATTATGATGGTACTCCTTAACCAGCGCATTTGATACCCAGCTTTGAAGATGCTGAGTAGGTGATGTCACTCTCAGAGCAGACAAAAATCCAACAGGAGTAGCAGCAAATGCAATCACAATAGTGGTTTTCATAGCAGAATTATTCACAGCAGAAGTATTCATAGCAGTGAAATTATGAAAATCCATTCATGTAATACAGAAGATCTTGGAAAAGAGTTTATGTTTGATATAACAGACATAATCAAGATATGTTCAGCTTCTAAATCTTTTGGATGTATACATATGATATTGACTGTCTTGTTGGCCCTCTCATTGAGTTTAAATAGGGGCCTAACATATAGGTAAAACATCATTTTAATTTGGTTAAGGATTTACGCCTAGTTCAAAATTTTTATTTCATCTGGAATTGGGGAAGACCTCTTTGATGGAATGTTCAAACATTCCGATCAGTTTCTAATGGGTTTATTCGTAGAACCATAAACATCCAATGATTCTATATCCATTTGGACCTACATTCCAATGGTAGGCGCTCATTAGTTGGGGATTGATGAGGATTAGGAATTTTCATTAGTCAAGAGGATGGGTGTTCAGACTAATCACACGATTTTTAGGGGAATTATTTTCTAATCTGGGACTCTCTTTATAGATTTATGTTATGTTCGTGAATCCATATTACATTACCAAGTATAAAATGAGCTTTCCTTTAGATCTGACAATCAATGATTGATATGTATGATAGTTATTGAATCTTTTAGATGTATTATAGGTTCTTCATTGATAGAGAATCACTTGTATTTGTTAGAGATTCATAGTCAATGGTATCCTTCAGTACATAAAATTCTCTTGGTCATTATGATAACCATAATGTTTTTAAAGCCACTCAGTGGGGCACTTGAATTTTATTATCATTTAGAAGGACATGGATTATTTCAGAGTTGGGATCGTACCCGCTGACGGGCTTCCTACGTATAATTTTTTTTGGAAAAGGAATAAGAACCCACGCAATTTAAGTAAGGGAGTATGATGTTTATGCATGTTTTATGGATAAAAGAAAGATTTCATGATTAATTTTACACTCTATGCTCATGTGAGTCATGCTCAGTGTAAGAAACAAGAGGTATTGGTGATACCAACCAATTGTTCCATGAAATATGAAATGATATGGTGCTTATGTATGTATGACTGCCCATAATAGATAAGGATTGTGATTTACTTAAGGGAAGAAATCCAGGAACAAGGTCCATAAACGTATATGTACTTCATGGATATTTGGGTACTATAACATATTGCTTACTCCAGAGGAAGATGCCTAAATTTGGATGGGACTCATGATTGGTTTTTACTCTTGAGAAGGAATCCTAGATCAGATGTAAATTAAGACCGGTTAATAGAAATTAAGACCGGGGCATACTCCTAAGAAGGAAGCCCAGGTTAAGGGACTTAGGGCATACCCCTATAGAGGATGCCCATATTTGTATACTTTTAGAATGGTGATTATTCTTGAAGAGGAAACCTAGGTTAAGAGAACCGTGGTTGGGGCTTACTCCTGAGGAGGATGCCCATATTTGTAGACTTTTGGACTGGGGCTTATTCTTGAAGAGGAAACCCAGGTTAAGAGAACAATGGTTGGGGCTTACTCCTGAGCAGGATGCCCATATTTTTGAGAATTTGGACTAGGGATTACTCCTGAAAAGGAGGCCCAAATTATGGATTCTCTCATCTTAGAGGATGAGTTTGAATAAATGAAATCTATAACTTTATTTATATAAAGATGTCTAAATCCCTAGGCTTTGAGAGATGTTCCACAGAATTATATTCAAATAAGGAATCCAACAAGTAAATCATGCAATAAATGTATTTGGATATAATTCTGAAGGCTTAATACTAAATAGGAGAGGTGGATGGGTGTAAGAGGGGTGAAATAGGTAGGAAGGGCACCCAAAAAAAGAGGGACACCCAAGTATTGATTGGGCGCGCAAGTCCTGGTCGCACAGGTATACTTGTGCGACACATGTATACTTGCGCGCCAGCCAATCATTAGGGTAGATTTTGGGCGAGGCTTGGATCAATCCTTTTATACTATCACTGTAGACTTTCAGAAGAGAGGCAGTCAAGTTATGTTGAAGGAGTAAGGCGATGCACAAGTGTGGACATTTCCATTAAGTTCGGGCCACCCAGGTGCACATGTGTTGATGAGTTTCACCACTTAGGCCTTCTTCCCCAACTTTACATCATATTTTCTTAGTAATAAATTACCTTATAAGTGTTCGGAAGCATTGATAAGAGACTAGGGCGCCGGGAGCTCAAATCTGAGGTTCTGGAATTTTTTGTCCCCTCAAATGGGAGGGCCCATAGGGGAATTTATTGGCTAGAGAGACATTGTGCGACATATCCAAGAGTACTCGCAAGTCACCTATGTGACCATTAGTCAGTGCGCAAGTGTACTTTCATGACTATGAGGGAACTTGTGTGTCCCAAATGGAAAAGTACCCTTGTTCATGCCTTTGTCAATTTTTGATGATTTGTTCAAAGGATGAATCAATTTATGCTAAGGCATTTCCCTTTTCATTCATTTAGACTCTGTGATGAAAAGGAGGATCAACACAAATACATAATTTATATGTTTCTATTTAATAAGAGTAATTTAGTCTATTGGGTTTTCCTCAATAAATTTATTGTTGATACCTTTCCTTAATAAATAAACATCAAAAAATTTAATTTTTATGAATGAAGCATTGGAATTCACATTTAACAGATCAAAATATCCACAATGAGTTATTGTTTTTTAGGTACTATTACTATTGCCCAAAATAAATATGTTAGCAATTTTTTTTTAATAAATTAATATCTAAACCCAATAATTAATACTAATAGTTCCGTATTAATATTTTTTCATTAATTTGTTTGACAAAAAACAACGACATATTAACTAGGACGTCCCATAGGCTAGTGGTATTGGAAAAAAAACATACCGTCCATTGTATATGGTTTCAAGAAACACTTTTTTAAATGTGATGGGTTTTCATCCTATATAAATGTTGACATTGTTATAAATATAACACATCGGGTTGTTGAGTTCAGTTGATGAGCTCCTTTTAATTTTTTCCCCAATTAATAGATATTTTATTATTTTTGTTCATCATATCACAATTCTGATAGGTCTGTTGTCTTTGTATCATGTTTTTGGATGATTATAGATTGATGTAGAGTGCCTATATTGTTTTGTTTTACTTTCCAGATCATTGGAGTCAGAATGACCTTTTTTGTAGGATGGTGGTGCATAGTTTAGGGTAAATAGTAAGGCCCCTTCTAGTTAAATGTATGACCCATTTTTAAATAGCTATATGGTTTTGAAAAAAATAGTTAGGAGGAGAATATCTATTTGAGGATATCTACATTAGCTATATTGGTATTCCCCATTGTCTTCATGCAATTTGGAAAAACCATGTGCAAGATGTGAGGATGAACCCTTTTGAGTCGTTCCCCAATACGGAAGATCACACAACGTGCACATATTCTGGAAAACCATGAAATTTAACAATGTGGCCTATATAGTGTGTTTTTCAGAGTTTTCATTTTTCATTATTTTTCTTTTCTCCTCTCGTAACATTTTTCTTATGTGGGTCAAGATCAGAGTAGGATGAAAACCACATCCTTCTATATGCTATCATATTTCTCAATATTCTACCTTTATGATCCATTTCGATCATCGTCTGGTGCAATAGAACTGCAGCGATATGGATCTTTGCATCCTATTATATCTTCTCAGTTTATCTCGTCCCACTGAGCACTTAATACATTTTTTTCATTTTACCAAATTTTTTGTTGTTGTACGTAAACATAGATCCACTCCAATACTCTTAAAATCTGAGCTCGATATCAGATGATCATACTTCTATGAGTTCAATGAAGGTGTATAATACCTTATTATGTGTTTTTAAAAATTTTCATGGGTGTATCTTATATCATGCCTTTGGGTATTTATATGAATAAAATTTTTATATATCGCTTCTAACAAAAATCATTCTGGGATCCCGTGGGAGGCCTATGGGAATGATAAATCCTTAATCACTCAAATGAGGTTGGGTCAGAGTTCATCGCTCCATGATGTGGTATGGTCGGGGGTGTGAAATTAATATTAGTTGTTCTCATTAAATTTAATTGGTACGGTAATTCCAATCTGATGCATTCAAGACCTCTATAGTAAATCATTTCATTTTATTAGTTAGGAAATTCAATATTATTAAATATAATTGTTAGTTTTATTTTAATATATATATATATATATATATATGATTCTTTTGATAATATGAAGTGGTTAACTACATTAATGAAACCCATGGTATCATGATGGGATTGATCTAAGATTGAGGTGTCTTGGCCACCACGAATGAAGTGATGTTGATCATATAGTTGGTATTAGACTAAATACATAGGTGGTATTGACCATACATTGGGCATTAAAGATATAGGATTAAATTAGTGAGGACATCTATTTGGGAATTTCCCATGATATTTGGAAGGAAAAGTATTTGGTTTTGAAGTACATGGTACAAGGTGAACGAAGTTAAAGGGATGGTGTGACTTCAGTATTTATTTGTTGATTATCAATCACCTATGATGGCTAATGTGCCATTTTGAGTGGTATAGACAAATGTTGACTTCATGATGAGGTGGTTTTGACCACTCGAGTGGATTGAGGCCCCAGTATAGCAGATTAATATATTTGGTGGGTGGTTCCATAGAAATATATGTGGAAGGTGGTGAGCCTTTGATCTATAGTGATGATGATATTAGTTAGGGGATGAGGATACCCACGCAAGGGGACATAGACCAAGATTTATATTTGAGGGAGGAAATCGATGTTCCTACGGATGTTTTGAATTGATACGACGGTGAATATTATTTGAGGACAAGTGTCATTGTACCTCTAAATTATGGCCTTTGATATGATGAGTAACTCTAGAAAGGGGTCCAAAGGACTAGATACCATTCTTTGGGCGTGCCTTTGGGATGTCAGTACTTGTTGAGAAATGAGGTGTCAAAAGAATCACTGTGCTTGGTTACGTTATTTGAGGTGGAAACTAACGGTTCACCTAGTCTATACTATTTCAAGTGATACCTTGGTCCATTTTACAAGGATAAACTTGTTCAGGTATTCCATCTTCATCCAAAGTAGGTGATAACTCCATGGTGTCTGTTGATACCCATTTGTGTTCATATTTATTTTATATTCATTGAGTTACCTTAAACTTTTAATATATCTCTCTATCGTAAACACAAAGGTTGTATGTGCATCGTTGGGTGGTTTCCAGGAATTGATTTTTCTAACAACCTATATAGTCCCATCCATCATGACAAATATAAACTTCATGGTTATACATTCATGTAATGGATCGACTTTATGAGGTGGATTATAGAATTGTTTATCATAGATGTGTCTATTGACCATGATGACATTTCCACTGCATGTGTTACATTTTAGTTTTAATTTTTATATTTATTTAAATTTAATCATACTTCTAGTATATATATATAATGATTGTGGCCATCCATTGGTGACCCTTTCTGTAAATTGAAATTTAGGGATTCTATTAGATGAAGTGTTGGATTTAGTGTTACAAGTGGTATGATGATATATTAATTATTTCTCTTCATTGTTCTACTAATAATTGATTTTATTATTTATCTATAAATGATATTTCTTTTTCCATTGTCAGGTCCAGTTCATGTTTGATGTGTAATTTGATTCTACTACATGTTATATATTATGAATTGGGATTGTAATTTTCAATCTCAAAGGGCATATCCTCCCCAATATACCACTATACACCCACAATGCTAGTCAAAATCCTTTGGAAATCGATGATCTATTACTAAGACCAGAGCCACCAGGGCAGATAGCACCGTTCGAGTTGATAATCATCTCGGGGACTCAATAAGTAGTATCTGACCAGTTCTATAATGAGTTTTAGTAGCAAATTTTAACTAGCTACAAATGGGGACACGACTGCATTTTCATTTCACTTAGTCTTACTACTATGGATATGGTATATTGAATAACAATTTTTTGTCAAAATTGGGATTATAAATTATGCTTGGGTAAATACATACCCAGGTTAGAGGGATATATCATGATTCCTTTTACGAGAATTTCAATTATATTTGTCTCTTTTAACGGTTTATATTATTTCCACCTTTGGTGGATTATTTAGAATGTGGTGTTATATGTTAATATATGTGGGCCTCGACTTTCTATGGAATGTCAGGAAATGTAGACTATAGACCTATATGTAAATAAGTATTTGTTACATATACATGATTATTCTCTTTTTAGGAACATATTAAGAAGTTTTAAATTATGAATTAGCATAACCATGTGATAAAATTGTTGGGTAAATGAGAAGTTTGATATTCCATGTTATAAAATTTCTTATTCCAAGAGATGTGATACAAATATATATATATATATATATATATTCATGTGATTTTTGAAATGGTTGTAACTCTTATACGAGCATGCTAGAATTATTAAATGGGTTGATGTGGATCACTAGGTCGGGTGATGATGTCATTAGAATGAGGAAAAATTCATTTTCAGGATGGGCATAAACTGGGGAATTCGATACGTGGACTTTTTCAGGGAGATTAAGGAGGCCATGAGGCTTGAATGTCGAGTTTAATGGTTACTATAGGAATGAATATGGTATGTGAGGATGAACTGCCTATTATTCCTTTCCATATCCGCGTTATATATATATATATATATATATCTGTGTGTGTGTGTGTTGTATTACCATTTTTAGGTTTTCAGTGGATTCCCCTTGGATGGATCAGCGGAATCATTAGGGGTTTGATGGTATATTTCCATTTGACATTAACAAGTTTGAGTCCATAAGGGATTATGCTGAGATTGTGTTGCATTAATAGATGTACGTACAGACTTAGGATTAGGTTCAAGGGTTGGCATGAAAGCTGCCATATATGACTGCTTTCTGTTAGTGGATGGAAAAACAGCTCCGAGATAGCATGGTGCATGTGTGATAGGGGATCAAAAAAATTCTCATGGAGTTGATCCATCCATTAATTATCTCGCATGAGAGATACAATCATACTACCCACCATTTATATAGGGAAATGGAGGTCCTCATGTGGAAGAAAAATAGATTAAAATTATGATGATGATCTTTGAGAAGAACGACATTCCTCCAAGAAGGAGGGTCAATTTGAAAACATATATGCTTAGAGGGCCAACAATTCTCTAGAGTGATGTGTAGGTACAAGGATGAAAACATGATGTATTGATCTAGAAGAAAATTGTGGCCATGTTATTTGATAATTTTTTCATAGATACATTCAGGGATGAAATTGATCATGAGATTATAAGAATTCAGTTGGGTAACATGACTATCATGTACTATGAAACGACATTCACCAATATGAACCCCATTTCACAGATGATAGTGAGTGATGAAACATCATGAGTTAGAATAATTTTATTACGTTTAGGAGACATAATATGGATGTATGTAATCATTAATATATGTACATAATTATATGATTCGGTGAAACATACAGTCATAGTCGAGAGAAACCTAATGTACAGGTCTGACATGTGATTGTTAGAAACATCAGGGGATGTATGTTGTGAAACTTCTGATTGTTACATGTGAGGCAAATATGAGTTCCTGCATGAAAGTTGAGACAGGGACTCTAGTAGACCACTTTCTATTTGATATTTTATGGTTTTCTTATAGTGTTGGAAGTCATGACATGTATAGACTCATTATGAGAGTCCTGAAAAGGAGTTATGGGAATGTGACCAAGTCAAGAATTCGATATGCTCGGTAGGAAGGCTTATTATTCATCATGAAATCAGGTTTAGGGGAAGACTCAAGTGTCTGCGATCAGTTTAAGATCGGTACTAGGTGATGGTAGAAAAGGTTCATCTCTACATAGAGGTCGTGATTGGGATAGCATGACCCAACATTAGGGTCAATTCTCAAAAGATGTTACAACCCCATAGGGAGGTCATACAATAGAATGTAATGCTTCATTCAAGGTATATGGTAGGGAACTACTAGGTTCTGAACAGGCTGGTGAGCCAATGATAGTAAAAAGTACACAATGGGTGTTGTCATTTCACTTTTCTTGTATTGGGGATGTCCAACTGAGACATGTTGATATTGGTGCATGATGTTCATCATCTATATATTTATGGAATGAATAGATGGAAATCTATGGTATGTAACTATATGAGGATTGAGATTTAAATTTATGAGTTTTGTGTCACCAAGATCAATTTTGTGCAGTACTGGAAATCGGACATTTCCTAATGCTTCTATACCAATGGTTTGTAAAAACCATTGGTATAGGTCCCCTTTCCCAATGCTTTGGTCAAACCATTGGGAAATCCAACTTTTAGGCCACCTTTCCCAACATTTTGGCCAAACCATTGGGAATGGTCCCCCAAATATCAACCATCGCCCAGAAATGAATCCAGAATCAGGAACTATACCAACAGTTGTCAAAACCGTTGGTATAGACCTATACCAACTGTTTTGACAATTGTTGGTATAGGTCCTTTGAATTATTATCATATATTCTTACCGAGAACATTATATAGATCAAAATTTAAAATAATTATGACAATACATATATATATTAATGTAATTATGTTTAAAAAAGTCATGTTAGGTTAGTGGTAAAGTGGTTCAATGATAAACAGAGGGTCCTGGGATCAAATCCCAGCGACTGTTTTTTTAATACATATACCAACAGTTCCATAACCGTTGGTATAGATTTTCATATTACATATACCAACGGTTTTCACAAAATGGTTGGTATAGACCTATCCCAATGGATTACTTGGCAACGGTTCTCTAAACCGTTGGTATATGTTAGTTTTCCAATAGTGGAGCTCTATGGGTGCATAGAATGTACATGGTTCTCAGCATAGGTGTATATTTGGGAGAAGGATTGCAAAAGTACTTTTCATTTAGGTATAATTGGATGTGGGGTTACATGAGATGCGAGACATATGGGAACCATTGAGGTGTGGTACTTGATTTAGGTGTGAATCCTTGTGACTTATTTCAGCATACTTAGTGATGTAGGACCCTGTTAGTGCCATATATGACAAGGGATCGAGGTGGTAATCTATGTTATATATGAAGTGTTTTGGATTCCTAGAATGACATGCGATAACGATATGAGGTGAATGAGTTATGATTCATCCCATTTGGACTTTTGGTTATGAGAATTTTCTTGCTGGACCATAAGAGTGATTTTGGTTTCGATCTAGTTGAGACTAGGGTAGGCCACTTCTAAGATGGGGATCTCGTTTGAGTTATGATGACCAATACCCTTGAGACCAAGGTATTCTATGTTGTTTCTACTAGGATGGGGATTTTATGTAACATCATCATGTTTCATTTGATAGATTGGTTAAATTCTATGTTTTGGGTTGGAGATTCTAATATCATGGGTTTTTGAGTCGGGTAAAAATCCTATTTCTTTTCTTATTTTTGTTCAATTTGTGGCTACGATATTTTCCTTATCATTCATTGGAACTCAATTAAAACAAATAAGTTATATTTATATCATTTTTTAGATTATTATAAAGGCTTTTACAGTGCCTCAGGTGTTTCAGTTTGGTTTCGTGAGTGTCAGATGCCAAATAGCATGTTTTGGGTTGAGGTCAAGAGGTGTATGATTTACAATAATCTATTAGGCCCCTTCCAGCTGACCATGTAACCCATTATTGAACCAATTCATGGTTTTGATAAACCGTACCTAGGAGGATCATGGTTGTGATAGGGTTTTTATGGTTGTTATAATGGTCTACCACATGGTTTGTGCACGGTTATGGAAAACTATGAAAAAAGGCATGTGAGGGAGCCATTTTTAGTAGTAAAGTATTAATATAGCTCACATAGTTGACACATAATTTGCAAAATCATTTGAGTAAACCATGTGTTCTCTACAATGAGTTTATTTTGAATTATTTTTTCTTCCGTTTCCTTTTTTTTCTTCCTTTCTATTTCTTCCCCCATTGGTCGTGCACATAGAAGGGGGAAACCCACATCCTCATCTCCTGCTTCATATTTCTCCTTATCCTCCAATTATGATATGTTTTCATCATAATCAGGTGAATCAAACTAGTAGTGGTAAATCTCTCTACAACCTTGAATATCTTCTCTATTGCACATTCCTCATAGAGTGAAAAATCCATTTGAGTAGTTTTACCCCATTTTTTGTGTTGGATGGAAACACATATCTACTCTACTCTGATTCACATTTAAGCACGATATTAGAATGGAATAGGTCTAAGAGTCCATGGTAGGTATTTCATAGCATGCAATGTTTTTTTCCGTCATTGGGGTGTGAATTTAATCTCTCAATGAGGTATTTTGAGTGATCTCTATTTACCAAATCCTTCATATCAAAATTGCTATTTGACCTCGTTGTATGCCTATGGTCATGACTAATCTTTTTTCACTCATTATGGGATAGGTTATAGGTCATAACTCGATGGGGTTGCATTAATGGGGGTTCCAAATTCATTTTTTTTATCAGTTTAAATAGATTTTCTCAGGATATCCATTCTAATGAATTCAATACCTCTATAGTAAATCATTATTTCTTTATTTATTCAATTCAATATTTTTAAATTGAATTTATTGTTTAATGAGAATTTAAATATATATCTCTTTTCTGGTTTTGATAAGATGAAATGATGAGTTTCAATGATGAGACCCGTGGGATTGTGATGGGATCAAACTATAATTTTGGTGGCTAGGTATAAGGCCCCGACCTTAAACCTTACTTAATATTGAATTAAATGAATAATTCACATTGAAGATATTTTCAGGTTTATAGTTTTAGAGAATTTGGACATAAATATTATATCTCAAAAGATTACAAAGTAGAAACTTCTACTAAGTTTCCATAAAATAAAAACTCTTAAAAAGAAATATGTCTACTTCCATGTTTTAGATAGCATGACTTTTCCTTGATCCCATCCATGACCCTATTCCACATTAAGTCTTGTGAAAAACATTTCACAAACTTGGGGTGAGCATAAAAAGATCAGTAAAGTATACACAGAGAAGGAAAACTGTTAGTTTTTCAAAACAACAAGTAAACCATGAATATTTTACCAAAGTAATACTTTTCAACTTTATGAAGTAGTAGAAACTCTTCCCTGAATAAAAGACCATAACATACCCTCTTGTAACTAATAGATTTCTATAAAAACCATATAAAGAACACATAACATAAAAAGGTAACTTGGGACATAAACATACTTAAATGGAATAACCATACGGTCGACTCCCACGCATACATAATGGAATTCCCATACGGCCGACTTCCATACCCAATGCATTGGAGGTTATAATGTACCCACCCATCCTGGTATTCATGACACCACTCGTCATATGGTTTATCACATTAACACCCGTAAAATTTCCAATTACCATCATTACACATAAAATATTGAAAATATTAACATTTCCATAACAATATTTCATTTTCAATCACAATAAGTAATTCCAAGATATTGAATTAATCAATCCATTTCCAAAAATAATTTACAAGAGATTTTAGAATCAATGTGTCCCAAACCACTTTGAAGCTTTTAATGGAATTATTATTTTAAAACATTAATGTCCATATAAATAAATACTGAAACCCATTTTGAAAACATGGACATTAAAGATAAATACTTAGAATAATGAATCTTTAAAACATTAAAACGATATTTTTGTTAAAGAGTTTTAAACAGATTGAGAGACTCTTGAATACAAATAATTGCAGAATAACATTTAATATGAGCTTTATAATATCATCAGAATAAAGTAATTCATGATATATTATGTCAAATTATAGTATACACACCATATAAGAGTGAATTGGTGCATAACAACAATGATGTCCCAATGGAAATGTAAATTGAGATGAAATCCATTATAAAGATTTTATCCTTAAATTAAGGATAAATCTATCACATAATTATGTGTGAGAAATATAAATACACCCAATATATGTGGATATTAAGGTTGAGACAATCAGAGGTCATTCACACATATTCATAGGACGTGATGTTCAATAAGTAAAAGTTGAACCCAAAGAAATCGAAATTGGGATAAGATGTTCCCTTGTAAAAATTCTACAGCCTAACGACGTCACTTCAAAATTCAGAAAATTAGTTAATGAGAGAGTGAATGGTATCTCATCACTTGGATATAAAATATACATCAATAAGGATATATAAGAATATATCCCAACATATTAATATGTAAATTAAAATACATAACAAAAGAAGTCTTTTAAAAATAGAAGGTTGAAAGGTCCCCTTACTAATTTGGGTAACTTTCAAAACGTACAACCCATTTAAGAAGGGTCATAAAATGAATATTTAAATACCCATAAATGAAATTATATTAGACAAATAGTATCATAATGGGAAGTACATACACCACTCAATGGAAATGGTGGAAAATTTAGCATAAATCTCACGGGAATAAAAGAGAGAAGAAAAATCCCTTACGAAAAATCGGCAGCCTAACGGCGCCACATAAAACTTCCAAAAATGTATTTATGAAACCAAATAGGGTATCTCATAATATGAAAATAAATATTAGAGTATGAGTAATATAAAATAACATCCCTAAACATAAGAAAGATGAGCTTAAAAATGATATAAAAGAGAGTACTTAAAAAGAAAGAGAGAGGTCGGATCCCTAACCTCATATCTGACTTGACTCGATCATTCATTAATTTATACTTTCTTAAGATCCTTTTTCATGTTCATTATTCCTTTTATATCACTTATTACCATGTAATTCTCATTATGTAATCATTTAAGTTAATAACGTTCGTTTTGTCGATACTTGGGACTTGAGTCAAAAATAACCACTTTATAATTACAAGTTTGTTCATGGGGTAAAATATCCGTTATATCCAGAATTATATTAATTATGTATATATCATATATATCATATATATCCATTACATAAATGAATTTATAATATTACATAACATTTTGAGGTAGGAAATGAAATGCACAGTTAATGGAGACGGTAAGCCGTACGTACGCATGAACACTACTTCCATTTCTGTTTCATATTTAATGGAATTAAAACCTAATGATACATAATAGTATTATAATTCCAGTTTGTTATAATATATAATATCATTAAATATATCCTTTATACGTACCACATAAGGTATTAACGAATCAAATCACTTTGAGGGGCGGTAGTCCACACTTCCTAAAATGAAGATATCATGTTTCCCAATAAAGGAAACCATAAAGGTATGCCATAAATTAAAAATAAATAAGATTAAGGAAAAAATAAACATATTATATATCATATATAAATATGGTGTCATCTTAATGGCCACCTTTGAAGGTGTTAAAAGAATATTGAACAATCGTCATTTCGTGAGGCAGAAATTCACCATCCACAGAAACAGTATGTTATTTAACCATTAGATGTAGGTGTGTGTAAGTGTAGATCAAATACTTTTTATACCTAAATCATATTATATGGAAGATAATGGTTTTGTTACAAAAGAAATGAATAAAAACAATTTAGGGGGTTGGGGAAGCAAGATAAAACAAAAGAGCACAAGTGGAAATGTTAACTTAAAATCGGGTTACTCCCTTTGGTTTGAACCAAAATGGTTTCTTGAATAGCATCCAGCCTAAGGTAAGGCATCTAGGATGAGGAGAGGGATTTGTAGGGATAAAATGATCAGTATTTGGAAGAGCCAAAGTCTTGAGAGGTGGGGGTAAGGTGGTAGAGGTGGGGGACTTTTATAAGAGGAGAGGAGGGGCACTCTTGGAAAGGTATAAAATGTTACTTTATTTACAAATGAGTTTCAGATTTTAATGGTCCCACATTGATTTTTTCTAGGATATGGTGATAATGGTCCTAAGTACACCCATAAAATAGGTTTTTGACATGTTTAGGTCTTTGATATTACATTATCATTTAATTTTATTTAAATCGTCATATAATGAGGTAATCGCTCCATCAACATGATGTCATAAATAATTTATTTTATGTAATGTTTAAAAATTATAAAAAAAATTCTGTGCTGTAGAAATTCTTTTTAGATTTACAATGACTATTTATAGTAAAAAATATAACTTGTATAACCCCATGTAAAAATTGTTTTATTAAAACAATACATATTTCTGTCATTTTTACTTTTACTTTAAATAAAACGCATTAATGTCATTATCTTACACAAGTGGCTACAGGGGGACCCCAAAGTAGACTCATGGGTTGTCTTGGTCGGCCATGACTCATACAATAGGGTTAGGACAAGTTTCAAGATACTTCCATTTTATTATAATATCATTTTTACCTTAAATCACACTAATTACCTTTAATCGTGATTAATAAAAATTAAAAGTTTCTTTTCATCAAAAATTATTTTCATCCCATTGAACCACATTTTACTTACTAATAAAAATCATGTAAATTTTATTTTTTAAATTCAAATCACAGAAGTGGTAATTTTCCATTTATAAAAAAAATCAGTTTTTGTAACTACAACTTTGTGGTTTCACTATTCATAAAAAATTAAGGTTTTTCAGAAAAATACCAAAAATTTACCCTATGAAATATTTGCTATTCTGAATTCAAAAATGATTTCTATTTTACCAAATCCATAACATAGATGTTTCATTAATTGATTTTATAATAAAATCCCGCTGTCAAATCAAATAGCGTGTTTTTAAGAAATAATATCTATCAAAAGATTGACACTTGTTTATGTCCAATCTCAAAGTGATATTAATATCAATGACCACCATTGGGTTAAGTGGTAAAAATATATTCTAATTCCACTTTGAAACCAATTTTAAATATAATCTAATCATATAAATTAATTATATTAAAAAGAGGTTTTGACTTAAAATACATCATTTTCACTATTCATTAAAAAATGAACTTTATCAGAAAAATACCAATAATATACAAAAAGTAAATATTGATGTTCTAATTCTAAAGAAGAATTTTATTTTTTCAAATATAACACAAAAAATTTTCAAAAAGTGGATTAAGATTAGGTTTTCCATCAAAAGGTGGTTAATCAACCTTTTAAAGAATGTTAGAATGTTTACGCTTTAAATTGGATTACTTCACATTTTTAATCCTCTAACATTTATTGTAAAAAGTTAAAATATTTGAAAAACATATATAATAATTTTGTAGTTATTTATGTTAATTCCCACCATTACAACGACTAGGTGTTAACTACCATTTAAAATAAATTTATTTTAATATTAGAGTGCAACGTATGATTTCAAAGGAACTAATTGTTTCATATTGGTTAAGCCCGCAAGAATAGAGTTCCCTTTAATGTATTATTAATATTTTATTAACAAATATGGATAAATATATAAATTTCATATTCTTTATTTACTTGGGGTGTTACATCCTTCCCCCCTTTTGGGAATTGCATACTCGCAATTTAAAAATTGGGCTCAGAAACTTCATTGAAAGCCCCACATAGGAAAAGGAGTAAATTAAACTATCACTTTAAAAGAAAGAAAGGGAAGTTCAGTGGTCACCCGAGTTAACCCATACTATTATTCCATGTATGAAAACATGGATATGGAAGAAAAAACAAAGGGACATGTTCTAAGGGAGTGTGATAGAAAACATGTTTAGGAGAAAGCTAATAACCAGAAAATAAGAAACATGTGATGGGTCAAATGGTATTGGATTCCCCAGTAGGAGAAGTTAACAAAAAACATTTTTTTAGATAATTTTCATTGAGGAATTTATTTTTGAGCTTAACTAAAACAAAAGGAAACATACTTACTTGTCAAGTTGACTTTCAAGTTTTACTATATTTCTTACACGAACTCATGTTTTCACTAAAAGATGAGTATTTAGGATTACTTGTTTACATTAAGAAAGCTATAATCAACTTCTAGAGAATCACCTTATCCACAAAAGAGAACTTTATACATCCCCTATCTTTAGACTTTAACAAAAAAAAACCAAAATGGTTTGTACAAGATCAGATAATCCAGAAAAGGATAACTCTTTATAAAATGAAAATCTATTATTAATCTCCAAAATTTGTCTAATACCCAATGTTCAATAAAGACCATTCGATAAAAAATTTGTCCATAAAATTCTTCAAAGTAAACCAAACTAAGATCTAAACCGAACTATTTGAAGGATTTAGTAACATAGTCTTACAAGGTACAAATTAACACTTATCTCCAATTAACATCAGTTTCTATAAAAGTCTCATATTGAAAAGTAACTAACCTAATCCCATATCCTCCATGACATGTTAATAATTTCCATAGATAACCCAAAATCAACTTCATCTTAGTTCATAAAATCATCTAACTAAAAAGAATCAATAAAACTATTCAGCGACTTCACGTAGTCTAGTGGTAGGCGATAAATAACAGTCGCACTTTGGTTGTGGGGTCTATTCCCGCATCTTCGTCCGACGTGACGGGTTGTCACACGGTCTGCGTGTTGTCTTTTTTCCAAAATATATAATTCTCAAATCAATCCCTAAAAAGAGTTAAAATCATCAAAAATAACCATAACATAATTTAACCTCAATTTTATCTCATGCCTTTCACTTTCCATCATAACATATAGTAACCCCTAATTACCTCAAAAGTAAGGATCATATAAACCCAAATGGTTGTTTATAACAATTTCCACAAAATAATAGATAATTGTTCCTTGAATAAAATTTTCATATATCAAGCTTCAGGGATACACATACTATAAAAAGTCTTATAATGTAACCCCATCATCAAACGAGACTTAATACTCTTAAGAATTTCACCATAACTCTTGAAGCCCTTCTATGTTGACTTTTTACTCTTTCAACATTATTCATGATCCATTAACCATTCCTTTCTAACTTATTCTGAAATAATTCTTTCCTACAAACAAAATCTTGAATCATATGCTAAGATTCCAAAATAGGAAAACAAAAGTTAAGAAATAATACATTCCTTTTATTGGTCATTTTATGTTTCTTCATCCTCAATCGCAATGGAATTAGGTATTGGTAAAAGAATATTTGTATGATCCTGGTGATCCCAATCCTGAAACTTCTTCATAGGACATGTGTTTGCATAATTACCATGCACACCACATTTAAAACATTCAATTTATTCCTTAGAAAGAACTTCTTTCCCTTTCCTCGAGTAAACTGGATGCTTCCTTTTTCCATGGAAGGTTCTTTCTTTGTGACCTTCATTTCCACATCTATAGAAAATTTCTGTCCCTTTGAAACATTTTCCTAAGTATTTCATTCCACATCTTGGACACATAGGTTTTTGAACTCACTTACCTTTATGATTATTACATGTAGTTCCGTAGGGATTTGTTTCTCGCATATATGATGCCTTATAGAAATCACCAAGGGTTAGGTGGTCAATCATGACTCCAGATAGTTGGTTGAGGATAAACAAAAGAGTTCTCATTGTAGCTCCCATATCATTCAGTTTCTCGCTCAGAAAACTGTCTCAGTTTCCTTCACATCCACTATTACTTTGGTGCCTGATATATCCAGCCATTTACTAAAACCAAAAAGGTCAGTGTGAGTATATCAACAAAACCATCATGTACTAATGAGGAAGATAAACCCTAAGATATAATTACTCATTCAATTTATCTAAAACTAGGACTCTTTCTTAAATCCTAACAATTATGGTAATTTCAATTATACTTAGAGAATACCCAAACCTCTAAAGTTATCTAAACCGACCTCTGATACCAACTATAAGTCCCCGACCATAAACCTTACATAATATTGAATTAAATGAATAATTCACATTGAATATATTTTCAGGTTTAGTGTTCTAGAGAATTAGGACATAACTATTACATCTCAAATGATTACAAAGTAGAAACTTCTACTAAGATTCCATAAAATATAAACTCTTAAAAAGAAACATGTCTACTTCCATGTTTTAGATAGCATGAATTTTCCTTGATCCCGTCCATGACCCTATTCCACATTAAGTCCTGTGAAAAAAACTTCAAATAATTGGGGTGAGCATAAAAAGCTCAGTAAAGGATACACAAAAAAAGAAAAATGTTATTTTTTCAAAACAAAAAGTAAACCATGAATAATTTACAAAATTAATACTTTTCACCTTTATGAAGTAGTAAAAACTCTTCACTGAATAAAATACCATTACATAACCATTTGTAACCAAAAGATTACCATAAAACCCATATAAAGAAAACATAACATATAAAGGTAACTTGGGACATAAACAAACTTAAATGGAATAACCATATGTTCGACTTCCACACATACTTAATCGAATATCCATACGGCCGGCTTCTATACCCAATGCATTGGAGGTTATAACGTAACCACCCATCCTGGTATTCTCGGCACCACCTGTTATATGGTTTATCACGTAACCCCCCGTAAAATGTCCAAGTACCATCATTACACATAAAAAATTGAAAATATAAACATTTCAATTACAATATTTCATTTTCAATCACAATAAGTAATTCCAAGATATTGAATTAATCAATCCATTTCCAAAAATCATTTATAATAGATTTTTGAATCAAAGTGCCCCATACCACTTTGAAGATTTGAATGGAATTATAATTTTAAAACATTAATGTACATATAAATAAATACTGAATTTTTTTTTGAAAACATGGACATTAATGATAAAGATTTATAATAATGAATAATTAAAACATTTAAACCGATAATTTTGTTAAATAGTTTTTAACAAAATGAGAGAATTTTGAATACAAATAATTGATGAATAACATTTAATCCGAGATTTATAACATCATGAGAATAAAAAAATTCATGATATAATATGTCAAAGGACAGTATACACACTATATGAGAGTGAATTGGTGCATAAAAATAATGAAGTCTCAATGGAAATCTAAATTGAGATGAAATCCATTACCAAGATGGTATCCTTAAATTAAGGATAAATCTATCACATAATTATGTGTGAGAAATATAAATACACCCAACATAAGTGGATATTATGTGTGAAACAATCAGATGTCATTCACACATATTCATAGGATTACATGTTCCATAAGTACATGCTGAACCCAAAGAAATCGAAATTGGGTTAAGACATTCTCTTGTAAAAATTCGACAGCCCAACTACGTCACTTAAAAATTAAGAAAATTATAAGATTAGATAGTGAATGGTATCTCATCACATGGACATAAATTTTAAATCAATAAGTATATAGAAGAAAATATCCCAACATAATATTATGTAAATTAAACGACATAACAAAATAAGTCTTTTAAAAAGAGGAGGGTGAAAGGTCCCCTTACCGATTTGGGTAACTTTCGAAATGTACACCCCATTGAAGAAGGGTCATACAATGAATATGTAACTACCCATAAATGAAATTATAATATACAAAGAGTATCATAATGGGAATTACAAACACCACTCAATGTAAATGGTGGCAAATGTAGCATAAATCTCACAGGAATAAAAGTGAGAAGAAAAATCCCTTACGAAAACTCGTCAGCCAAACGACGCCACTTAAAACTTACAAAAATGTATTTATGAGATCAAATAAGGTATATCATAATATGAAAATAAAAATTACAGTATTATTAATATAAAAGAACATTTCCAAACATAAGAAAGACAAGCTTAAAAGAAATGACATAAAAGAGAGTACTTAAAAAGAAAGAGAGAGGTCGGATCCCTTACCTTGTGTCCGCCTTGACTCGATCATTCTTTAATATCATGAATAATAAACTTGAGTTAATTTCTACATTCATAAGAACCTTTATCAAGATAATTATTCCTTTAATATCACTTATTACCATGTTATGATCATTTTGTAATCATTTAATTTAATAACGGTCATTTTGTCGATACTTGGTACATGAGTCCAAAATAAACTCTTTATAATTACAAGTTTGTCCATGGGGTAAAATATAAATAATATCCAGAATTATATTCATTATTTAGATATAATATATATAATATATATACATTATATACATGCATTTATAATATTAAATAACATTTAGAGGTAAGAAATGAAATGCACCGTTCATGGAGACGGTAAGCCGTACGTACGCATGAATGCTACTTCCATTTATATTTCATATTTTTTGGAATTAAAACATAATGACACATAATAGTATTATAATTACAGTATGGTATCATATATTATATCATTAAATATATCCTTTATACTTGCCAAATAAGTTATTAACGAATCAAATCACTTTGAGGGTGCGGTAGTCCGCACTTCGAAAAATGAAGATATCGTGTTTACCAATAATGGAAACCATAAAGGTATTCCATAAATGAAAAATACAGAAGTTTAAGGAAAAAAACTAAACATATTATACATCATATATAAATATGGTGACATATTAATGGCCACCTTTGATGGTGTTAAAAGAATATTGAACAATCATCGTTTCATGAGGTAGAAATTCACCATCCACAGAAATAGTATGGTCTTTAACCATACGATGTAGGTGTGTGTAAGTGTAGATATAATCCTTCATATAAATACATAATAGTATATGGAAGATACTGTTTTTGTTAAAAAAAGAAATTAATAAAAAGATTTTATGGGGTTGGAGAAGAAATATAAAACAAAAGAGCACAAGTGAAGACGTTACCATAAAATCGGGTAACTCCCTTTGGGTTGAACCAAAAGGGTTTCATGTAGAGCATCTTGCCTAAGGTAAGGCTTCTGGGATTAGTAGAGGGATGTGGAAAGATAAAATGATCATGGTCTGGCTGAGCCAAAGGTTTGATAAGTGGGGGTAAGGTGGTAGATGTGGGGGCCTTTTATAATAGGAGAGGAGGGGCACTCTTGGAAAGGTGTAAAAGGTTACTTTATTTTTAAATGAGTTTCGGATTTTAATGTTCCCACATTGATGTGTTTCAAGGATACGGTGATAAGTATTCTAAATCCACCCATCCAATAGGTTTTTGACATGTTTAGGTTTTAGAGTTTACATTATCTTTTCATTTTATTTAAATCGTAAAAAAATGAGGTAATCGCTACATCATCATGATGTCATAAATAATTTAATTTATTTAATGTCTAAAAATTATAAAAAAAATACTATGATGTAGGAAATATTTTCATATTTCCAATTACAATTAATAGTCAAAACTATTACTTGTATAACCCCATGTAAAAATTGTTTTATTAAAACAATACATGTTCGTGTCATTTTTACTTTTAATTTAAATAAAAGGCATTAATGTCATTATCTTACCCAAGTGGCTCCATGGGGTCCCAAAAATAGACCCATGGGTTTTAATGGTAGGACATGACTCATCCAATAGGGTTAGGACAAGTTTCAAGATATTTTCATTTTATTAGAATATCATTTTTACCATAAATCACAGTAATTACCTTTTATCGCGAATAATAAAACTTAAACGTTTCTTTTCATGAAAAATTATATTCATCCCATTGAACCACATTTTACTTAATAATAAAAATAATTTAAATTTTATTTTTGAAATTCAAATCACAAAAGTGGTAATGTTTCATTTAAACGATAAATCAGTTATTGTATTACCACTTTGTGGTTTCACTATTCATAAAAAATTAAGGTTTTTCAGAAAAATACCAAAAATTCACCCTAAGAAATATTTGATATTACGAATTCTAAAATGATTTATATTTTACCAAATTAATAAAATATAAGTTTCATTAATTAATTTTATAATTAAATCTCGTTTTCAAATCAAATATTGTGTTTTTAAGAAACAATATCTATCAAAATATTGACACTCGTGTTTGTCCAATCTCAATGTGATATTAATTACAATGACCACCATTGGATTAAATGATAAAAATATATTATAATTCCACTTTAAAAACAATTCAAAATATAATATAATCATATAAATAAATTTTATTATAAAGAATTTTTGAATTAAATTGCATCATTTTTCACTATTCATTAAAAATGAATTGTATCGGAAAAATACCAAAAATATACACAAAGTAATTTTTGATGTACCGATTCTAAAGAAGAATTATATTTTGTCAAATATAACACTTAAAATTTTCAAAAATTGTATTTAATAGAGGTTTTCAATCAAAAGGCGATTAGTCGACCTTTTAAAGAATATTAGAATTATTACGCTTAAAATTGGATTCATTCAAATTTTTAATCCTCTAACATTTATTATAAAAAGAAAAAATATTTTCCAAACATATATAATTATTTTGTAGTTACTTATGTTCATTCCCGTCATTACAATGGCTAGGTGTTATCTATCATTTAAAATAAAATTATTTTATTATTAGAGTGCAACGTAAGATTTCAAAGAAACTCATTGATGCATATTGGCTAAGCCATCAAGCATAGAATTCCATTTAATGTAATATTAATATTTTATTCACAAAGATGGATAAATATAAAAATTTCATATTCTTTATTTACCGGGGGAGTTACATCCTTCCCCCTTTTGGGAACTGCATCCTCACAGTTTTAAAATTGGGCTCAGAAACTTCATTGAAAGCCGCACATCCGAAAAAGTGTAAATTAATCTATCACATTAAAACAAAGAAAGGGAAGTACAAAGGTCACCCAAGTTAACCCATACTATGATTCCATGTATGAAAACATGGATATGGATGAAAAAACAAAGGATCATGTTCTGAGGGAGTGTGATAGAAAACATGTTTAGGAGAAAGTTAATCACCAGAAAAGCACAAACTTCTGATGGGTTAAACGGTATTGGATTCCCCTGTAGGAAATGTTAACGGAAAACTTTTTTTAGTTACTTTTCATTGAGGAATTTTTTTTATAGCTTAACTAAAACTTAAGGAAACATACGTAATTGTCATGTTGACTTTCAAGTTTTACTAGATTTCTTACACGAACTCATATTTTATCCGAAAGATGAGTATTTAGGATGACTTGTTTACATTAAGAGATCTATAATCAACTTCTAGAGAATCACCTAATCCAGAAAAGTGAACTTTATACTTCCCCTGTCTTCAGAATTTAACCAAAACCAAAACCAAAAAGTTTAGTACAAGATCAGATAATCCAGAAAAAGATAACCCTTTATAAAAAGAAAATCTATTCTTAATATCCAAATTTTTTCCAATACCAAAAGTTCAAAGAGGACCATTCGATAAACAATTTGTCCATTAAATTCTTCAATGTAAGAAAAAATAAGATCGAAACCCAAATATTTGAAGGATTTAGTCACATAGTCTTCCAAGGTACAACATAACACTTATCTCCAATTAACATCAGTGGATCTTAAAGTCTCATATTGAAAAGTAATTAACTTAATCACATATCCTCCATGATAGGTTAACAATTTCCATAGATAACCCAAAATTGACTTACTCTTAGTTCAGAAAATAATATAACTAAAAAGAATCATTCAAACTAATCAGCGACTTCATGTAGTCCAGTGGTAGGCGATAAATAATAGTTTCACTTTGGTTGTGGGTTCGATTACCTCAGCTTTGTCCGACGCGATGGGCTGTCACATGGTCTGCATGTTGTCCTTTTGAAAAACTATATAATTCATAAATAATTCCCCCAAAAGTGATAAAATCATCCAAAATAACCATAAGATAATTTAACCTCAATTTTTTCTCATGCCTTTCACATTCCATCATAACATATAGTAACCCATAACTACCTCAAAAGTAAGGATCATATAAACGCAAATGTTTCTTTATAACTATGTCAACAGAAGAACAGATATCTATTCCTTGAATAAACATTTCATATATCAAGAATCAGGGTTACACATACTATAAAAAGTCTTCTAATGTAACCCCATAATCAAAAGAGACTTAATACTCTTAAGAATTTCACCATAAATCTTGAATCCCTTATATTTTTACATCTTACTCATTCACCATTCTTCATGATCCATTAACCATTACTTTCCAACTTATTCTAAAATACTTCTTTCCTACAAAAAAATCCTGAATCAAATCCTAAGATTCCAAAATAGGAAAATAAAAGTTAAGAAATAATCTATACCTTTGATTGGTCATTGTCAGTTTCTTCATCCTCAATCGAGATGGGATTAGGTATCAGTAAACGAATATTTGTACGATCTTGGTGATACCATTCCCGAATCTTCTTCATAGGACACGTGTTTGCATAATGACCATGCACACCAAATTTAAAACATTCAATTGATTCCTTAGAAAGAACTTCTTTCCCTTTCCTCGAGTCAACTGGATGCTTCCTTTTTCAATGGCATGTTCTTTCTTTATGTCCTTAATTTACACATCTATAGCATATTTATGTCCTTTTAAAACATTTTCCTAGGTGTTTATTACCACATCTATGACACATAGGTTTTTGAACACACATACCTTTATGATTATTACCTATAGTTCCATAGGGATATTTTTCCCACATATGTGATTCCTTATAGAAATCCCCAAGGTTTAGGTGGTCAATCATGACTCAAGATATTTGGTTGAGTATAAACACAAGAGTTCTCATTGCATCTCCCATATCATTCAGTTGATCGCTCAGAAAATTGTCATAGTTTCCACAACATCCACTATTACTTTGGTTCCTGCAAGATCCATCCATTTACTAAAACCAAAAAGGTCAGTGCGAGTTTATCAATAAAACCATCATGTACTAATGAGGAAGATAAACACTAAGATAAACTTACTCATTCACTTTATCTAAAACTAGGACTCTTTCCAAAATCCTAACCATTATGGTAATGTCACTAATTCTTAGAGAATACCCTAACCACTAAAGCTATCTAAACCGACCTCTAATACCTACTATAAGGCCCCGGCCTTAGACCTTACTTAATATTGAATAAAATGAATAATTCACATTGAATATCTTTTTAGTTTTAGAGTCTTAGTGAATTTGGACATAACTATTACATCTCAAAAGATTAAAAAGTAGACACTTCTACTAAGTTTCCATAAAATAAAAACTCTTAAAAAGAAACATGTCTAGTTCCATGTTTTAGATATCATGACATTTCTTTGATCCCATCCTTGACCCTATTCTACATTAAATCGTATGAAAAACATTTCAAAAACATGGGTGAGCATAAAAATCTCAGTAAAGGACACACAAAGAAGGAAAAATGTAGAGACCCGAAGCTTAACGTACATAGACATTACATTACTTTGGCGGAATACTTAGTACATAACAAAAACACACACACAAGGACCATAATAGTTTAGTGTCTTTGGGAACTCGGAATATAATCTTCTAATAGTGGTGAAAGATCATCAACATCTCCCACAAAGATCTTATTTTTTTAAAACCTAAATCCTTTCTTTATGTCCTGGGTAAAAGAAAACATAAAAGGGTGAGATCAAATGCTCATTAAGGGTAAACAAAAGAAATATCAATCACGTCATATTCATAATAACATAACTTTTGGAAATCTTTTCCTTCAAAAGAGACCATAATTTCATAACATGGGATAAATCACAGTAGTGAAATATAGTCCTAATAATCATAACATAAAACATGAAAATTTGTGGCATACACACATAAACATAGAGAATCATTTCTTATTAGTAAAGATTCATTTCCAAGACTATCTTAGTGGACAATGTCCCTTTCTGAGCCGAGTTCACTCCTCGTTTCAGTCCTATTTCACTGAACCAGTATAACCTACAGTTCCAGCCATGTCTCTCTCATGAGATATAAAATCATTACCCAATGAATTGGAGGGAGATATAGGTCCCACCCATCTAATAATTAAACCATTCTTATGTGTCCCACAAAAATCATAAATCATACATCATTTCAAAACCCATGTAATAAAAATGGAATTCTTAAACATCGTGACATCATAAAAAAATTCATATAAGATAAATGGATTCTTAAAAATAATTTCATCACAACATAATCAAATCAATGTAATGATAGGGATAGAATCAGAAACCTATATTATCTTAGATGGAAAATAAATTTGATAAAACACTTGAACTCCATTCTTGGGGAAAATATCCTTTCTACTTCAAAAACATTTTCCTTTCTTAACATTTCATACAATTTTAAACTAAAATAAGTTGATTAAAAATAAACATGAATACTTTTAAAGGAAGCTTCTTGGAATAATGTTTTAAAAATCCATTCATTCAGTACATGTTAAAAATAACATTCTTCTCGTACTTTTGTCAGAAAAGTCAAAAAGTACTTCATACGAAAAAAATTCAAAAGATTCGTTTCATATCTTTTACTAAAAACACACCGAAGGGTAAATTTGGATTTAAACCATTGTAGGTGGATGGAGAAAATATTACATATTTTGGGAACATGGATGTGGATGATAAAATACACCCCAGTAAATACCAAAGTATAAACAATCTCAGATAAAAATGAGATTGTGATATTTCCCTTACCTTAGGACTGATTTTCTTCGTAAGTGTCCAAACCTCCTGTATAATGATTTAAATAATGTTATTGACTTATTACAGAATCATACATATTGTTATGATATCATATGTGGTCATATTCTTAGCGTATTATTAGTAATATTTCATTACTACTTGTTATTCGGGTGTTTATTACTTTTTGTTCTTATGCGTGTTTGTCGAATAAATTCTTATTCCTCTATTTAGGTTATAGATACCTAATTAACAGAATGGTATTATTGTAATATATATCATATTCATTCATTCAATTCATTTATATAATCATTATGCAATGAAGATCTTGTAGAACGAATCGCATCACATCGTGGATACGATATTCCATACGTACGCACGAGCGATGATATCGTTCCCATGATCATGGTATTGTATTGGAGTGTATGTATACTATTTAAGAATCAATATCACTTTTTAATAGTCATATATAGTCATTATTTACACCATTATACCCATCCAAGTAAGGTGGTGGTGGAAAATAGATTACACCACGGCGTGGAGACGGTATTCCGTACGTACGCATGCGCAGTGATTTCTTTTTCCATAGGATGGATAGATGGTGAAATAGGGTTGTTTCATTCTTATAATAACATATCAGTATATGAGTGATACTTATGTTATTTCTTCATAACGAAACAAATAAATAATAATAAGTGGAATAAGAAATAAGGATGAAAGAATCGGTAAGAGACATTACCTCTTCTTTGAAGTGCTTCTTTGAGACCTCCTTTTAGGGTAATAAAATAGGTCTTTGAAGAAGACCAGAACCACCAGGATGTTTCTAGGGAAGTGGAGAGGAGAAATTGGCATCGGTTGGTCGAGATTTAAGGCTCAAAGTGGTGTGAGGAAGAGGGAGGAGGAGGTGCCCTTTTATAAGGGAGGAGAGGTGTACCTTTGGAATAACTATAACAATTATTTTATTATAAAGTCAAATTCGGTTTTAAATATCTCCAAATTGATTTATTTTGAATCTATGGTGGTTATGGGTCGAAAATATCTCATCCAATAGAATTTATACTAGTTTAGGTTCCTATTTTAACCTTATCATTTAGATTTAACATTATGTTAAATAATTTAACTTTTACCGTGTCTTCTTGTTTTCTTATAATATAAGGTTAATAAACATACTATAAGAAGCCAAAAGAACCTAAATTTGTTTATTAGTAATATATATAACTTTATATAAGTCATTTTGCGGAACCATATAATATTATGAATAAAAATCAATTAATAATATATTATTTGTTTTAAAAACTATTTTATGTCAATTTTGACACTATTTAGTAATTGATTTTTGTGAAACTCATAACAGAATTATTATTTAGAAAAATGTTAATTAAATAAATAATAACATGTCATAGTGACCTATAAAATTAGTTTAATTAATAAAAAGTCTTAAATGACATTTATTTTGGTATTTATAACATCAATTATTTCAATATTTCATTAATAAGACAATTACTGCATCATCTTTGTGTCTTAATAAATGATAATTATTTAATCACTAAAAATTCTAAATAAATTCCTATGATGTAGATAATTGTATTATATTTCTGTAGACTATTCATTTTCTAAGTTTCATGAAGTTTATCACTAAATTAAAATTAATATACTTATAGGATTTAAGAAAGTTACATGTTGTCACATTCTTTGATTTTAATAATAATTACATTATTTTCATGGAAAAAAGTCCATTAAATGAATCTAATCTGACCCTTAGGTGCTATGGGTCTACATTTAGTCATCCAATAGGATTTTTTAATGTTTTATAGTAATTATATAATATTATATTTATCCTTAATTACCCGATTTACCTTTAACTATGGTAAATAAAATTTACCGTAGTTACTATTCATAATTTCCAAAAATAAAAAGTAGCTGATTAACATAATTTTAATCCACTGATTCCAAATATGTAATCCATTTTTCCAAATTCAATACACAAAAGTTTCATAAATTAAATTAAAATTAATTCCGTTGTCGAAAGAAAACGGGGTTTCTTTAAAACATTGCAAAAGATTGAATTGAATTATCCTACGAATTCAAGGTAGAATAAATAATAATGACATAGATTATATTAAATGTTAAAAATATAATCTTTTAATACTTTAAAACCATTAAATATTATAATTTAACCATATAAATTATTGCGATGAAAAAGTTGTTTTTAATTAAAATATAGCGTGTTTTTACTATTCATCAAAATATGAAAGTTACCAGAAAGATTTGAAAATTTATCCAATTTTTTTCATGATTCCAAAGAAGATTTTTATTTTTTCAAATTGAACTTATAAACATGTCAAATAATAGATTTAATGTGGGTGCTCCATCAAAAGGCGGCAAAACTGCATTTTTTGAAAAATACTTATTTTACCCGAATTTTTTTTTTCTTATACCATGTTTTAGAAAATGTGCAAGATGATTAATAATGTTATAAGATTAAAAATTTTGTTAATACTATTCATAACGGCTAGTTCATAATAATATTATAATAATATATCGTTGTTTATTAAAACCCGGTATTGCGTACAACACACGCTATCGAGGAATGTCGTGATTGTGTGTAATGCAAGCCAAGTCAGGATTGCATGCTGTGCAAGAATCCTTTGTTGATTTGTATAACATAAACCAACCATATATCATTTATACATTGAATATATATATATATATATATATATGCTCAATGTTGCGTAGAATAACTATTTTCAAAATTGTGTGTAACACGGTCCAAGAATAGTGCTGGGTATACTGCAAGCTAATACGGTGTTGCGTATAGCGCAAGGTAACCTTGGTGTAACATAAAACACAAGACATTATTGAAATTAAAAGAATATTTTTCATAAAATCTCAGGGTGATACATTCTACCCCCCTTAGAATGAATTTCTCCCTCGAAATTCATTGGGGTTATAAATGGTTTACTATTCGAAATTTTCTTTAATAGAAACCCACATCGTAAAAAGGAATACCAAATCCAATATTTAAAAACAAAAGTATGAAACATAACGGTTACCCAAATAAACTAATTACTGGGTTTCCACATAGGTGAAAATATGGATATGGAAGATAAATCTGACCGTCGTGTTCTGATGGAGAGTGGTAGAGAACATGGATATGGAAAATCCAGCAATCACAAAGCCATAAATATCTGACGATCTAAGGTACCATCAGATTCATCAGATATAAGAGCACTAGGACAACATTTTTGGTTTTCAAGATCATTTCCCTAAAGTTGATGAAATTGGAAATAGAAGAAATACTTTCGTGATTTTGGTATAGTCTCACTGTTTGTCATTATTTGGACAATTTACACTTCATCTCTTAAAGAAATGAAGTTGAATTTGTCATTCTTGATGTGTTAGCAAATCATGTGATAGAATGATAGGTCATTACATCTGTCTCAATAAAATTGATATAAAAGTTATCAGAAAATACATAAGTCCAACTATAGTGAGATTAATCATATATGGTTTCTAAAATGGACTTATACTTCATATATGATACTGCTTAATATAATAAAACTAGTTTCTACTAAACAGGGACTTCCTGTAGGCCAGTGGTAGGCGATAAAGGCCAGTCGCACTTCGGTTGTGGGTTCGATTCCCACAGCCTTGTCCGACGCGATGGGATGTCGCCCGTCCTGCATGTTTTCCTTTTTTTAAAGCTATATTACTATAACATCCCATCAACAATATCAAAAAGGTTTTATCCTTAAAAAATACTAAATTATGTCAAACATAATCCATTCCAATATTTAGGCTTATCTAAAATACTTTGGTCCATGCTCATAGTATAATGAAAATGATCACGTGAATGCCATCATTTATGCCCCAAATATTATAAGATATATCATGTCGGTCAAATTACAAACATGTGAATACCTTAATCATATATTCTATTGAAGAATGAATATCTATTGAAACATAGTGAAAACATGAATTCAGTTAAAATTAAACACTTTCCACATAAAAAAATCCTCAAAATTCTATATCCTCAAACCATGATATCACTTAGTCCTTATATCAATCAAGAGCTCATGAATACTATCGAACATATTAGATTTTCTTTATCCCTTCTGCTTTCCAAAAATATTTCAATCACTTTTCATGGTTACTGATGCCATAAAATTATTGAAAACCACAATAGACCAAAACATAAATATTCCAATATTCAACGATACTATATAAAACATTATTCTGGAATCCCATTACATAAACACTTAATCATTCCACCACATCGTTGTCATATTCAACATCACCAATGGTGATCGCATGTGACTTCCCTTTGTCCTTTTCCTTAAGTGGTTGGTCATTATGATCATCACTAAGCCTTGGATTAGGGTATTAATTATCATAATGCCCCATTTCCATGCACTTGAAGAATTGAAATGTAGTAGGTTCATTCTGTGTATCCCATCCTTTGTTTGATCATTTGGCATCTTCTTCCCATAATTGTGGCATTCAAATTCCCGATGACCTTCCTATCCTCATTTGAATAATTTACTTGTCCCTTTAAGACAATCTCCACCATGATTGTTTCCACACATTGAGCATAAGGAAACATTCATCTTCTTTTCAACATTATTCTGAGATTTCTCCTTGAACTCCATCTTTCGTTTCATGTCAAAACTATGAGATGGATAAGTAACACCAACTTCCATTTCTACCTTGAAAGCACACCACACAATTTCATCATTGATACTAATGTCTCTTATAGCTAATTCCCTTCGAAGATTTCGTTTTAATCCACTGAAGAATCGATCAACTTTACATTCAGGTTGGATGATAAATCCAGATGCATACCGTGCAAGCCTTGTAAAATTCGCTTTGTATATACCAACAGATTCATAATCCTTTTTCTTTAGATCTAGAAACTCCTTCTCCATCTTTGTTCGAAGAATACCATGGAAGTACTTATTGAAAAATAAGTTCTTGAACTCGTCCCATTCCATGGACTCAATTTCATCTCTTTGCCATATATTCTTGATAAGATTCCACCATTGATCATCTTCACCTACCAAACGATATACTGCTATGATGACTTTATCATGTTCAGAACATTGAAGAACTGAAAATATATTTTCAGTGGTACTAATCCATTATTTAGCAACAAGTGGATCAGAAGACCCACTAAAAGAAGGTGGATGTTTCCTCATGAAGGAGTCAATAGAATGTTGTTCCCTTCTCTGCCCATTTGGAAGTCCCGAATGATTCATAGCTTGTGTATGTATAGCAATAAGATTTTTCACTCCATCTACCATAACGTTTGTTTGTTCAGGAGGACAATTATTGCATTTTCCATTACATTGATCAATACGATTCCTTTGGGTTCCAGCCATCGTCTAAAACCCAAAAAGAATAGTGTGAGAGGCAAAAATCATTCTAGGGAAAGCAACATAATAAAGGGGGAGTATCCTCAATATCTAATATCTTAGGTTAAATTCTATGATCGTTACCGTAGTTCTAGGACTGTATCGTATACGTATAATTATCCTTAGGGACATCCCTAGACATACCTTATAAATATCTCTAGGGATCTCACTAATGTTTTCGCATCCTAGTTTCCAAAGGTTTACTAAACCTTTACTCTGATACGAACCGTAGAGACCCGAAGCGTAACGTACATAGACATAACATTACTTTTTCGGAATACTTATTACATAACAGAAACACAGACACAAGGACCGTAATAGTTTAGTGTCTTTGGAAACTCAGAATATAATCTTCTAATCCTGGTGAAAGATCTTCAACAACTCCCATAATAATCTTCTTTTTTTAACCTAAATCATTTCTTTATGTCCTAGGTAAAATAAAACATAAAAGGGTGAGATAAAATGCTCAGTAAGGGTAAACAAAAGAAATATCAATCACGTCATATTCATAGGAACATATCATTTGTAAATCTTAACCTACAAAAGAGATCATAATTTCATAAAATGCGAAAAATCATAGTAGTGAAATGTAGTCCCAATAATCATAACATAAAACATGAAACTGTGTGGCATACACACATAATCATAGAGAATCATTTCTTATTATTCAAGACTCATTTCCAAGACTATCTTAGTGGACAAACTCCCATTCTGAACCGAGTTCACTCCTCGTTTCAGTCCTATTTCACTGAACCTGTATAACGTACTGTTCCAGCCATTTCTATCTCATGAGATATAAAATATTTACCCAATGCATTGGAGGGAGATATAGGTCCCAACCATCTGATAATGAAACCATTCTTATGTGTGCCACAAAAATAATAAATCATACATCATTGCATAACGCATGTAATAAAAATGGAATTCTTAAACATCATGACATCATAAAACAATTCATATAAGATAAATTAATTCATAAAAATAATTCCATCACAACATAATCAAATCAATGTAATGATAGTGATATAATCATAACCCTATATTATCTTATATGGAAAATAATTTTGATAAAATATTTGAACTCCATTCTTGAGGAAAATATCCTTTCTACTTCAAAAACTTTTCCTTTCTTAACATGTCATACAATTTTAAACTAAAATAATTTGAATAAAAACAAACTTGAAAACTTTTAAAGGAAGCTTCTTGGAAATAATGTTTTAAAAATCCATTCACTCCGTATAAGTTAAAAAAACATTCTTCTCATACTTTTGTCAGAAAAGTCAAAAAGTACTTCGTAGGAAAAAAAACAGAAGATTCAATTCATTTCTTTTACTAAAAACTCACCGAAGGGTAAAATTGGATTTAAACCATTGTAGGTGGACGGAAAAAAATATTACATATTTAGGGAACATGGATGTGGATGATAAAATACACCCCAGTAAATACCAAAGTATAAACAATCTCAGATAAAAATGAGATTGTGATATTTCCCTTACCATAGGACCGATTTTCTTCGTAAGTGTCCAAACCTCCTGTATAATGATTTAAATAATGTTATTTACTTATTAAAGAATCATACTTATTGTTATGATATCATATATGGTCATATTCTTAGCTTATTATTAGTAATATTTCATTACTACTTGTTATTCGGGTGTTTATTACTTTTTGTTCTTATGCGTGTTTGTCGAATAAATTCATATTATTCTATTTAGGTTATAGATAACTATTTTACAGAATGGTATTATAGTAATATATATCATATTAATTCATTCAATTCATTTATATAATCATTATGCAATTAAGATCATGTAGATCAAATCGCATCACATCGTGGAGACGGTATTCCGTACATATGCACGAGCGATGATATCGTTCCCATGATCGTGGAATTATATTGGAGTGTATGTATACTATTTAAGAATCAATATCACTTTTTAATAGTCATATATAGTCATTATTTGCACCATTATACCCATCCAAGTAAGGTGGTGGTGGAAAATAGATTACACCACTGCGTGGAGACGGTATTCCGTACGTACGCACGCGCGGTGATTTCTTTTTATGTAGATGGATAGATGCTGAAATAGGGTTGTTTCATACATATAATAACATAACAGTATATGAGTGATACTTATGTTATTACTTAATAATGAAACAACTAAAGAAGAAGAAGTGGAAGAAGAAATAAAGATGAAAGAATCGGTAACAGACATTACCTCTTCTTTGAAGTGCTTCTTTGAGACCTCCATTTAGGGTACTAAAATAGGTCTTTGAAGAAGACCAGAACCTCTAGGATGTTTCTAGGGAAGTGTATATGAGAAATTGTCAGGGGTTGGCCGAGCTTTAAGGCTCAAAGTGGTCTGGGTAAGAGGGAGGAGGAGGTTCCCTTTTATAAGGTAGGAGACGGGTACCTTTGGAATAACTATCACTATTATTTTATTATAAAGTCAAATTAGGTTTTAAATAGCTCCAAATTGATTTATTTTGAATCTAATGTGGGTATGGGTCTAAATTCTTTCATCCAATATAATTTATACAATTTTAGGTTCCTATTTTAACCTTATCATTTCGATTTAACATTAAGTTAAATAATTTTACTGTTACCGTGTCTTCTTGTGTTCTTATACTATAAGGTTAATAAACATACTATTACAAGACAAACGAACCCCAAGTTGTTTATTATTATTATATATAACCTTATATAAGTCATTTTTCCGAACCTTATATTTTTAGGAATAAAATAACAATTAATAATATAATATTTGTTTTAAAAACTATTTTATGTCAATTTTGTCACTATTTAGTAATTGATTTTTTTGAAAATCATAAAAGAATTATTAATTAAAAAAATTAATTAAATAAATAATTTCATGTCATATTAACCTATAAAATTAGTTTAATTCATAAAAAGTCTTAAATTACATTTATTTGGTTACTTATAACATCAATTATGTCAATATTTCATTAATAAGACAATTACTGCATCATCTTTGTGTCATAATAAATGATAATTATTTAATCACTAAGAACTCTAAATAAATTCCTATGATGTATATAATGTTAGTATATTTTTGTAGACTATTCAATTTCGAATTTTTAATGAAGTGTATCACTAAATTAAAGTTATTATACTTATATGATTTTAGAAAGTGACATGTTGTCACATTTTTTGGTTTTAATAATAATTACATTATTTTCATGGCAAAAAGTCCATTAAATGAATCTAATCTGACCCTTAGGTGGTATGGGTCATCTTTTAGTCATCCAATAGGATTTTGACATGTGTTAGGGTAATTTTATAATATTATATTTATCCTTAATTACCTGATTTACCTTTAACTATGGTAAATAAAATTTACCGTAGTTACTATTCATAATTCCCAAAAATAAAAAGTATCTTATTAACATAATTTGGATCCACTTATTCCAAATATAGAATCCATTTTTCCATATTCAATACACAAAAGTTGCAGAAATTAAATTAAAATTAATCTCGTTGTCGAAAGAAAACGGGTTTTTCTTTAAAACATTGCAAAAGATTGAATTGATTTATCCTACGAATTCAAGATAGAATAAATTCTAATGACATACATTATATTAAATGGTAAAAATTTATTATATTTATAATTTAAAACCATTCAATATTATAATTTGACCATATAAATTATTGTGATGAAAAAAGTTTTTTTAAATTAAAATATAGTGTGTTTTAACTATTCATCAAAATATGAAAGTTACCAGAATGATATGAAAATTTATCCAAATTTTTTTTCATGATTCCAAAGAAGAATTTTATTTTGTCAAATTGAACTTATAAACATGTCAAAAACTAGATTTAAATTGGGTGCGCCATCAAAAGGCGGCAAAACTGCATTTTTTGAAGAATACTTATTTTACCCGAAATATTTATTTTTTTCTTATACCATGTTTTAAAAAATTTGAAAGATGAATAATAATGTTATAAGATTAAAAATTTAGTTAATACTATTCATAACAGCTAGTTCATAATAATATTATAATAATATATCGTTGTTTAGTAAAACTCGGTATTGCGTACAACACATGCTATCGAGGAAGGTTGCGATTTCTTGTAATGCAAGCCAAGTCAGTGTTGCGTGCTGTGCAAGAATCCTTAGTTGTTTCGTATAACATAAACCAATGATATTTCATGTATACATTGAATATATATATATATATATACTCAATTTTGCGTAGAATAACTGTTATCAAAATTGTGTGTAACATGATCTAAGAATATTGTTGCGTATACTGCAAGCTAATACGGTGTTGTGTATAGCACAAGGTATTCTTGGTGTAGCATACAACACAAGACATTAATGAAATTAAAAGAATATTTTTCATAAAATCTTGGGGTGTTACAAAAAATGTTAGTTTTTCAAAACAACAAGTAAACCATGAATAATTTACCAAAGTAATACTTTTCATCATTATGAAGTAGTAAAAAATCCTCACTAAATAAAAGACCATTACATACCCTTTTGTAACCAAAAGATTTCGATAAAACCCATATAAATAACACATAACATAAATAGGTAACTTTAGACATAAACATACTTAAATGGAATGAACATACGGTCGACTTCCACATATACTTAATGGAATATCCATACGGCTGACTTCCATACCCAATGCATTGGAGGTTATAACGTAACCACTCGTCCTGGTATTCACGGCACCACCCGACATATGGTTTTCACGTAACAACCCGTAAAATGTCAATGTACCAGAATTACACATAAAATACTGAAAATATAAACATTTAAATAACAACATTTCATTTTCAATCACAATAAGTAATTCCAAGATATTGAATTAATCAATCCATTTCCAAAAAATCATTTAAAAGATTTTTTTGAATCAAAGTGTCCCATACCACTTTGATGCTTTTAATGGAATTATAATTTTCAAAAATTAATGTCCATATAAATAAATAATGAAAACCATTTTGGAAACATGGACATTAAAGATAATGATTTAGAATAATGAATCTTTAAAACATTTAAAACGATATTTTTGTTTACGATTTTTTAACAAAATGAGAGACTCTTGAATAAAAATAATTGTGGAATAACGTTTAATCTGAGATTTATAATATCATGAGAATAAAGGGATTCTTGATATAATATTTCAACGGACAGTATACACACCATATAAGAGTGAATTGGTGCATAAAAACACTGAAGTCTCAATTGAGATGTAAATTGAGATGAAATCCGTTATAAAGATGGTATCCTTAAATTAAGGATAAAGTTATCACATAATTATGTGTGAGAAATATAAATACACACAATATAAGTGGATATTATGTGTGAAAAAATCATAGGTCATTCTCACATATTCATAGGATGACATGTTCAAGAAGTACAAGTTGAACCCAAAGAAATCGAAATTGGGTTAAGACATTCCCTTGTAAAAATTCGACAGCCTACCGGCGTCAGTTCAAAATTCAGAAAATTAGTCGATGAGAGAGTGAATGGTATCTCATCACTTGGAAATAAGCATTAAATCAATAATGATATAGAAGAACATATCCCAACATAATAATATGTAAATTAAAAGACATAACAAAATAAGTCTTTTAAAAAGAGGAGGGTGAAATGTCCCCTTACCGGTCGGGTAACATTCGAAACGTACACCCCATTGAAGAATGGTCATACAATGAATATTTAAATACCCATAAATGAAATTATATTACATGAAGAGTATCATAATGGGCAGTACATATACCACTCAAAGGAAATGGTGGGAAATGTAGCATAAATCTCACGGGAATAAAAGTGAGAAGAAAAATCTCTTACGAAAACTCGGCAGCCTATAGCGCCACATAAAACTTCTAAAAATGTATTTATGAGATCAAATATGGTATATAATAACATGAACATAAAAATTAAATTATGAGTAATATAAATGAACATCCCCAAACATAAGAAAGACGAGCTTAAAAAATGACATAAAAGAGTGTACTTAAAAAGAAAGAGAGAGGTCAGATCACTTAACTCGTGTCTGACATGACTCAATCATTCTTTAATATCCTAAATAATAAACTTGATTTAATTTATAAATTCTTAATAACCTTTTTCAAGTTCATTATTCCTTTTATATCACTTATTACCATGTTATACTTATTATGTAATAATTAAAGTTAATAACGGTCGTTCTGTCGATACTTGGTACTTAGGTCAAAAATAAACTCTTTATAATTACAAGTTTGTTAATAATGTAAAATATCCATTATATCCAGAATTATATTCATTATGTAGATATCATATATATAATATGTATCCATTATATAAATTCATTTATAATATTACATAACTTTTAGAGGTATGAAATGAAATGCACCGTTTATGGAGACGTTAAGGCGTACGTACTCATGAACACTACTTCCATTTCTATTTCATGTTTAATGGAATTATATCATAATGATACATAATAGTATTATAATTCCAGTATTATATCATATATAATGTCAGTAAATATATCCTTTTTCTATACCACATATGGTAATAACGAATCAAATTACTTTGATGGGGCAGTAGTCCGCACTTCCTAAAATGAAGATATCGTGTTTACCCATAATGGAAAACATAATGGTATTCCATAAATTAAAAATACATAAGTTCAAAAAAAAATATAAACATATTATATATCATATATAAATATGGTGACATCTTAATGGCCACCTTTGAAGGTGTTAAATGAATATTGAACAATCCTCGTTTCGTGAGGCTGAAATTCACCATCCACAGATGCAGTGTGTTGTTTAACCATTAAATGTAGGTGTGTGTAAGTGTAGCTAAAATAAATCTGATAAAAACATCATAGTATATATAAGATACTTTTGTTTTTACAAAATAAATGAATAAAATGATTTTAGGGGGTTGGAGAAGCAAAATAAAACAAAAGAGGACAAGTGAAGACATTACCTTAAAATCGGGTAACTCCCTTTGGTTTGAACAAAAAGGGTTTTTATAAGAGGTTAATGCCTAAGTTAAAGCTTAGAGGATGAGGATATGGATGTGTAGAGATAAAAGGAGCAGTGATTGGCCGATAAAAATTCTTGAGTGGTGTGGTTAAGGTGGTAGAGGTGGGGGCCTTCTATAAGAGGAGATGAGGGGCACTCTTTGAAAGGTATAAAATGTTACTTTATTTTCAAATGAGTTTCGGATTTTAATGGTCCCACAATGATTTTTTTCTAGTATAAGGTGATAAGGGATCACAATCCACACATCCAATAGGTTTTTTACATGTTTGGGTTTTTGATTTTACATTATCGTTTCATTTTATTTAAATCATTAAATAATGAGGTAATCGCTGCATCATCATGATGTCATAACTAATTTAATTTATTTAATGTCTAAAAATTATATAAAAACTACTATGATTTATGAAATCATTTTATCTTTCCAATGAATATTTATAGTTAAAAATCTGACTTGTATAACAACATGTAAAAATTGTTTTATTAAGACAACACATGTTTGTGTCATTTTTACTTTTACTTTAAATAAAAGGCATTAATGTCATTATCTTACCCAAGTGGCTTCATGGGGTCCCACAAATCGACAAATGGGTTGTATTGGTCTAATATTACTCATGAAATAGGGTTAGGACAAGTGTCAATATACTTTCATTTTATTATAATATCATTTTTACCTTAAATCACAATAATTACCTTTAATCACGATTAATAAAACTTAAAAGTTTCTTTTCATAAAAAATTATTTTTATCCCATTGAACCCAATTTTAATTAATAATAAAAATAATTTAAATTGGATTTTTGAAATTCAAATCACAGAAGTGGTAAAGTTCCATTTAACCGAAAAATCAGTTTTTGTAACTACCACTTTGTGGTTTCACTATTTATAAAAAATTATTGTTTTTCAGAAAAATACCAAAAATTCACCCTAAGCTATATTTGTTATTCTGAATTCAAAAATGATATGTATTTTACCAAATTCATAACATATAAGTTGCATTAATTAATTTTATAAATAAATTCCGCTGTCAAATCAAATAGCGTGTATTTAAGAAACAATATCTATCAAAAGATTGACACTTATTTTTGTCCAATCTCAAAGTGATATTAATTCCAATTACCACCATTAGATTAAATGGTAAAAATAAATTCTTTTTCCACATTAAAAATAATTCAAAAGATAATCTAATCATATAAATAAATTAGATTAAAAAGTGGTTTTGTATTAAAATACAACATTTTTCACTAATCATTAAAAAATGAACTTTATCGGAAAAATACCAAAAATTTACACAAAGTAAATTTTTATGTCCCGATTCTAAAGAAGAATTTTATTTTGTCAAATATAGAACATAAAATTGTCAAAAAGTGGAATTAAAAGAGGATCTCCATCAAATAGCGATTAATTGACATTTTAAATAATATTAGAATGTTTACGCTTAAAATTTGATTCATTCAAATTATTAATTCTATAAAATTTATTGTAAAAAGAAAAAATATTTGAAAAAAATATATAATCATTTTGTAGTTAGTTCTGTTCATTCCCGTCATTACAACGGCTAGGTGTTAACTACAATTTAAAATAAAATTATTTTATTATTAGACTGCAACGTAAAATTTAAACGGTACACATTGTTGCGTATTGGGTAAGCCATCAATCATATCGTTCCCTTTAAAGTAATATTAATATTTTATTCATAAATATGGATAAATTTAAAAATTTCATATTCTTTATTTACATGTGGTGTTACACTAGGCCATCTGGATTGAGGCAATTTTTATCTTCTGGTTGGGTTTGGCCAGTATACTTCTATGAATATCACCATCGGTTATGAATTGTGGATGTTTTATTAAGGTAGTTTTGTGTTCTGGTTGAGAATATCACGTGATATTTGGATGAAAAATCCATCTGTTTTGAGAGACATTTTTGACGCGTCATGAGGCTTAAGTGATGGTGTGTATTAGGTATTTATTTTTTGATTTCCACTCAACCGTGATGGCCAAAGATCCGTATTGAATCATGTGAACACATGTCTACTTTGTGATGTGATTTTTTGGTCCACTCGAGTGGATAGATTCCCCTGATAGTGCATCTTTTGATTTTGTTTATGGGTTATTTCTATAGAAATCATTGTAGAAGGTGAGGTGCCTTCAGTTGAGAGCGATCAACCTATCGGTTGGGGGAGGAGGCTCACTATTCATGAGGTTATGGGAAGGTATTTTTATTTAAGGGGGGACATCACCATTCATCAGTACATTATTCCTTTAGAAAAAAGTGGATATTATTTCTGGATGGATATCGTTGTGCCTTAGAATGTCGAGCGTTGAGACGATACATGCCTTTGGGAAGGTGCCTCATGGACTAGACATTATTGGTTGGGAGTTCCATTAATACATCATTACATGTCTAGGAATGAGGTGTGAGGAGTAAATTGGTTCTTAGAGACCTTATTTCAGGTGGAACCTAAGGTTTCATATGGGATGTAATATATTAGAGGATACCATAGTCTATGGGAAAATGATCCTCCCATTCAGGTATTACATTGGTTGTTGATGTATGTGATAACTACCTGGTGGTTATTGAGATCCAATGTAGTTTTTAATCTTTGATTATATCACATATTCTTTTACCCTTAGGTTCGGTATACATAATTGGGTGGAATCCAACTATGATTTTTTATGACACCTTATCTGGGACCTTCGTGACACCAGTAGATTGTATAGTTTTATGTTCAGATAAGGGATCAACTTCAAGAGTTGTATCATATTTCTTTTTATAATAAAGATATATATGGAAGTTGATTTCATTTCCTTTATAGGTGTTACTATTGAATTTTTCTTTTTTAGTACTATTTCCATTTTGTCATGCTACTTATATATGGATATGGAAATATTGGTCAGCCTTGGGAGACCCTTTTTTATATTGACTTGTATGACCTGTGTAGGATTCATATTTTGATTTAGTACTAAATTTGGTGTTTGGATCATTTTATTATTCCATATTTTTTTTATTTCATCATATATTTATATGATATTGAATGTGCTTCCACCATTGGTTATTTTGCATGATGTATGCTAAGTCATTTGTTTTTCAAATACATGCTAAATATTAATACATGAACTAGTATTTTATCTCCTAGAGGTTATATCCATCCCACTATACATATTTACATCCTTACTACTAGTCTATTGTCCTTAGCATTCAACAAGGTGTGCCTAAGGCCAGTGGAACCCGACCCGGTACCATTATTCAGGTGGACAATCGGGCTTGGGATGCAAAAAAGTATATTAATAGAATTAATGTAATGTACCTAAAAGAAAATATGATGGAAACCCTTTAAATAATGTTATTTATTATATAATATTTTTATTAATGTATTTAATAAAATATGTTTTCACAAAAGCTAATAATCTAGTTTTAATATTATTGAAATGTCATTAAGGATCATATAAACTCTAATGGATATCAATACCATTAATCATATATCTATAAAATGTAAAATAATTATTCCTGAAATTACATATCCAATTAAACGTATTATTTCCATATATTTTTACAAAATATCCATAATCATTGTGTACTCCCTTCAAATAGAACATAAAAATTTGTTTCTAAGTATTTGAAATTTTTTTCAATATTAAATTCATAACGCAATATAGTATCTATAACTCGTAATTTAATATATATATATATATATATATATATTTATGTTTGTAATAAAATTCAATGTATATTTATAATACTTAATCCAAAACCACATTGGTAAATTTTCTTATACCATATAAATATGTAATACCAACACACAAATATTTTATCAATATTGTTAGGGATTATGATTTCTTGGACATAATATAACTCAAATAATATATATTAAAATAATCATGAAATATTTATAATAGTTTTAAATAAATATTAATGTTAATCTCAAATAAGAATTATGGTTATGAAAAATTAACTATGTTACGATCATGAAGGTGGTATTTCATACATATGCATGAGTAACATTTCTATTTTACATTGATCATTAAAGAAAGAAGGTATGTAATATATTACTTTTTGAATATGAGAATTATATAATATATACCAAATTATTTACTTATATATATCACGTATGTGGTGTGGTAATGAAATGAGAGTCACATCACTTTATGAAGGTAGTAGTCTACATTTAAATAAATGATGTTATAATTATTACATGAGTGAAAAGGAAAGAATAAAAATGATGTATAATATCATTCAAGAAGGACAAAAATATCATTAATATCCAAATTATTTCATTAATATAACATATAATATTCAATTTTATCTTTATAAAAATCTATGTAATGGGTTTAGAGAAAGTCAAGTCACTTCACAGTATGTTATGGCAGTCAACCATAACATAAGCGATGTTATTATGTCTCATTTTGAATGGAAGGTAAAATTATATATGTGATATATTTACTCTATATGTTAAAATATTATATGAATATCATATATATACTTTATAACCATCATCGTACCAACCCTCGAAATGAGGAAATGGAAAAATGAAAGACATCACTTTTCAGGGCGGTAGTTTTCGGTCCACGTGAATATTGAAATCATAACCCATTTGATGGAAAGGGAAAAGGATACAAGTTATTAACTTATAATTATAATATCCAAGTATAGTTAATATAATGATGTAATTATATTATAATATATTAATAAAAATTGATGGGGGATGATGGATTAAAATTAAGATTCTCATTGACGAACATTACCTCTTTTTTATGTATAGTCTTTTAATTTCACTAATGGAATCAGAGGGTGGATTTATTACCAAAATAATTTCACTAAGATATTTTCATAGAATATAGGAATTTATTTGGTTATGGATTTCAAAAACAATGTTTTTTTAAGTCGTTAGTTGGAGAAGATATGGGTGGACATTTATCGATGGTGTGAGGGGAAAATTTATTCTTTTTAGAAATAATAAATTTCAACAAACTTTTCTTGTTTCATCAGGCCCTAATTGTATTATATTTATATAAATCATCATATAATGTCCCAATATAGCAATAAAATTAGTTTGGTACATATTTTGGGAAATTTCATATACCTTGTAATATATTTTTAACAACCAAGTGATAAAGTTATTACCAAAATCATTGTAAATAATATTAACAATTTTCAACTATCATAATTGTACAAATATATGTTTAACCTAGTAGATAATATATATTATTCCAATAATTTACATTAGTTAAATTTTTAAAAAACTCCATTCACATAATTTAATGTTTTTAATTTAAAATTATTCTTATATATGTGATGAGAAAGCGTGTTTTCATTATGAAAATATTCAGATGTTTACAATGTTTTTATATCATAAATCAATTTGAAAATTTCTACAATGAAAAAAATGTACTACTATATATATATAATTGAACAAATTTAATTTTAAAACTAAATTCAAATATAATTTTACATTGTAAACAATCTGTAATAAAAGGAAAATTTTCAATTAAAATCTATTAATTTTCAATATTAATTAAAAAAATTCTCATAAAAATATAGAAAATGTCTCAATGATAAAATTTTAATTAAAATATAAAAAATAGATTTTATATTTTCCTTTAAATAATATATATTTGATAACATTTTATTTAAATAATGTTTTCCATGTGCAACTTAACTATCATATTAAAAAATATTTATTTCTATATCGAATTTATTTTTCATTTAAATGATGATTATTAATATTAATAATCAATAGATAACCAAAAAATGTTTGTAAAAAAATATATTGATAATTTATTTAATAATATTCATACATTAAATGTTAATGACTATGTAATAAATATCACCAGAAATGATAATAATTATTTTATATTATTGTATCGTTAAACAATGTCTTGTGTGTAACAAAATTTATCTAAGAAACTATGTCTTTTTTGTAACAGAAGATAAAATAATTGTTTCATTCAATTAAATATATTTAATTTATTTTTTTAAATAGTAATTTTACAATAATATATTTGGATGTTATATTTATTTTTAAAATCGGTGTTGCACTTTGTATATTATATACAAAATGATGTTTATATTTTTGAATTTTAGGTTGTTACATGAAGATTTTAATTTAATTTATTTATGTATTAATTCAGATTTAAATTTTTTTTATAATAATAGGTGGATTTAATTATCGTGTATCTAATTTTATTCTATCCTTGATATTTTATTTATATTTCATTAATTTAACACCCACTTCACAATAATTTTTTTATCAGAATTCCTATGTGTTGAGGCTTTATTCCAAGAAATTAATTAACTAGGTTTATAATATCAATCAATACATGTTTATCTAAGTGTATTTATGGTTCCAATAAGACATTGAATCCACACGTTAAAAAAATAATTTCTTTTATACAAGAAATTTTATGTTTAACATACACAATATTAACACCTATAATATTTAACAATTAAATGATATCAATCAATCATCATTTCCCAATTATGACTCACCCTAGCAGAGGATTTACTCATATGTTTAGATTGATAAAGAGTATGGTTTATTATTTTTAGGGAGATTATTTAAAAAGATAAGAAAAATATTTGTCCAATTGACTTAGAATATTTTGTGAGCATATAAATTTTGGTAAATATGGTGGATGAGAATAATCGACGATGAGGATGCATTGATTATTATTTAAACAAAATTACAACTCATAAAAAATGACATTACAAAATATTGTAGTAAATATATCTCAATAAGAAACATGATTTTTTGAGGTACTCTAAGGCCGCTTTCACTAATATGGTCATGCCTATGTATCCTCCTAATCTCTAAAATTTCAACCCCTAGTATGGATGGTTAGGTGATGAATTTATATCCAATGGTTGTGAAAATACTTCATTCAAAACAACCCCTCAAACTTTCTCGACTATTATATTAATCATAAATTATAATTTCAATATATATTCTACTTATATGTATTAGAAATTGATGTGGTCTGTTCACCAACCATTTGTTGAAGTTCATTATAATTATAGATCCAATGTTAATGCTATTTTCCTAAACCATGGGTTGCTATGTATTTTTATCTAGTGTTTTGAAAAAGCCATAATGTAAATGAATTTTAGTATAAGATGACACCCTCAATTAAAGAATGATTACATCTAAATTTTTTGGATATTATATCATGAAACTGTACCGAAAAAATTTAAGAATCATTGGGTTATAGGATTGGGAGAGAATTCAATAATGATAGGCTATTTTCAAATATAAAACATAATTATGGGTTGTGTTTTCTTTCTTCAATTAGGAAACATTATGGTTGTGTTAGAACATAAAATTTTTATATAATTTTTACTGTAATTTCCCAGGAAATATAGAGATGATTTAATGAATTTGTACTTTTGGATTTAGCCCTGAAAATATAACACCATGTCAAGTTTAGTTTCCTTGAAGGATTTAATGGCCCTTCATGCATGATCTATAAGGACCTATAAATGGCATAATTATCAAGTAATGATAATGAATAATGTTTTCGAAGACTAATAAAGAGAACTAAAAAATATTATTCATATTATTTCTATTTTAACATGGGAAAAAATTATCAATATACTAAACAACAGTGTAATTTAATGAATTAAAACAATTCACTCCTTTTTGGTTTATGATCAAAATATGAACATTGACCACAAAGAAGTAATTTTTAAAAAATATTAAATAATGGTAGTAATGTTAACTCATTAATGAATATGTAATACCTTACCTAAAAGTATATAAAGTAGCAATTTGATGTGTGATATGGAATTATTATTCTTTTGGGTGATAACATCGATGTGGGTTTGTTGGGTATTAACACAATCAAGACTTTTTTAACAAAAATAGGCTGAATTATAGATTTAGTTAGAAAGAACAAATGAATATTCATTTTCTAATAACATTATCATTAAACCCCCATATTAATTGTAAAATTTCTATTTAGTTTGAAGAAATAGGTTGAGAATCATATTTAATCAAATATTAGGGAACATTGGTTAAACTATGATTGATATAGGTCTGAGTGAAGGAATTATGAGCTAAAGTGATTATGTAAATGGGTATAAGGTTTTGTTTTCAAATATCAATTTTTCTATTAATTATTATAATCTCCATATGATATTAAATTTATATCACAGATGTATTTTATTGATGGATGTAATAAGCTGCCAAAAATTTAACCATGGGTGAGAGGCATTATTTTATGACTAACTCAATGACAAACCCACTATAATAAGGTATGAATGGGGAATATAGTGACTTTTTAAAACCATCTATTGTGAAAAATGTTTTAAAATGTAACTATTATGGAAATATTTATTTCACAAAATATGAAATATATGGAGGATGTTGAAAATATAGTGAATGAATATGATAAAGAGGGGACATTCAAACACAAATATGTAAAAATGTTATTTGTTATACTAATGAAATTTTTTCAAGAGGAGATGAAAATGATTTAATTTAGGATGAGGGACGAATTGAGAATAATAATATCATAATAAAATTAAGGGGTTAGTTAGCACATTGGGAGAGGAATGTATGCATCCAAATTCCCCAATAACTTTCCAATTTCTAAAGAGATGTAAACTTAAAAATTAACCAAATCAATGATGTAATTTCAAGGATTATAAGAATACTATCCATGAAAAACCACCATAATTAAGAGTGTAAAATGGATTACATTATGTTTGTACTAAATATTTTGATTGTTAAAAATAAATTATCCCCGTTAAAATCTTCAATATAGGAAATTTAATACAGACACTCCATGTTATCAATAGAGTTTCAATAGTGTACAAACCTGATGTTTCGTTAAAGAAATAGTGAAATCTAGTTATATGATGGTTTCATATAAAAATATGTCTTTATTAGAATATAAATATTACTGTGGTTATTATAGATGAATTTGAAATGATTCTAATAATGAATTAATTATTTCACCAAAACTATATATTCAACAATCATTATTATATTACTCTAGACATCCTATATATTTGAAAAAATAGATAATGGTTGGGGAATAAATGAGAGTCTCCTGTGGTGAGATCTTAATGGAAAAAAAATAAAAAAATAATAGATTTTATTTTTTTTATCCACAATTCGGAACCACTATGCATAGTCTCTAATGTTTCCAATGATTATGAAACCATTATTAAGTGGTATTTATAGAATAAAACCTTCAATCCCAACCTCTAGGGTAAAATGTAATATTTTTATTGTGATAATAAGCCTTCCACCTTGGGACCACAATGATAATAACTTAATAGAGTATTAGTTTTGATTCCCAAGATCATGAAATCCCATGTTGCATCTCTGTGAAATAGTTTAATTCTTGGAAAGAGTAATTTGGAATCAATAAGTGCCACATTGAGTAGACATGGAGTGGAGCCCATCCCCAAATAACAATTTGATTATGCTTTTCGTGGGGTATAAAATAATGTTATTGGTAAAAAAATGTTTTTGAAGAGAAGGGTGGTTGTATGTTGTGTATTGAGAGGGAGGCAAGGGGTAATATATAAAGGATGATGTATGGTTCAGTTGGGATTATTACAACATAATGTGAAATGATCGATTTGAAGGTGGATCTAAATTATCCTAATAATGAGTTGGGGTTCTATTCATCATAAAAAAAATCATTCAACAAAAACATTTAACTAGAACCACTATGTCTATGAACCATGATGGATGAGATATAGTTGTGTGTGTTAAATATATAATAAAAATATGTAATCACATTTGAAACAAAAGTCAAATTCATGAAAAACTATCATTGAATGTATTAATATGATGTCAAGAAAATATAAAATATGTCTTAACCATAATCCATGAGAGTTATATGACATAAATTGTTAGGAAGAAATGATATATAGTGATTTTGATCATTATAAGATAATATATATGGATGTTATGTCTTTAAAAATATTAAGTCATGAGTTGTCTTATAAATACTCTTAACTTAAATTATTAGTGAGTGATAATTTATTTTGTGAATATAGAATTTAATTAAAGGGTAATGTAAAACTGGTGTTTTTAAGAACCATTATTATTATTAATACTTAATTTACATATATAATTTAAAATAACATATATTTAGTCAATAAAAATTATTGGGAAAAATAATAATTTCATCCCTACAAGATATAATGTAAGCTAAAAACAATATATTCATTCACAAGTAAGGAATAAAAACAATAAAACAAAAATATATGTACTTTATAAAAAATTATATTACCCATAATTGATCAAGTAAATCCATTAAAAAACAATCAATCAATAGGGGAATAGATAAGAATGAATAAATTTTTTATGGTAAGAAAATCACTTGTATAATATTCACAATTGTGTATAACCAATATCCAAATGACACCTATAATTATATATAGATCATGGAAGGATAAATAATTATGAAAAACATATACTATGGTATAAGAGATATGTATTGAAAATTGAGATTGAAATAAAAAAGAATTTATTATGTAAAAATATATGAATAGAATATGACCATTTTAAATATGGTGGTTGAAAAATGGGTTTTGTTCATATATCTAATACGAATACAAAACATGGTTATTGGTACGTATTAAATTTTAACTAATAAAACTCACAATGAAATAATAATTTTATTTATATATTGTATAAATATTAATAATATAAATATTAATATATGATATGATATATAAATATATAAAACCAATAAATAGTATAACTATAATATAAGTGGTAAATAATTAGATAATAAATAATTAATTAGAATGGTGTTTGTTAAGGAGAATTTATTATAAATGTAATTTTTCATTTTCAAAAAATAATTGATTAGTTAATAATTATATATTTTACCCTAGAAGATTAAATTAAAAATATTATGCCTATTTTATATGAATGAAATATTAATATATTTTAAATTATAATTTTTTACATTATAATAATAAAAAAACTCAATGTTTTCGAAATGTCATTTTTCAAGAACAATTTATTTTCTTTATATTTTTTATTTTCATTTAAAAAATAAGTTTTTAAATTATGTGGCATGAAAAAATTCCACTTTTTATATAATTTGAAAACTAGATACCATTATTTCTTATGATATTTATAAAATAATTATTTTTTAGGTAAATAATGAAAAATAAAAATTTTAAAAAATTGGTTTGTTTTATAACATTTTTAAATAAGAATTAAATGAAAATTTTGTAAATCATTTTAAAAATAAAAATTATATTTTGTAAATTTAAATTCATTACATTGAAATACTCTACTGATATATAAAAAATCATTCTCAACATTTTTGATATTTTAAGTATTGTTTTAATAAAACTACATTTTGTCTATTTTTTATAAAAATATTTCAATTGGTTGAAGTATTTTTTGAATGTGTTTCAATTTTAATTAAATATAAATTAAAAAAATTAATAATATAATGATATTTAAATAAATAATTATTATAATTTTATATCGAGCATAAATATTATGATTAAAAATAATCTTTTTTTAAATGAGATTTTGTGCATTACATGGGCTGTGCGAAAATAAACTTTTCATTAAAGTAAAAAATTTATTTGATTTATATGATTTCAAATTTAGTATATATATATTAAAATTTTATAATAAGGCTATTGTTAATCACTAAAAATAAATTTCTTATGTAATATTTAGTTACATTGGTAAAAAAGAAAAAATGTTAAGAGTGGAAATCTATGAGTAAATGAAATAAAAATGTATATAACATCTGTAAAACCTTTTTGATGATAATTAATCCACCTTTCCACATCCTAAAATATATTAATTTCTTCTTTTACTTAACATTCCTTGTGAGACAGATTCTCCCTCTTAATTAAAGTGTAATTTGTACCAAAAGGCGAAGTTATTGAATTATAATACTAACCACCACCACTCAACCTATTCATGCATATAATAACCCTTGGGATTGTCTGATAATATATCATAGTCTCCATTATTCCCTATCCCTATGTCTCTAAATATATAATCCTTCTATAATACCATGATATGATATTATAATTTGGTGACCAAACATGATAATTCAGCGCGATAAGTAATATATCGAACACACTATCTTAATTTATTTTTTTATCGATTACTAAAATATTGTTATTGAAATGATATTACTATAAGAAAAGTTTTTTTATTTTTTTATGTTTTATACTAACATCCATTTTATACCTTACCCCAAAATCATTGATTAAAATGAATATGTCGCCATTTGTGTGTGCTGACTACAACCTTCAGGAAAGCAATGTTCAATTTTCATTCCAAGCCAACCATATATGGTTGAAAAAGATTATTTACTAAGAAAATATGATATTTATAAAATTTTAATGATTCAGAAATGAACATATAAATTTTTTTATAACTTCATTAAAAGAGGAAAAATTGAGAGTGTCATTCATGTGTACATGCACACTATAGCCTCCAAATAATGATGTTTATCTTTTATTTTCAATACATAATCAGATATGTAGAATTATATAATTACTTACTGAATATAAATTTTATTTAGTAACCCATTGAAATTGTGGAATAATAGTGTTATACATTCTATAAGAAATATTAACTATAAAATTGTTGTGATAAATTTAGACACTAAAAATGATACATCAAATAATATTTTTTAATATGAATTAATTCATGGTAAAAATATTTACCAATATAAATTATGAGATAATAAATTAATGATGAAAAATATAATCTAAAAATATATTGATTATTACACTATTTTACAACACTTTGACATTGTTCAATATACAATGAATGTTTCTAGGTAATTTACTTATGAACATCAAGTAACTTACATAATCAGTAATAATTTATTAAATTAGTGAAAAATGATATAAAATATACCATATATAAATAAATAAATATGGATAATGTTATTATGAATTATGTAATATAAATAATTGTATTTTGTTTTGTAATTAAGTGTATGTTTATAGTTCACTAAGACATGAAGAATGGGTTTCAAACTCAGTTAACTTTCACTAATGATTGGTATTATTTTACAAATCAATATACATTTATATGGAGTGACTACATCTCTCATTATTTAAAAATCATAAATTATTTTTTATCCTGAAAAATTCAATTCAATTCAATTCCTTATTTTATATGTCCTTTGATTGATGTTTTCCATAGAGTATATGGTTCTTTTGAAACTATATTTTTATTAATTATTTATAATGTTTCTCCTTGAGTATGACCTTTAATTTCATAAACAACTAACTATTAATATCCTATAATTTCAATTTTGATTCAAATAATCATTATTTTTTATTTTTTAATAGTTTTGAAAATTGAAACTATTATAAGAATAATTCACATCCTCTTAATTGAAATTTTCCCTCCTTGTATACAATTTCACATCCCACAATAATTATTTATTTTCATTAGAGACCAAATATATATATATCTCATGTGAACATCATATTTACATTATCCATAATTAAAATTAACTTATCATCATTTTTATAAAATTGGACTTCAAGAAAATGATTTAAAACTGAAAATGTAATATGATGTTCCTCCCTTGTGACTTTCTAGTTACACATTCTATTTAGTCTTCTACCTTTTTGAAATATATTATTCATTTATTTTGTAAAGACCCAGAAATTTCAAGTAAATTTTTTTTGTTCAATTTTTTGGAATTTTACGAGACTGCAGCTTCTAACGGCACCTGATTTCGAGGCCATATGTGCCCAACATCATGTTCCGAATTTTAGCTCAGGTACGTTCAGTGAACGAACGAGCTGGTTTTTATAACTTTTGAACGGGTGATCGGAATCGAAAGATGAGGTCACCGATCGAACCACAACGCCGGTAATTACTTAAGAAGACCTTATCTGACGGTGTGTTTTCTCGGGAGGAGTTTTATTAATTTTGAGGTGTAAGTGATGAATAAAATAATATTTGTAATCCAGTTTTATTTTTCCACTATGTATATTTATCCTTTGTGTGGAAGTTGGGTTGATAAATTCCCTTGGGAGTATAAAGGAGAGGTGGGGCCCACACGAGCCCCCACATTTTCATATTCCCCAAAACCCGTTGAAACGCCTCCTTAATGTTGTGAGTTTACCTCTTATCTTTTAATTAATTCCAACACACTCTCTGCTCAATTAATTGAACACATTATACAGTTGAATTAGTTTTGAAATTTAGAAGTGATGGCATGTGTGAATAAATTAAGACAAAGTCTTAATTTATTTTGGTTGATGGGTTGTGTGGGGAAATGGAGGAGATAGAACTCGTCTTCTTCGTTGGGGATCACGAAGAATGTCCAGAACCTGACGAAGAACTCCGACACCGCAAGGATTGAATGACGTGATGTTCTTCTTCCCTCTCCGCAACCGATGAGAGACGCCTTTGTCGAAGAACGACGACGTGCCACATCCTTCATTGGGCGAATGCTGATGATGCTTACCGAACATCGATCCGTGACGCCGTCTTTCATGACACCTTCTTCCGCGACACAATCTTTCGTGACGTCATTTCCCCACAATGACCCTCTTTTGACGACCTCATCGAAGTAGGGGTTTAATCTTTGTTCAAGTTTATTTAAAGAACATCATTGATAATTGTTGGCTGCTTGCTATCATTATAATGAGAGGAGGTCAAGACTCACAAAAACGGCTGACCCACCTCCCCCTTTTAGTTTTAATTCTTGTTGTGTCTCGAACGAAGGTGACACGGTTCAACGGCACCACGCGGAAACATGGAGAAATGCGGCAAGGATGTGCGGCGCCTTCGCGCCGCGCCGTTGAGGCCGAACGAAACAATGGTCAGAGTCGTGGCCGTGAAGTCAATTCAAAGATGCTGCTGGTTGATCGTTCTGCGTGGATGGACGGGCGATGAACAATGGGTCCACAAAATCAATTTGATGCCCCCGTAGTGAAGGCCGGGTCTTGGGATGACCACTGGCGAAGGCGGCGAGCAAAACGGACCACCGGAGCGCCTCCGATGGACTGCGAAAAGTGACGGCGGCGTGCCCCACCGGCGCGGTGGTGCGCCGCCGGAATGGATCCACCGCGTCTAAGCCACAGAGGTGGGCCAAATCGGAATGGCATAGTTGTTCCAAAGGCAGAGTGGCACGGCTTAAATCCGCACTGGTTCTTCCAACCGGGGGGTTGTAACCCTCCGCTCCAAGCTAGCCACATGGACTGGCCGCGCTGGCTGGGCCGCCCTGGCTGGGCCATGCTGCGCCCACCGGCTCAGGCCGTGCCCTATTGGGCTGGACCCAGACCCGGGTTGGGTCGACCCAGGGGGGGTATCGGGCCGGGTCGGACCGGGCCCGAGCCCCCTAATTTCGGAAAGATCTGTTCATCACATCCATAACATGGGATACAGACCTCTGATCGACGCACCGTGAGTTGAAATTCTATCTTTGTATCGAGACTATCCTTTCGGTATATTACACTCAAGGTTTCGTATAACTTTGAGTATGGCAGGGCTGGTTCGATGCCGAAACCAATCGGGCCCACGGAGAAGAAAAAATTATAACATGAGCTCCGGACGTCCGATTGATGTGCTGTCAACTTTTTTGGATTCCTCATGATGAGACGGAAATTTTATCATACTTCCTTTGTGTTTGGTTGCAGACCCACGGCAGACGGAATGCCTAGTAGCAGGAAGTAGACACGCGGTACTCGACAGGAGAAGTGCCTCTGCAGGCTATTAGGGGGGATGCACTACTATGTTTGGGTGGTAGACCCCGGTGGAAAGCACTACTGTGTTTTGGTGGCTGACCCGCAGTACTCGACAAGAGGAGTACCTCAGCAGTCTTATGTTATTGAGCAGTACCTCGGAGTTGTGACATGATCAATGTACTCGTTAGAGACGGGGCTCTTCAGTAGTTACGATTTTGATAATGAGAATATTGGTTTGAGTTGATTCTATGACCATTGGTTTTACCTCATGATTGAGATGGGTCACTTGATAACAAAGGTATATGTATGGGAATATACCTAGGAAGTGGTTATCTGTTGATTTCATAACCATTGTGTTTCCTCGTGACTGATACGTGTTACTTGGTAACTTAGGTATAAGTGTGGGATTATACCAAAGTAAGGTTTATCTGTTGAGATCCTTATTTGTGGTTATCCTTTTTGGATTTAGAGATACCTTGAGGGTCTTGGGGTCCTTACTGAGTATCATTATACTCACCCCTGCACGGTCTTTGCCTGCACCTCATTGTGTTGGTTGCAGACGACGGGCAGCACTGACTGAGGATGAGTGTTCGAGGACTAGACGGTATCGGGAGGTGGACTTCACGATGATATGATACTCGGAGGAGGTTTTCTGGCGAGAGCCTCATAGAGGATATATGTACCTACCCTTCTGATAGGATCTGTGGTGGACTATCCAGGAGTTGCGCTATCTATACCTACCCTTCAGGTAGGATCCATGGTGGACGATCCAGGGGATGCAATATTTATACCTACCCTAAAGGTAGGATCCAAGGTGGAAGACCTAGGAGCTCCTTCAATTCTTCCAGCTGTTTGTCTTTTCTATTGTACATTCGTTCAGTTGTAGTTGTACTTTTAGTTGAGTTTGTATTCTGACCCACTTACTTTTCTGCACTTTCTTTTATACTTAGTGTTTTACTTCTACTTGTACTATGTGGTGTTTTGTTTACTTTTATAAAATCGATTCCTTCCCAATTATCCGGATTTATGGACTTGGTGCTAGTCGCCAGCCCCTGGCCTATGGAAGGCGGGCTTGGGGTAGTCCCGACATGGGCCCCGAGGACGGGTCATGACAAATTGGTATCAGAGGATTCAGTTCTACCGCATGACTTATAACTCTGATATTTTCTTTCCTGTGAAGCAATAGTGTTAAGGGTACCGAGTGTGGTCTTCAGTTCAGGGAGTCCAATGTTGGTGCGGCGGCCAACGAATCCATACACCAGGACCCTGACTACTGATTTCCAACCTTTTCCACAAAAAAATTGATTGTGTGTGTGTTTCCAAAATTTTTAATGTCATCTCAAACCAGGTCAGATCACTAGTTATAAAATTTAGACTGTGTCTCATCTGTTTAGGATGTCTCCACGCAGACAGTTAGTTGGAGTTCTGAGATTGTTCTCGATGGCGGCCCACCGAGCAACGAGGCTCCGGTGCAGGGTTGTCTTTTTATGTTGGGTCATTCAGGTGGTGTACTAGCAGCACCACCACCCATTAGGTAGAAGATGACACTAGCCATACTAGTGGACGGTGCACACTGGCAGAGTGGGTTGCACGAATTCCAGCAGCAGAGGCATCAGTGGTTACGAGGCGAGGGAGATTCCCAGATAGTAGAGGACTGGCTGGAGGCAATTGCTAGAGTTTTCCGCCTAGATGAGACATCATAAGAGTGGATGGTGGACTTGGATACTAGTGCTTTCTAGTGAGTGACCATGAGGATGGTCCGCATAGAGATGATCTTCGGTATGTGAACTGATGCCTGAGATACTGCCTTCAGGTAGTGTGCCAGATAATCATCACTACCTATTGGTCAGCAGTTACAACTGGTGATACCGATATGTGACACATATAGAAATACTACCTTACACGTGTTCCAACATCAGATACCCTAAAGTTCTGAGACGAGCCCGACTCACAGGCAGCCGAGGACTGGCTTGAGGAGGTGGCTGAGAGTTTTCTAGAGCTTATACAGCTTTTGCAGGATGACAGGTCTCTAGCTGAGAATTCATCGGGGCATGCCAAACAATTCTTGGCACATGATGAATGCGATGCGATCAGTGCTTCAGGGCTTGGAAATCTTAGCCATCACCTTTTCTCTATTAATTCTTACTTATGCTAGGGTTCTAGAAAGAACCTTTGTGGTTGAGAATTATTTTGCTGAATGGATGCAGTCACTAAAGGTTAGCAGTGGGAAAGACGGAAACCAGTGCAAGTCCTAGAGAATTGGGCATTTAAAATGTTTCAAGAAGAATAAATGTTAAGGAAAGATAAATCTGCAGAGCAGCAGACGTGGAAGCAGAGCTAGGAGAGCAGCATCGGGTGGTGTAATTTACGACATGTTAAAATCACCCACCTTTGTAGTCCCCGCCAGGCATAGGGAGCTGGAGAAAAGGGGAAGAGAGTAGATGCATGCGGTCATGGAGTGTGAACCAATGGCTTCATGAATGATTCAAGGGACAGAATGAGTCCATTACTAGCTGTCGTAACTGCAGACTTTGATACGGATTATTCCTTCCACGAATCTTGTCCCAGACCTAGAGTTTCCGGTAAGCCGTAGACTTTAACCTGACGTCTGGAGATACCTTTGGGAGGATAATCGATAATCACACTTACGCTAATAGTGTGGTCTAACCCTCAAGGCGAGAGTTTCGGTTGGAATCTCTTAGTGGCTGTGTCGAGGCCTTACGACATTGGTCTCGGTATGGATTAGATTCACAATTCATGCTCAGATTAAATGTATTAGGAAAAAAGGTTGTAGTTTATCTAAAATATTGGGATGGGTATTTTTTGTTGACGAATAAGGAAAACCAAAACAGCACATGATGGAATCATGCATTGGAAGGTGTTGATGATCACTCTTGAGTCTTCCAACTTCACCCACGTGGAAGCATGAGTTTTGAGTTTCAGTTCTAATTAGGAAAGGGAGACCTCTAGAGTTCGAGGATGACGTTCATGTCCTAATACTGGTCTCACCTCGATGAGGTTTACAGAGATGTGGCCATTGCAGAAAGTTATATCCGAGGTTCAACAGACCTTTTTAGGTCCTCAGCAGGGTAGGCGAGGTGGTTCACTGCTTGACCTTTCCACCTCAGTTGCATCGGTTGCATAATATCATCCACATATCTTAGATGAAGAGATACATGCATGATCATTCACACATCATCGCTCTCAGGGTTTTGGACATTGATGACTGGTCGACTTCCATAGGGATCTAGTTGGGGTTGAGGATCTACAGGAGTTAGTCCTATGGGGATGGTCGATTCCTCTTGTGCGCTTTCGCAAATAGCTTGGGAACCCCTAGGTGAGAACATAGGAGAGGGATGCTCAGTTTCATGCTCAGTACCACTTTTGTTTCCATAGTTTGTGTTATAGCTTTATGGGGTCATAAATCCCTGAGGTGGGAGTAATGTAAAGACCTGGAAATTTCAAGGAAATTTTTTTTTATTTCATTGGAATTTTACGATATTGCGGCATCTGACGTCACCTGATTCTGAGGCCCGGTGTGCCCGGAATTAGGTTTTTAAGATTAGCTCGGGTACATTCAGTGAACGAACGAGCAGGTTTTTCTAACTTTGGAACCAGTGCTTGGAATTGAAATACAAGGGCACCGTTGGAACTGCAGCACCGGTAATTACTTAATAAGACTTTTTCCGAAGGTGCGTTTTCTCGGGAGGAGTTGTTTTAATTTTTAGGTGTATGTGAAGAATAAAATAAAATGTGTAATCTAATTTTATTTTTCTTCCAAGTAGATTTATCCTTTTTCTGGAAGATGGGTTGATAACTTCCCTTGGGAGAATAAATGAGAGGTGGGGCCCACACGAGCCCCCAAATTTTCACATTCCCCATAACCCATTAAAATTACTCCTTAATGTTGTTACTATACCTCTTCTCTTTTAATGATTGCCAACACACTCTATACTTAATTAATTGAACACATTAATTAATTGAAATAGTTTTGAATGTTTAAAGAGATGGAATGTGTGAATAAATTAAGACAAAGTCTTAATTTATTTTGCTTGATGGTTGTGTTGGGAAATGGAGGAGATAGAACGCATCTTCTTCATTGGAGAATGCAAAGAACGTCAAGAACCTGAGGAAGAACGCCTCCATCACAAGGAGTGAATGACGTGCTGTTCTTCTTCACTCTCTGCAGCCAGTGAGAGACTCCTTCATCGAAGAATGATGATGTGCCACATCCTCATTGGCCGAACACTGAAGATGCTTACAGAATCTCGATCCGTGACGTCGTCTTCCGTGACGTCGTCTTCCGCGACGTCGTCTTCCACGATGTCCTTTCCCAGCGACGACCCTCGTTTGATGACCTCATAGATGTAGGGGTTTAATGTTTTTTCATGTTTATTTAACGAACTTAGTTGATAATTATTGGCCGCTTGATTACATTATAATGGGAGGTGGTCGAACAGCACAAACACGGCCGACCCACCTCCCCCCTTTTGTTGTCATTCCAGTTGTGGCACGAAAGAAGGAGGCGCAGTGCAATAGTACCATGCGGAAACATGGAGAAATGCTGCAAGGATGCGTGGCACCGTCGCACTGAGCCATTGAGGCTGGACGAAACCGCGGCCGGAGTCATGGTAGCGGAGGCAATTCAAAGACACCTCTGGCTGATCATTGTGTGCGGATTGATGGGCGATGATAACAGAGGCCAAAAAATAAATTTGAAGCCTCCGTAGTGATGTTTGGGTCCCGTGAGGACCACTGGAAAAGGCGGCGAGCAAAACAGACCACCGGAGCACGTCCGATGGTCTACGGAAAGCGGCGGCGCGCCGCCGGAACGGAACCGCCGCCGGAGAGCCGCGACGGTGGGTAAAACCAGAATGGCTTCGCCGTTCCAGACGTAGAGTGACACAACTTTAAGCCGTGCCGGTTCATTCAACAAGGGGTTTGTAACCCCCCGCACCATGCTAGCCACACAGACTGGCCACGCCCACCAGGCCGGGCCGTGCCCTATTGGGCCGGACCCGGACCTGGGTCGGGTCGACCCGGGGGGGGGGGGTTTCGAGCCGGGTTGGACCGGGCCCAAACCCCCTAATTTCAGACAGATCAGTTAAAACATCCCTAACATGGGATACAAACCACCGATTGATGAACCGTCTATTGAAATGTGATCCTTGGATCGCTGCGTTCGTCTCAGTATATTACACTTGAGGTGTCAGAGAACATTGAGTATGGCCGAGTTGGTTCGAACCCGAAACCAACCAGGCCCCCGGAGCGGAAACATTTATAACTTGAGCTCCGGACGTCCGATTGATGTGACATCGACATTGATGGATTTTGCTTCATGAGACGGAACTTTTAGCATACTTCGCCTGTGTTTGGGTGCAGACCCATGGAAGACGGAGCGCCTGGTAGTAACCAGTAGACCCGCGGTACTCGACATGAGAAGTACCTCTGCAGGCTATTATGGGGGATACACTACTATGTTTGGGTGGCAGACCTCGGCGGGAAGCACTACTGTGTTTGGGTGGATGACCCATGGTACTCAACAGGAGGATTACCTCAGCAGTCTTAGGTTAGTGAGCATTACCTCGGAGTCGTGACAAGATCACTGTACTCATCCGAGACGGGGCTCTTCAGCAGTTACGGTTTCGATAATGAAAATCCTGGTTTGAGATGAGTGTATGAACTTTTTGTTTAACTCATGATTTATATGGGTCACTTGATAACTTAGGTATATGTATGGGAATATACCTTGGTAGTGGTTATACGTTGATTTCATAGCCTTTGTGTTTCCTAATGATTAAGATGGGTTACTTGATAACTTAGGTATAAGTATGAGCTTATACATAAGTAATGGTTATATTTTGATATCCTTCTTTGTTGTTTTCCTTATTGGATTTAGTGACACATTGAGGTTCACGGGGTCCCTACTAAGTATCGTTATACTCACCCATTCACGGGCTTTGCCCGTACCTTGTTGTGTTTGTTGCAGACGATGATCAACGCTGACAGAGGCCAAGTGTTCGAGGACTAGACGGTATCCAGAGGTGGACTTCATGACGAGATGATACTCAGAGGAGGTTGTAGGGAAATATAATCATAGAGGGTATTTGTACATACCCTTATGTAGGATCCGTGGTCGATGATCCGGGAGGTGCGCTATGTGTACCTACCATTCAAGTAGGATATGTGGTGGACAATCCAGGAGCTGTGCTTTCTGTACCTACCCTTCAGGTAGGATCTGTGGTGGACATCAGTTGTAGTTGTACTTTTAGTTGGGTTTTTTTTCTGGCCCAATTAAATTTCAGCACCTTCTTTTGTACTTAGTGTATTACTTCCTCTTGTACTCTGTGGTGTTTTGTTTACTTTTATAAAGGCAATGCCTTTTCAGTTACCGCATTTATGACTTTTTTTCTAGTCTCCAGCCCTGGACTATGGAAGGCGGGCTTGGGGTAGTCACGGCACGGGCACCGACGACGGTTCGTGACAAATTGGTATCAGAGGGGTCGATTATACCGCAGGACTTATAACTCTGATATTTTGTTTTCTGTGAAGCAATAATGTTAAGGGTACCGAGTGTGGTCTTCAATTCAGGGAGTCCAGTGTTTGTGAGGTGGCCGACGAATCCATACACCAGAACCCTGACTAAAAATTTCCGACTTTGTGCATGAAAAAACTGATTGCGTGTGTGTTTCCAAAAGTTTTAAAGTCAGCTCAATCCCGGTCATCTCACCAGGTATAAAATTATGACCGTGTCACATCTATTCAGGATGTCTCCACGCAGACAGTTAGTTGGAGTTCTGATATTGTACTCGATGACGGCCCACTGAGCAACGAGGCTCCGTTTCAGGGCCCTCTTTCTATGTTGGCTCCTTCGGGTGGTGTACCAGCATCACCTCCACCCATTAGGAAACAGATGCCACCAGCCGTAGAAGTGGATGATGCATGCTGGAAGAGTGTGTAGCACGAATTCCAACAGCAGAGGCCTTCCTTGTTACGAGGTGAGGCAGATTCCCAGAGAGTAGAGGACTGGCTGGAGGTGATTGCTAGAGTTTTCCGCCTAGATAAGAAATAAGTAGAGTGGATGGTGAACTTGGCTACTAGTTTTTTTCAGTGAGTGACCTTGAGGATGGTCCGCATAGTTATGAGGCTTCGGTATGTAGACCGATTCCGGAGATAGTGCCTTCGAGTAGTGTGTCAGCTATTCATCACTACCTGTTGGTCAGTAGTTACAACTGGCGATACCAGTATGTGACATGTGAAGACTTACAACATTACACGTGTTCCAACATCAGATACCCTCAAGTTCCAAGGTGATATCTATTCACAGGCAGCTGAGGACTGGATTGAGGAGGTGGCTGAGAGGTTTCTAGAGCTTATACAGCTTCGGCAGGATGACATGTCTGTATCTGAGAATTCATCAGGGCATACCAAACCATTATTGGTACTCGGTGAATGCGATGCGATCGGTGATTCCGGTGTTGGACATCCGAGATTTCACCTTTTATCTATGCATTCCTACTTATGCTATGGTGCTAGAAAGAACCTTTGTGGTTGAGAATTATTTTGCTGAATGGATGAAGTCACTGAAGGTTAGCAGTGGGAAAGATGGAAACTGGCACCAGTCTCGGATACTTGGGCGTGTAAAAATGTTTCAAGAAAAAGAAATTTTAAGGATAGAAAAATCTACAGAGCAACAGATGTGGAAGCAGAGCTAGGAGAGAAACATGGGGTGGTGTACTTTTTGACATGTTATAATCACCCGCCTTTGTAGTCCCTGCCAGGCTCAGGGTGCTGGAGGGTTGGGGAAGAGAGTTGCTGCATGCGGTCAAGGTGTGTGACCCAATGGCTCCAGGAATGATTTAAGGGACAATCTGTGTCCATTACTAGCTGTCATAATAGCAGACATTGAAATGGATCATTCCTTCCACAAATCTTGTCCCAGACCTAGAGTTTCCTGTAAGCCATAGACTTGACCCTCACACCTGGAGATACATTTGGGAAGATACTCGATAATCACACTTACGCCGACAGTGTGGTCTGACCCTCAAGGTGAGATTTTCTGTTGGAATCTCTTGGTGGCAGCGTAGAGGCCTTACAACATTGGTCTCGGTATGGATTGGAGTCACATTTCATGCTCAGATTAACTGTATTAGGAAAAAAGGTTGTAGTTTATCTACAACGTTGTGATGTGGATTTCCTTGGGCAGAAAAAAACAAAAACCCATGCAGTAAAATATTGAATCATTCATAGGAAGGTACAGTTCATCACTCTTGAGTCGGCCAAATTCACCCACGTGGCAGTAGGAGTTTTGAGTTTCAGTTCTAATCAGGAAAGGGAGAACTCTAGAGTTCGAGGATGGCGATCATGTCCATATACAGGTCTCACCTCGAAGAGGTTTACGGAGATGTGGCCGAGGTGGAAAGTTATCTCCGAGGTTAAAAGGACCTTTCTAGGTCCTCAGCAGGGTAGGCGAGGTGGTTTACCTCTTGACCTTTCCACCTCAGTTTCACCTGGTGCATAATATCATCCACATACCTTAGCTAAAGAGATACGTGCATGATCCTTCACACATAATCGCTCTCAGGGTTTTGGACATTGATGACTGGATGACTTCCATAGGGATCTAGTAGGAGTTGGGGATTGACAGGAGTTGGTCCTATGGGGATGGTCGATTCCTCTTTTTCTCTCTCACAGGTAGCACAGGAACCCCTAGGTGAGCACATGGGAGCGGGAGGCTCAATTGTGTGCTTAGTACCACTTTTGTTTCCCTAGTTTGTGTTATATCTTTATAGGGACGTAAAGCCCTGTGGTGGGAGTAATGTAAAGAACCTGAAATTTCATGGAGTTTTTTTTCATAATTTCATTGGAATTTTACAAGACATCAACTTCTGACGACACCTGATTCCGAGGCCCGGTGTGCCCAGAATCAATTTCTGAAGTTTAGCTCGGGTATGTTCAGTGAATGAACGACCGAGTTTTCTCTAAATTATGAACCGGTGCTCGGAAACAAAATCCGAGGGAACCGATAGAACCACGATGTCGGTAATTTCTTAATAAGACCATTTCTGATGGTGTGTTTGCTTGGGGGATTTTTTTTAATTTTGAGGTTTAAGTGAAGAATAAAATAAAATTTGTAATCAAAGTTTATTTTTCCTCTAAGTAGATTTATCCTTTGTGTGGAAGTTGGGTTCATAACTTTCCTTGGGAGAATAAAGGAGAGGTGGGGCCCACATGAGACCCCACCTTTTCACATTCCCTATAACCCCTTGAATCTCTTCCTTAATGTTGTGACTTTACCTCTTCTCTTTTAATGAATGCCTACACACTCTCTACTGAATTAATTGAACACAATAATTAATTGAATTAGTTTTGAATTTTAAAAGTGATGGTTGTGTGTGAATATATTAGGACAAAGACTTAATTTTTTTGGTTGATGGATTGTGTCGGGAAATGGAGGAGATATAACTCATCTTCTTTGTTGGAGTACATGATGAATGTCAAGATCCCGACGAAGAATTCCATCACCAAAAGGAGTGAATGACGTGTCGTTCTTCTTCGCTCTCCGCAGCCGGTGAGAGACACCTTCGTTGAAGAAAGACGACGTGCTGCATCCTTCATTAGGTGAACGTCGAAGACGCTTACGGAACCTCGATCTGCGATGCCATCTTCCATGATGTCATCTTCTGCGACACCGTCTTCCATGACGTCCTTTCCCCGCGATGACCCTCATTTGACGACCTCATCAAAGTAAGGGTTTAATCATCGTTCAAGTTTATTTAACGAACATTGTTGATAATTGTTGTCTTCAAGCTATCATTATAATGGGAGGAGGTCGAACCGCACAAACACGGCCGACCCAACTCCCCCTTTTTGCTGTCGTTCCCATTGTGGCTCGAACGAAGGCGGCACGGTGCAACGACACCATGCGGAAACATGGAGAAATTCGGCAAGGATGTGTGGTGTCGTCGCGTCGCACCGTTGAGGCCGAACGAAACTGCGACCGGAGTCTGGTCCATGGAGGCAATTCGAAGACTCCGATGGTTGATCGTTGTGTTCAGATTGATGGGAGACGACTAACAGGGCCACAACATTAATTTGAAGCCTCTGCAGTGAAGGTGGGGTCCCAGGAGGACCGCAGGTGAATGAGGCGAGCAAAACGGAACACCGGAGGGCATCTGATGGTCTGCAAAAAGCGGTGGCGGTGCGCCACACCATCGCGGCAGCTTCGGTGATCGGCAATGCTGGTGCGCCACTAGAACGGAACCGCCACGACAGCGGGCCTAACCGGAACGGCTTAGCCATTCCGGAGGCAGAGCGGCGCGGCTTAAAGCTGCGTCGGTTCGTTCAATGGGGGTGTTGTAACCCCCCGCTCCATGCTGACCACACAGACCAGCCGCACTGGCTGGGTCGCGTCGTGCCCTATTGTTCTGGACCTGGATTCGGGTCAGGTCACCCGGTTCGGGCCGACCCAGGGGGGTATCGGGCCAGGTGGGACCAAGCCAGAACCCCCTAATTTCAGACAGATCCGTTCAAACGTCCATAACATGGGAAACAGACCTCCGATCGACGCACCGTAAGTTGAAATGTTATCCTTTGATCGCGAAGGTCGTTTATGTATATTACACTAAAGATTTAGGTGAAATTTGAGTATGTCAGGTTTGGTTCGTACCCCAAACCAACTGGGCCCACTGGGCGGAAACGCTTATAACTTGAGATCCGAACGTCTGATTGATGTGTCGTCGACTTTGACGGATTCCTATTCATGAGAAGGAAATTTTAGAAAATAGAGCATATGTTTCTGTCCAGACCAATGGCGGATGGAGCGCCTGGTAGCAGGCAGCAGACCCGCGGTACTCGATAGGATACGTAGCTCTGCATGCTATTATGGGGGATGCACTACTATGTTTGGGTGGTAGACCCCGGCGGGAAGCACTACTGTGTCTGGGTGGCTGACCCGCGATACTTGATAGGAGGAGTACCTTAGCAGTATTAGGTTAGTTAGAAGTACCTCGGATTCATGAGAGGATAACTGTACTCGTCAGATATGGGGCTCTTCAGCAGTTACAGTTTCGATAATGAAAATCCTAGTTTGAGCTGAGTCTATGTCCTTTCTGTTTACCTCATGATTGATATGGTTCACCTGATAACTTAGTTATATGTATGGGCATATACCTACGTAGTTTTTATCCATTGATTTCATAACCTTTGTGTTTCCCCATTATTGAGATGGGTTACTTGATACCTTAGGTATACGTATGGGCTTATACCTAAGTAAGGGTTATCTGTTTAGATCCTTCTTTGTGGCTATCCTTGTTTGATTTAGTGAGACCTTGATGGTATCAGGGTCCCATAATGAGTATCGTTATACTCACCCCAGCACGGGCTTCACCCGCACCTCGTTGTGTATGTTGCAGACGACGTGCAGTGCTGACGAAGGCCGAGTGTTCGAGGACTGGACGGTATCCGGAGGTGGACTTCACAATGGGACGATACGCGGAGGAGGTTTTCGGGAAAGAGCATCATAGAGGCTATCTGTACCTACCCTTTAGGTAGGATATGTGGTGGACGATCCAGGAGTTGTGCTATCTGTACCTACCCTTCAGGTAGGATCTGTGGTGGACCATCGAGGAGCTGCGCTATTTTTACCTTCCCTTCAGTTAGGATCTGAGGTGGACGACCTAGGAGATGCTTATATTCTTCCAACTGTTTTTCTTTTCCGTTGTACTTTCGTTCAGTTTTAGTTGTACTTTTAGTTGGGTTTGTATTCTGGCCCACTTACTTTTCATCACTTTCTTTTGTACTTAGTGTATAACTTCCTCTTGTACTCTGTGGTGTTTTATTTTCTTTTATAAAGGCAATTCCTTCCCATTTATCACGATTTATGTCTTTGGTGCTAGTCGCCAGCCACTGGCCTATAGAAAGCATGCTTGGGGTAGTCACGGCACGGGCCCCGAGGATGGGTCATGACATATTTATTATATTATATATATATATCCCTAACATAAATTCTTTCTTAAATATATTTTTCACGAAATTATTTATAAATGTTATTAAATCTATTCAAAACAATCATTTTTAAGTAATATTTGTTTAATCAATCATTCCATTTTAGCATCTCACATAATTTTTATAAAATTGGACTTTAGAAATGTATTTTAAAAACGAAAACGTGATATCATGTTCCTCCCTTGGGACTTCCCAGTTACACATTCTATTTAATTTTCATCCTTTTGTGAAATTTTTTCTTAAATTATTTATTATATTATATATATATATATATATCAAAAATTCCTTCTTAAATATATTTTTCAAAACTATATTTATACATTTTTTTAATTCCCTTCAAAACTATCACTTTTAAGTAATCTTCGTTTAAGAAATTATTCCATTTTATTGTCTCATATAAACCATCAACCATATACAATGTTTCTAAACCATGAATAACTTAAAAAACATAATTGTTTTGTCGATAAGCCTTTATATAAACTTTTTTTATGTAAAAAATAATTTTTTTACTTAAATAAAATGATCAAGTGATAATTTCAGAATGGTTTTCCCAAGTAGAATGATTTTATTATTTATTATCTTATGTACATTATAGTAAATCCCTATATAAGGAAACTATATACATGACATGTGATAGATTTTGAAATATGAAAAATAAATTAATTCATTCTTATCTTGGGTATCCTTATAATTTATCCATTAGTTTTACATTCATTCATAATAATGAATCATACATCATTTTCATAGGTAAGATCGTGTTTATGATTTATTATGTATTATTTTTATCATGTGGGATACATATATAATATTTTATTTTTCTGATTGGTGGGACAATAATTATATATCAATATAATTTTTTGCTAATGATTTATATCTTATGTTATGTATGTATGGTATTGGGGAGTGAACCTAATCCCCAATGATACTTTTTCAACATTATTATGATAGTTTTATGAGTGGTCCATGACTTATTTTTATGTTATCATTTATTATGTTATTTTCATATGTTTATAATAAAATGATATGATTTTATTATTCCTTGTTTCCATACATATGATCATTCTTTTTATGATATAATGTTATGCATATTGAATCGAATGTCATGATTTATTACAATTTGTATTCCCTTTTGTTGAAAATCGATATTCACCTTTTGTTTTTTATTTTCGATAAGAAATCCTTCTTTGTTTTTGGATGTTACATAGTAGTTAGTAAAAATAAATGTAATTATAATAATGATTATAAAATTATATTTATGATGATTTGTCTGTATGGTTGATCTTAAAAATACACTCAAACATTCAATACTCTAGTTTTACTATTATAAAATTATGTTTTGAATTATGAAAGAAATTTTTTTTTTAAGACTTTATTGTTATAACTATTTTGATCAATAACCCATGTATTTATCTCATGGTAGTTTTAATTTCCATTATTCAATCAATTATATAATTGGCCTATGGGAGGGTAATTCAATTGAGGTTTTTGTATTGTTATTTCATATGATGACTATTTCTCATCACATCAAAATTAATTTAATTACTAGAATAAATTTAAAGAAATATACAATTAAAAATTTCTTTAGGGTTATTTAATAAATTATTTATTTGAAATTTTTAGTTTTGATGAAATTTATTTTTATATGGGTTTTTATTATTTGATTCTTCAAAAAATCCATTTTCCAATTCCTATCCTAAAACCCTTAGGAACAATGAGTGTATCCACTATATAATTGAACCATTATACCACATCAAATTATTTCATCATAATTATAAAATTATATTATATGTTATTTCTTTTGGAGACAGTATTTTATGAAATCATCAATCAATATTTCATTTAGTTTTTTATATAAAACTGTTCATGTACCTAGAGAGTATAGTAAAATTTTATTCACTATTACAAATGTATTCATCTTTATTTTTATTCAATGATATAAATTCATAATAAATTTTAGTGAAAAGGAGTAAGGTAAATAAATATTATAAAATACGTTTTTAAACTCTTCCAATTTCAAATATTAAATTTTATCATATCACCACATATTCACAATTCGACCACTCTATTGATTATATTCAGCTAAAAAATAACACTTATATGTGAAAAAACTAATGTTTTGAGCACTAGAGAATATAAAATATCATTTATATATAGTTTTTTCTTTTTTTATCTATAACTAGATTAGGGGACCAGTGATTGAAGGTTTATGTTATAGCATAATTGATTTAGTATTGTGATGTATATTCCTTTGGTTATTTGGGTGTTTACCAAGATTCATGAAACTTGTACTACCTTAATAGAGTTAGGTTAGAATAACTATATAAGTTTTCATGATATCTTCTATTATAGTTGATTTAATATGAGGACAATAATTTAATTGAATAACGTATTAATTTTTATCAAATTTCATTAAGGATCCAATAATTGAAAAAAAAAATTATTGATAATATCAGAAATAAATATAAAAAATGTGCAACAACATGATAAATAAAATAATTCATAATATTTTCTGAATTATTACAACTTATTATCAATCTACAACACATTAAATTCATCCTATATAACTTTGGATTATCAAATATTGTCACAGGTTCAATAATGTGATTCCACATAAAATAATAAATAAAATACCTAAATCTTACTCTAATAACAAATGATGAGACGTAAAAATTAATTTAGGAACATATACCATTTTTTGATATGATTATTCAATACATATCTAAAAATACATGACATAGAACTATAATGTTTTAATTATTTTGATATTACATACATAATAAACTTTTGTGAGGAAATATCATCAACATCTCCAACAATTTTATCCTCAGGGAATACCATTATAATATATATCCTACATAATACACAAATCTTGGAGAAATGGAATCAAAAGTAGAACTGAGGTCAGATTTCCAAAAATGATAAACATCAGAGATCTCATTTATTCATCATTTTTAAAAATAAGATAAGAATATGTGTTTGGAAAATGACCATAAATTAAGAAAATTTCCCAAATTTTCATAGAACATAAATTACTCATCACATAATATGTCTCTTTCATAAAAATTAAATGATAGTGTAGAATAATAATAAAAATTCCAAATCCATAGGACAATATAAGTAGAATAAAACAAAATTTTTGTAATTTAAATGTTAAATAAACACTATAATAAAAATTATATGTCATGAAAACCAACATATACATGTTCAAAAAAGTAGGCATAGACAAACCAAATGTGTTGTAACAGTCCAATATTTGATTTTATGTATCCTTTTTAAATAATGTTAATCTCTTAGATCACTCATCATACATTGAGAAACGAGTTGAAATAAAGCATGATATATTATTGTGTTACCATTATAACATAGCTAATAAAATATTTATTTTTCCAAAAAAAAATTTATTAAAACATAATGTTGTACATATTTATAAAATAAATTCCTAGGTTACAAATAAAAAAATTTATCATTTTAATTTAAAAGAAATATTATTTGAATAAACTATTTTTGATCTTGAAAAATAATTATATCATATTAAATTAAATTAGTAACCATTATTGAATTATTTTATAAAAATTTACATGTTATATATTCATTAATTATTTTAACATTTATCTATAGATTTTATTTGGAATAGGATTAGTATATATCCATTTTTTTGCATAGAAAAAACATTTATCTAAATAGATATTTTCGTCACAATTTTCACACATACATTAAAATTATCATTTTACACTTATAGGAATTGAATTTTTTTAAATTTATTAAATATTTATAATCAGGAGGCTCAATTGTGGTAAATAGGTCTATTTTATTTTTTTGAATTATGAAATGTAACTGTGGTAAAATTTATCACCACATTAAAGGGTAAATTTCATGATCAAGGTCAATCCTAATTTACAAGGACATATATTTATATCATAATTCTTTTTATATGAATGAAATTTGATCATAACCCCTTAAGTCTAAAAATATATATTTTAAATGGATACATGTCCATGAAAGTTACAAATATAATATTTAAATAAACAAATGATGTAAAATGTCACTCTCATTGTTTTAAATGTGTAATATGATGCCACAACAGTACAAAATAAATTTATGGATAAATATAAATTTCAATTTGAATTAAAATTGATATTATCTTCATGATGATAATTTATTTTAAATTTATATTAATTATATAGCACCTTAAATTATTATGTAATGATAATAAAATTTTTATTCAGCTAACAGAAAAAAACTAATGTTATTAAAACTAATAAAATTTATATAATTTTAATGAATTATAATCATCATGAAATTACTTTAATGAATATGATATATTACTAATTTGTCAGTGATTTATATTGAATAAAAAAAGTACTCTTTGAATTGAAGTCAAATTATCTGAATTATGTAAAAAATTTGATATAATAATAAGTAATCCAAAAAAATAATTAGTTAATTAAATTAAAAACATTAATATATTGAATGGAAAATGAGGGGATATAAAAGGATTAAAATTTTATCCCTTTTCAATTTATGAGTATGTAGTTACATTATTTTTATCATAATTATCCTTTAAGGGTGAAAGATATCCTTCCTTAATTAATGCAAAAATGGCGTAACTAAGGTGTTAATCCAAAAGGAAATGATAAAAATAACAAACAAACAATTAAAAATATTATTTTGGAATGATATTTCCACCATATATAGTCACAATTTCGAATCTGTTGGCATTTCGAAACATTTTAGGAAAAGAGTGACTTTATATTACTTTTTTATTTTTAGAAATTGATATAGTGGGGTAACACTATAAGAGATATATATATGAATCTTATAAATTTATTATATTAAAATCTATTGCGATTAAATGAACCTTGATATACTAGTAAATATTTTTATTTTAATACAGGCACTATCACCATGCCATTAGAATAGTGGGAATGAATGAGATTAACAAAATAAAAAAAAATATAGTTTAAACGATTTAATAAATGGAATTCATTGTATATTAATTAATTATAAATAATAAAGAAAACAAATTGAACAAAATTGATGATTTTGTTCAAAAAAACATTTTTAAGCGAAAATTGTCATTTTATCTTAAAATTATAATTTATACACTATTATTGAATGGAATTTACAATATTTATATATTATATTTTCAATAAAATATTTTAATATTCATACAACATGTTTTATAGGATTAATATAAGAATAAATACAATTTAAAGCATAGAAAATTAACATTTTTAATGGTAGTTCTATCACCTTATGATGGTGAACTTATATTAAATCTATCATTTAAAAAAAAAATAAGTCTTATTTGACAAAATGATGTTAATTTTTCAACTATGTGTATTAATATAAGATTATGCTGATTTTTTCTCTTTTTTGATAAGTGTTATTTTGTGATGCATATTGAAATAAAATGAATTTTAATTGAAAATTATTTTTCATAAAATATATTTATATAGTTAATTTAAATTTTAATTTGGTTTTAATGAATAAGTATATCAATATAATTAGATAAAAACAAATTTTTTTATTGAAATTGGATTTTAAAAAACACTAATGTTTTGAACTTATCATGTAAAAACCAATACATTTCATCGTATCTACAAGACTAATATAATATATATTTATACTAATTATGTGATTTTAATTTGAAAAAATGGATTAAATATTTGTAATATTAAGGATCATATTATATTATAGTTCTATTTATAATTTTAATGATAAAAAAGTTTTCATGGAAATTTTTTTTTACAAAAGTATAGGTAAAATAATGATAGGGGTTATCATTGAAAGGTAAAAATATTAACATACCTATAAATTATGAAATAGAATAGTTATATTAGGAATCATTCAACAATAAAAATAATTAAAAACTTTAATTTTATTCCAAATTTATAAAATGTAATTACTCCTCCATGTGGTCAACATTATGTATAAAATAATCATTATTTTAATCATATGATCCCTCCTCTCCTAGAGTATAAAACAAACCTCACCACCTCATTTCAACGAAAAATAAATGAATATCATTAAATAACTACAAAATTTCTTCCTCATCACTGTCTCCATGTCGATGTTCTAATGTTCTTAACAAAATTCAAATCCTACATCTTTTAAGAATATATCTAAAGGAAGTTTACCGAATAATATGTAATGATCATGAATGAGAAGTTTTTATTTATTTCATTCCCATACACATAAATTATTATTGTATCATAATCATATAATACCCTATATATAATAAATATACATAAATGTTTTTATTTATAGTGTATGACCATAAACATCACCGACATCTATCAAATGGGAAACGAAAACATCATTTGTGTATCTCGAAAAATATCTTCCTGCAAACCTAGGTTGTTAATTATCCATTAAAACAATATTAGTATATGAATAATGGTGTATATATAGTTTAAGTATTTTATAAATGATATTTATAATTTATTTATTATTCATTAATTATTATATAACACATAACTTAATGGAATCAATTTTTATTGGAATATGATAAGATCATTTGTGGACGTTTGTACTACCACCTCCTCAATGTAATGCGATTAATTCTTTCTATAAATGGAATATATAAAGTTTAATTTATTTAACATAGGTGTCATATATTACATAAATATTTCACCATATTTATAATATTCTTATATATCATTTCATTTCATTTCATTCAGTGTGACAAGAATATGGATATAGTGTACGTGGTAACGTATGGCCTACCATCGCCATGAATAGTTTATTCCATTTACTATCACTATATATTTTGGATTATTAGAAAAACATAAATAATTATCATATATGATATTAAAATCTTGTTTTACAATGTTTAAATTATTAAATAATGATCTATGTAATATGAATAAAAAATTACATGTTAAATCATAATAAAAAAAGAAGTTAGAACCCACAAAAACAAAAATATTCGGAGATTATTCACTAAAGATAATATTATATTAAAAAAGGTTAATATATGATAATAATATGGTGTTTTAATTAGTTAATAAAAATAATCACAACAAGTTTACAATATGTTATAAGACATCTGACCAAATGGATGTTTATTATAAGGGTTTTTATCATCTCGCTTTTAAATATCAATGGTACATGCCTTATTAACCATTTTTATTGTTGTGTGGTGTATATAATTCAAAAGAATTTATTTTATGATTATTATCAATTAATTTAATGGGGTTTACAAATCCATTTTGCTTTCTCTTTCATTTTTTTATAGTTTCAATGTTTCCAATGTGGTGATGATTTTTTTGTCACAATTTTCCATTATTTAGACTAATGTTATTTTATATACCAGTATTATTTAATTAGGTGAATATACTACTAATTTTACATGTTATATAATAAATTTCCTTATTATAATGATATTCTAGGTTTCATTTAATTTTATTACTTCATTGGGATTATGATACATATGTTTCAAAGTAGAATAAGACACTTTGGAATGCATAAAATTATTTTCCCAAAAAATATTTGATATTCTAATTTTATATATTTTAATATATTTAAACACAATTTTTGAATAATTTACATAATTTATATTTATCTATTTTGATATATTTTTCTACATTTTATTAAATATTATTTTATAGGTTTAACTATGGGTATACTATTTTGATACCATTCACCGCAATACTCTGGATGGTTTATGTATATGTATAAATAATGAGAGTTGTTAAAAAATTTATTCTAGCTTCCATAAAAAATTATAGGTTGATTATGTATCACTAATTTAATAATATTAATTTATTGGACTTAGTATCTGATTTTAGGGGTCCTCTATAAACCCACAATGAATTGGTAGGATTCATGAATCAAAATAGACTTGGATTTGGCCAAAACCATACACGTATATTATATTATTGGTATGAAATCTTGATATAGTATTTGATTCATTCAATGATAAAATAATAGTATTATAATCTTGTAATGAATCCTCAGTGGTATGTTTTTGATATTTATTTAAATTCCTTGCATAATTATGGATTTAGTTATATACATTCTTGATTATTATTCGATTAGTTAGGTTATTCATTTTTATATAATTATTTTTATGTGATTATTGATTTGGAATTATATTATTATATTTTATTTCTGTCATATTACACTTAAGTTATCTAATAGTTGCAATGTTTTCAGTTATTTTCCTTTCCATATTGTTTACCCATTATTTACCCATGGATTCTCCTTTACGTATAACCCATACATGGAATTTTTTTCAAACCCATTATTATGTCCTATTTCTCCTTAGGTTTCAAAGATGTTTATTATGATTGATACGAGTAATTACTATAAATTAAATAGTAGTTTTCTTAGTGAAAAACAATTGAAATTTATCTCCAAAATTATATTTGAATTTAAAATAATTGTCGAGTATACTATGTCAATAAAAATATTCTATCCTTTTGGATTCCCTGTACCAATTCCTATGAAATAACGTATGGAAATGACTCTGAGATACTGAGGTCTAGATTATTATAGTTGGTTTTTGAGAAATTGTACTAGAAAATATTACAACGATATTTAAGAAAATATATATTATATAATGAAACCCAATTAAATAATTTGTAAATATATCCAAAAAAACATACTTATGTTTTTAGGATATTTTTACATAAATTTTCAATTATGTAAGTGTGATTGATTAGTTTTGGGATTATATATTATATTTCATAATTTTATGATCTACTCTACTATATTACACTATTCAAAAAATGGAACCAATATGAAAGAATGGGAACTGTATCAATGAATGTAATCGTCGAAGAATCTCCCTCCTATGCGAGATAATGATGTTGGAACTGGAGCTGCAACTAATGCTGAATGAATAAAAAACTGTACTAGGATAACTAAATGAGGTTAATGAAAATAACCATACCTATATGGATGTGACAACCCAATATTTTATAATATATAATCCTTTTAATTTCTTTAATATATTATGTTATAAGCTCCACCAAGATTATCTTGCGCTATACGCAACACCGTATTAGCTTGCAGTATACGCAACACTAATATTGGATCGTGTTACACACAATTTCAAGTTTGTTTTATAGTAGTTATTCTACGCAACATTGAGTGTGTATATATATATATATTTATTCAATGTATAAGTGAAATATGGTTGGATTTTGTTATATGAAACAGGAAAACAGTCATGCACTACACAGAACCATGACTTGGCTTGCATTACACGCAATCACAACCTTACTCGATAGCGTGTGTTGTACGCAATATCGGGTTTCACTAAACAACTATATATTGATATAATATTATTATAAAATAGTTGTTATGAATAGTAGTAAATAGATTTTTAATTTTATGTCATTATAATTAATCTTACACATTTTATAGAATATGGTATGCGAACAAAATAAATTTTTCGGATAAAATAAATATTTTTTAAAAAATGTTGTTTTGCCGCCTTTTGAGGGCGCACATATTTTAAATATTATTTTTGACAAATTTTATAAGATTATTTTTACAAAATAATTTTTTTCTATTGAATAAGGATATAAAAATCTACATTGGATAATGTTTTGATATTTTTCTGATAACATTCATATTTTAATGAATAGTAAAAACATGCTAAATTTTAATTAAAAACAAATTTTTTTATCGTAATAATTTATATGGTTAAATTATAATATTTATTTATTTTAAAGTGTAAATAAAATATATTTTTACCATTTAATATAATTTATGTCATTATCATTGATTTTACATTGAATTCATAGGTAAAATCATTTCAATCTTTTGCAATGTTTTTACTTTTAAAACCCATTTTCGTAACAATGGGATTAATTTTAAATTAATTACTTAATATTATGTGTTTTGAATCTTGGAAAATGGATTCCATATTTTAATTCAGTGGGTCCAAATTATTTTAATAGGTTACTTTTATTTTTTTGATTTTATGAATAGTAACTACGATAATTTTTATTTACTACAGTTAAAGGTAAATCTGGTAATTATGGGAAAAAATAAGATTATAAAATTACCCTAACAATTTCCAAAATCCAATTGGATGAATAAAAGTTGAACCATATCACCTAAGGGTCGGACTATATTCATTTCATGGACTTTTCTCCAGGAAATATTATAATTATTATTAAACCCAAAGAATGTGACAATATGTCACTCTCTTAAATCTTATAAGTGTAATTATTTTAATTTTGTGATAAACATCATATAACTTATGATATAAATATTCCCTAGAAACATAATACAATTATCTACATCATATGAATTTATTTATAATTTTTTAGGGATTAAATAATTATCAATAATTATGACACAATAGTGATGTTGAAATTATTTTATTGTTTGAAATATCAAATAAATGATTTTAAACATATTAAAATAAAACTTATATGAACTATTTAATGTCATACACTAATTATATATATAAATATGACATGTTATTAATCTATTAAATATTTTAGTTCGAAAATATATTCTGTATATATTTTATTTAAATTCAAATAAATGAATAGTGTCAAAATTGACACTATTGTTATTTTATAAAAATTACATATTATAAAATTGTTTAAATATCAAAAAAATATTTAAAAATTATAAATTAAAATTTATATGGTCGAAAATATAATAAATCATACAATTATAGACAATTGACAACTTATAAGTAATTAATTATATTGATATAAAATTTAGAATATTATTACCACAAATAAAATTAAATAGATTATATAAGGATAAATCAAGTTGATAATGTTTACAATAAATTCCCAATGTGTAAAAATTTTATTGGTTGATGATATTACAACCCTATCTCATATAATCTTCTAACTGATTCATTTTTGGTGGTTTTTATGTGGGGTTTGAATTTAAATTAAACTAATATTTTTGAGGATTCTAAAGGTTCCCCTAGCCTCCCTTATAAAAGGGAACCTCCTCCCTCAAATCCATACACAACATTGAGCCTTCAAACTCGGCCAACCCCTACCCACTTCCCTTATCAACTACCCTATAAATATTTTAGAGGTCCTGGTCTTTTTCAAAGACCAATCTTAGTTCCCTAAGAGGATGTTTAAAAGAGGCGTGTCGAAGAAGAGGTAATACTCGTTACCGATTCTTTCAAATTTATTTCTTCTACCTCTTCTTCTTCTTTAGTTGTTTCATTATGATGTAATAACACCAGTACCACTCATATACTGATATGTTATTATATATATTAAACAACCCAATTTTACCTTCTATCCATCCTACGGAAAAAGAAATCCCCACGCGGGCGTACCTACAGGGTATCGTCTCCACGCCGTGGTGTAATATGTTTTCCACCACCACCTTACATGGATGAGTATACTGACATAAATAAATAACTATATATTATTATTTTAAAGTGATAATGATTCTGAAATATTATAAAAACACTTCAATACAATTCCATGATCATGGGAATGATATCATCATTCGTGCGTACGTACGGACTACCGTCTCCACGAACGCGATGAGATTCATTTTCCATGATTAACCATTAAAGTATGATTATAAACTATATATAATAAATAATAATGAAAGAAATTACATAATAATGATTTTGGATTTATGAACATATATGTTTCATTTACTTAATTACATTTAATTCAAATGGAAATGAAAACTGCGTTCATGCGTACGTACGACCTACCGTCTCCAGGAACAATGTATTTCTTTCCATTTATTGATATATTATATATATATATATATTATGAATATATATTATATATAAATCATTTTTTATATTCTATAATTTTTTAATCATGATCTATGTAATCATATGAAAAATTACAAGTCAAAACACAGACGATAAATGAAACGATTTTACCCAAAACGCTACTTTAACATGTATTTACAAAAGAACAGGTAATAAAAAGTCATAAGTGAACGATATATGATTTCATAACAATTAATATGATTATGTAATAATTAAATTACATTATTTAAATCATTATACTGGATGTTCAGATACATACAAAGCATATCAGACCTAAGGTAAGGGATAATGTTGCAATCTCAAATTTTTTCTATCCGATATTGCTTATACGTAAGTATTTTTTAGGGTTTTATTTATCATCCATATCCAAGTTTTATAAAAAAAAATCATGTATGTTTAAATTCCTTTTTACCCATTTTTTTAATTTTACTTCATGGTATGTATGGAATCTTTTTTTTGTTTACCATACAAGGTACTTTTTGACTTTTCCTGCAAAAGTACGAAAAGAATGTTTTTTCAACTTATACGGCAAGAAAATATTTTTATAGTTTTATAACACCATATTTTCATGAAGATTACTATACTTGATTTCATGAATATTTTCAACAAAATCATTTTCTTTTAAAATTTCATGACATTTTGTGAAAATAATATAGAAGAGAGGATATTTTCCTCACGAATTCATTTTATGTGTTTTATCAAAACCAATTTCCATCTAAGATGATATTATTTTATATGTGTATGTTTCATGTATAATGTCTCTATGATTTACATGGTTTCACTTTTCTTATGATGAAATGATATCCATTTGTTTTATATGGATTATGTAATGATGGGATGACGTTTATGAAACACATTTTATTCATTGGGTTATGAGGAATTATTTATGTATATTTTGTGGCACAAGTAAGAATGATTTCATTATGAGATGGGTGGGACCAATATATCTCTCCAATTCATTGGGTAAATATTTATATCTCCTGAGATACACATAGATGAAACAACAAGTAAATCCGGTTTAGTAAAATAGGGCTGGAACGACAAGTAACCCCGGTTCAGTAAGGGACTTTGTCCACTAAGATGGTCTTGGTAGCAATTCCTTGGCTACTGTATAAATCATAACATGTGCTTAATGGTAGCCACAATTACCTATTTTATTCCCATGCTATTTTATCATGATTTATGTTCCATTATAATCTATGACTTATGTACTGCCATGTCTTATGTCATTTATCAAGAATTTGATGTTTAAATATTATGTTCATGTTTTCATGTTCAAATGTATATGGTTTGTTTTATTTTCTCTGTACATACCCTTACTGAGCATTTAAACTCACCATTTATATGTTTTATTTTCCCCATGATATAATGAAAGGTATTAGGTAAGAAAAAAATGGAAGATCATTTTGGGAGATGTTGAAGATCGTTCACCACGATTAGAAGATTATGTTACAAGTTTCTAAAGACACTAAACTATTACGGTCCTTCTGTGTCTATTTTTGTTTTTTATTATGTATTCTGAAAAAGTAATGTAATTTCCATGTACATTAAGCTTTGGGTCATTATAGTTGGTATCGTAGGAATGTTTTAGTAAACCTTTGGAAACTAGGATGAAAAAACATTAGTGAGATTCCTAGAGATATTTCTAAGGTATGTCTAGGGATGTCCCTACAATTTAGTATAACTATAGGTTAAAATCCTAGAGTTATGTTGACAATAATAAATAACCTAGGGTGAATCTAAGGTATCATGGATTAAAGAATATATGATATGTTATACATCCCATAAGTGAATTTTAATGAATATGCGGTTCCTCGTTATTTTTATTATTTCTTATACTATGCTTTCTGGTTTTAGTCAATAGAAGCAATGAGAAGGAATTCAGTTTAAAATGATTCTGATGAAAAAATTGGGGACTGTGATCAACAAAATTGTGTAATTCCTAGAGAGAAAGATATTGTGATTATGACGAATCAGTCATCCCAATATAAGATTAACAATGTGAACTTTGGTGGTATTCCTAAGTCATAAAATAAGAGGAATATGGAATTTATGCATTTTTTCATGGTTTGGAGCATAAATAAATGATGATTGAGATTTCTAAATAAGGGAAGAAGAACCCTGAGGAATTCCAAAAATGGAGGGGAAGATGTTATATGTGTGGGGAAAAGGGTCACAGAGTGACAGATTGTCATGGAGTAAAATGTCTTATCTGTGGAGAACATGATCATTACTCAACCAAATACCCGGACCTAAGAGTTTACTTCTAAATCAAGGAAGAACGTATTCCATGACCGTCATTGAAAAGGATGGATTGAAGTTTTTATGTATAGGTATTCAAGAATAATGTTGTTAAGGTACTTTCATAAAATATTGGAATATCTATATATTGGTTAATTATGGTTTTCAATAATTATATTGTACAAGTAACCATGTAATGTTTTTGAAATATTTTTGGAAAGAAGATGATATGCACATAATGAAGGTACAAGGAGAAATTAATATGATTGGTAGTATTCATGGGCTCATGACTTATATAAGGACAAAGTGATCTAATGGTTTTGGTATATAGAATTTTTGAGATTTTTGGTATGTGGAAAGATTTAAATTTTGACAGCGTTCATGTTTTCACTAATGTTCAATGAGTGTTCATTTTTTATGATAATACATGATTAAGGTATTAACATGTTTTGAATGTGTCCAACAAGATATATCTTTTGAGATATAAGGGATAAATGATGGTATTCACATGCTTGTTATATGACCATTCTAGTAATCGTTTTATGTATACTATGAGATTGGACAGAAGTATTTTGGATAAACCAAATGATTGGAATCAATTAATTTAGGCATCAGATAGTATTGTTCAACGCTAGAACTTTTTGTTATGTTATTATAGTATAGTTTTATAAAAGGAAGAATCCGTAGGAAGGGCAACAACCCTTCACGTCAAACAAGGCTGTGGGAATGGAACCCACAACCAAAGTGCGACAGGCCTTTTTCACCTACCACTGGCCTACTGGAAGTCCCTTGTTAGTAGAAACTAGATTTATTTTATTATACGCTATGATAGATGAAGTATAAGTCCATTTATGGAATCATATAGGATTAAACACACCATAGCTGGACGTAAGTATATTTGATTACTTTTTCTATCCTTTTGTTTGAAATAGATGGAATGACTCATCATTCTATCAAATGATCTGCTAACACTTCATGAATAACAAATTCAACTTCATTTCTTTAAGAGATGAAGTGGAAATGGTTCAAGGCACGAAGAACGGTGAGATTGTACCAAAATCAAGTAAGTAATTCTTTTGATTAGAAAATTCTTCATCATTTTGGAAATGATCTTGAAAACCCAAAATGTTGTCCCAGTGCCCTCATATATGATGAATCAGATGTAACCTTAGAACAACACAAATTTATGGCTTTGTGATTGTTGTCTTTTTGATATCCATGTTCTCTACCACTCTCCATCAGAAAACGATGGTTTGATTTTTCTTCCATATCCATATTTTTACCTATGTTATCATATATGGAAACCCAGTGAAGAGTTAAATTGGGTAATCGTTACGTTTCATACATTAGTTTTTAAAATTATGTTTTATTATTCCTTTTTACAATGTGGGTTTCTGTGAATAGTAATTGATTTATAACCCCGATTAATTTCAATGGAGAAATTAATTTTAAGGGGGGAAGAATGTAACAACACGAGATTTTATAAGATATATATTTTTTTAAATTTCTTTCATATCTTATGTTGTACACTACACCAATATTAACTAGTGCTATACGCAACACCGTATTATCTTGCAATATACGCAACACTAATCTTGGATTGTGTTACACACAATTTCATGTTTGTTTGATAGTAGTTATTCTACACATCATTTAATGTATATATATATATATATTAATTTTATAATTGAAATATGGTTGTATTTTTGTATACGCAACAAAAAAGAAATCTTTCACTACACGCAACTCAGACTTGGCTTCCATTACACGCAATCACAAACTTCCTCGATAGCGTGTGCTGTACGCAATACTGGGTTTCACAAAACAACAATATATGGTTATAATATTATTATAAACTAGCCATTATGAATATTAGTAAATAAATTTTGAATTTTATGTCATTATAACTCATTTGACTCATTTTATAGAACGTGGTATGAGAGCAATTTAAATTTTTTTTTTGTAAAATAAGTATTTTTTAAAAAATGCAGTTTTTCCACCTATTGATGGCACACCCATTTTAAATATAATTTTTGACTAGTTTATATGTTAAATTTTAAAAATTAAACTTTTTATTTTGATCCAGTATATAAAAATTTACATTGGATAATGTTTTGATATTTTTCTGATAACATTCTTATTTTAATGGATAGTAAAAACACGCTATCTTTTAATTGAAAAAAACTTTTTTCATCATAATAATTTATATTGTTAAATTATAATATTTAATGATTTTAAAGTATTAATAGAATATATTTTTACCATTTAATATAATTTATGTCATTAGAATTGATTTTACAATGAATTCATAGGTAAAATCATTTCAATCTTTTGCAATGTTTTAACTTTTAAAAATTCTTTCTTAACAACGGGATAAATATTAAATTAATTACTGCAACTTCTGTGTCTTGAATTTTGAAAAATGGATTCCGTATTTTAATTTAGTGGGTCCAAATTATATTAATAGGTTACTTTTATTTTTTTATGAATTGTAAGTATGGTAATTTTTTACAACAATTAAAGGTAAATATGGTAATTATGGGTAAAATAAGATTATAAAATTACCCTAACACTCGCCAAAATTTTATTGGATGAATAAAATTAGAACCATATCACCTAATGGTAATACTATATTCATTTCATTGTCTTATGACAATGAAATAATATAATTGTTATTAAAACCAATGAAAGTGACAACATGTCACTCTCTTAAATCTTATAAGTGTAATAATTTTAATTTAGTGATAAAAATAATATAACTTCGTATATAAATTGTCCCTATAAATATAATAAAATTATCTACATCATATGAATATATTTATAATTTTTAGGGATTAAATATTTATCATTAAAAATGACACAATAGTCACGTTGAAATTATTTTATTGATTGAAATATCAAATAAATGATTTTAAAAGTATTAAAATAAATTTTATATTAACTATTTAACCTGATAAAATAATTTTCTAGATAAATATGACATTTTATTAATCTATTAAATCTTTTAGTTCGAACATATCTTTTGTATATATTTTATTTAAATGTAAATAAATGAATAGTTTCAAAATTGAAAGTACTGTTATTTTATAACAATTACATATTATAAAATTGTATAAAAATAAAACAATATTTAAAAATTATAAATTAAAATTTATATGGTCAAAAATATAATAAATCATACAATTATGAAAAATTCACAACATATAAGTAATTATTTATAATGATTTAAAATTTAGAATATTATTACCACAAATAAAATTAAATAGATTATATAAGATAAATCAAGTTGATAACGTTTAAGATAAATTCCCAACTTGTCTAAATTTTATTGGTAGAATATATTACAACCATATCTCATATAAAATTCTAATTAAAGTATTTTTGGCGGTTTTTATTGGGGTTTGAATTTATACTAAACTAATATTTTTTAGGATTCCAAAGGTTCCCCTCTCCTCCCTTATAAAAGAGCATGTCCTCCCTATCATCTTTACACAACATTGAGCCTTCAAACTCAGCCAAAACCTACCCATTTCCCTTCTCAACTTCACTATATATATTCTAGTGGTCCTGGTCTTCTTCAGAGACCATTATTAGTGCTATAAGAGGAGGATTCAATGAGGCTTGTCGAAGAAGAGGTAATACCTGTTATCGATTCTTTTAAATTTATTTCTTCTTATTATTTTTCTTCATTAGTTATTTCATTATGAAGTAATAACATCAGTATCAATCATATACTTATATGATATTATATATATGAAAAAACCACATTTCCCCTTCTATCCATACTACAGAAAATGAAATCACCGCGCATGCGTACATACAGAATTCTATTTCCATGTCATGGTGTAATATGTTTTCCACCACCACCTTACTTGGATTGGTATAATGATGTAAATAAAAAACTATATATGATTATTTTAAAGTGATAATGATTCTGAAATATTATAAAAACACTTCAATACAATTTCATGATCATGGGAATGATATCATCATTCGTGTGTACGTGTGGACTACCGTCTCCACGAATGCGATGCGATTCATTTTCCATGATTAACCATTCAAGTATGATAATAAAGTATATATAATAAATAATAATGAAATATATTAAATGATAATGATTCTGGATTTATTAACATATTTGTTTCATGTACTTAATTCCATTTAATTCAATAAAGAAATGACAACAGCGTTCATGTGTACGAACGACCTACCGTCTCCATGAACAGTGTATTTCATTCCATTTATCGATATATTATATATAAATTCTAAATATATATTATATATAATTCAATTTTTATATTCTATAATTATGTAATCATTATCTAAGTAATCATATTAATAATTACAAATCATAACACAGACGATAAATTAAACGATTTGACCCAAAACACTACTTTAACATGAATTTACAAAAGAACGGTTAATATAAAGTCATAAGTGAACCATATCTGATATCATAACAATGAAGATGATTCTTTAATAATTTAATTACATTATTTAAATCATTAGACAGGATTGTTAGATACGTACGAAGAAAATAGGATCTAAGGTAAGGGATAATGTTGCCATCTCAATTGTTTTCTATCCGAGATTGATTATACATAAGTATTTACTGGGGTTATATTTATAATCCATATCCATGTTTTATAAAAATGTTTTCATGTATTTTTATAGTCCTGTTTACATATTTTTGACTTTTAATACATGGTATGTAAGGAATATTCTTTTTGTTTACCATACGAGGTACTTTTTGACTTTTCTGGCAAAAGTATGAGAATAATGTTTTTTTAACTTATACAGCATGAACAGATTTTTACAGTTTTATAACACCTTATTTTCATGAAGATTACTCTACATTATTTCATGACTATTTTCAAAAAAAAATCATTTAAAATTGCATGAAATTTTGTGAAAAGAAAATTATTTTAAAGAAAAAATGATATTTTCCTGAAGAATTCATTTCAAGTGTTTTATCAAAACCAATTTCCATATAAGATTACATTATTTCATATGTGTATGTTTCATGTATAATGTCTCTATGATTTACATGGTATCACTTTTCTTAGGATGAAATAATATCCATTAGTTTTATATGGATTATGTGATGATGTGATGATATTTATGAAACCCATTTTATTAGTTGGGTTATGATGATTGATTTATGTATATTTTGTGGAACACATAAAAATGATTTCATAATGAGATGGGTGGGACATATATCTCCCTCCAATTCATTGGGTAAAGATTTATATCTCATGAGATAGACATGGCTGAAATGAGAATTAAATCTAGTTCAGTAATATAGGGCTGGAACGATAATTAATCCTGATTCAGTAAGGGTCTTTGTCCAATAAATTTGTTCTTGGATGCAATGCATTGGCTACTATAGAAATCATAACATGTGTTTAATGGTTTCCACAATTACATGTTTTATTACCATGCTATTTTATCATGATTTATGTAACATTATGATCTATGCCTTTTGTACTGCCATGTGTTATGTCATTGCTCATGAATTAGATGTTTAAATAATATGTTTATGTTTTGAAGTTCAAATGAATATGGTTTGTTTTATTTTCTCCATGGTCAACATTACTGAGCATTTTAGCTCACCGTTTATATGCTTTATTTTCCCTAGGATATAAAGAAAGGTTTTTGGTAAGAAAAAAGGGAAGATCTTTATGGGAGATGTTGATGATCATTCAACAAGATTAGAAGATTATTTTCCATGTTTACAAAGACAATAAACTATTACGGTCCCGGTGTATCTATTTTTGATATGTATTATGTATTCCGAAAAAATAATGTATTGTCAATGTACATCAAGCTTTGGGTCATTATAATGGAAAAATCTTGTCTACAATGTGGAGGAACCATGTTATAATTATTCATGATATAACAACCTATAACATTTAATAGGACTAAAAATCCATTTGTATCTGAGGAATGGAAAATTTCATTAGAGAATATATTTCTAGCTTTGGGATGTAACGAAAGGGAGAAGGTTATCATTATTGTTTACGATCTGTCAAGAGATGCAGATCAATTGTGGTCATTAATTCCAAAAAAATAAAAGGATGTTCCAGAAATTATAAATATATAATGAATTTATTTTAATAATATTTTCTTGGAAAAATATACACCTCATGTACAAAGAGTAGATATAGTGATACAATTCATGATTACAAGATAAAAAGAGAATGAAAATGTTTCTAAATATGAATCCAACTTTGTTAAGGATATAAAGGAATGATTGGGACTACATAATTTATCGAAGAAGTATTATTGATCCTTTATTTTATGTTAGTAAGACATTCCTACAAATGTAACTTCTCTCCAAATCATTTTCATCATATAAGTATATAGTCTTATGTTCTATCAAGATAGAGAATGAATTATCAAGGTCTTATGAATTCAATTTTAAGAAAGATAAGAATGTAATGGTGAGGAAATATTTGGATAATGTGAAGATGGGAATGAATTATTTTCTAAAGTGTGATAGAAGTTGAAGGAGACACCATGGTGCATGGTTAAAAGGAAAATATGTTTTTTCATGTATGGGGAGAAAGGACACCATGATAGTGATTGAAAAAAAACATTTTTCAAATATCCAATGCTTCCACTATAAGGATACCCGGAAATATTATAATTAATTACCTAAGAGAAAATGAATTATAAATCAAAAGATGAAAATGGATCAAGGTCATTATTATATTGTTACTACACTATAATTAGAAAAATTAAAATATCTGTATTTCTTGTAATATGAGTCATAAGCTATATAAGGATTATATAACAATATTTCTTCTTTAAGGATTTAAAGTAATTGAATATCCCATTAGGGTTTTCATGTGATCAATGTATTCATTTTTTAGGTATGTGAATAAAATATTTATATTATTTTGTTTGGAAAATATAATGTTATTTCATTTTGGATATTTAATGATCGTCCTTTAAAAATTAATTTTCATTGAATTTTTATAGAAAATTTTTTCACGAGTCATAATATTATTAACATATAGGATAGATTAAGTTGAATAATGAATATTACATTTTTTGTTTAAATTATTATTTATCTTATTGGAAAACATGTGTTACCCATTTTGATTTTATGGTACATTAAATAGTGAATTGAATTACTTGTGGATCATCTGATTCGTAAATGTTCACCAGGGATTAACAATTCTTCTTGAATATATATTTTTTTTGCATAATATATGAAGCTAAATTAGGAGGAAATACATCCCAATGTTTATATTATTCTAATAATGTAGAAATAAAAATATATGAATATTTTATAAATTACTTATCTGTATAGTAAAATAATCTCTCAATGTTATTTATGTAATTTGGAATAGAATACACTATTAGATAAATTTTACAACCAAGAAATAAATGTCATTTTTAACAAATAATAAAATTATTGTTTTGTTATGGAAGACATTAAGATGATTGTGTTCTCTATTACTCTCTATGAGAGCATGATTTTTTTTATCATTCATTTCTTAGTTGTCACTTACCACTAAGGTTATCCTAATCAAAAGACATATTTTTTGTGTCCTTTTCATTTCCCATTCCCTATTATTATGTGGATGTTTCATTAACCTAATTTGGGATGTGGTTTACCTAAAAAGGTATTTTCATATATGAACCATTAATTTTAGAAGAACAATTTCAAATTAAGAGGATTCAAATTATTGAATGAAGGTAGGATGTTGCATCCCAAGATTTTACGATATTTATATTTTAAATCCAATCTTTTTGATATATTATGATCTTAAATGAACAAAAATATAATATAATATATTATTATTATTTCAAGAGCTCAATCATCAATATATTGTAATTCTGGGAATGAATTACAATAACTAAAATATGAAAATATTTTTTAAAATTTATTATAAAATGAACTCATTGGATACCAATTATTTAAAAAAAAAATTAAAGCTAATTAATCACAATTATATGTTTTTTAATAAGAAAAACAATTTTTTGCACACAATGACATTTTATGTTAATAAAATAAATTCATAAAAAATATAGAAATATACTAATTAAATATATATTTCGTATATTTATTCAAATGTTTTTATACTCATCTAACAAGTTCGATAGGATTGAGATAAGAATATATCCATTTTAAGTGTAAAATGATATAATTTTCTATAGAATGTTTTTCCATCCTTAGATGGTGCACTTATATTAAATAAAAACATAGAAACCATTATATGTTTTATTTGGAAAAATAATTTTTTTAATAAAGGATATGAAAATTATTTTCGGGTGAATGTTTTTTATTTTTCTAATATGGTTTATTTTTTTATTAACAGTGACAAATATTGAATTATAATTTAAAACTACAATTATTAATTATTTTTTAAATATTACAATTATATTTTAAATTAGATTTAAATTATAATTTGTTGAATTATAAATCATTTTAACCAGTTTATTTCATTGGAATTAATTTCACAATGAAATTTGATATAAAACACATTCAATTTTATGAACAATTCATTTTAATACCACATTTTATATTTTTTTCTATTGGACTAATTTAAAATGAAATTTTTTCTGATGATTTTAATTTAATTTTTTTTATAAAAAAATTATTAAATGGAATCAAAATTTCAATATTAGGTAATATGGTCAATTTAATTTTTAGTTATAAATAACTTATAATTGTAAAAAAATTATTTACAACAATATAGGTGAAATAGTTAGAGGGGTTACAGTTAACTATTAATGAAATAGCCTACTAAATGAAAATAATATTTAATGGTTCAATGAGTTATTTTCGGAAAATAAAAATAATCCAAAACATTTATTATAATACAAATTTTTAAAATTTAATTCCACCCCAATTTGTTTCCTAGAACTTAAAATAATCACTATTTTAATAAATTAATCCCACCAATTTTAAATTATAAATACCACACCTCAAACCCCAATTCCTACCCAAAATCATTGAAGATACATAAATAACTACAAAAAAACCTTTCATCATCACTCTCCCTATGTTCATGATCTACTGGTCTAACAAAAAGACCAATCTGATATCATTTTAGATGAGATCTAATGGAATTTCACTAAAGAAGATGTTATGTTCTAAAATGAGAATTTTTCATTTCTTTCTCCATCACATTATTTATTATAAAATATTTACTCTATAATATAAAATATATATTTAATATAGTGGTATATGTTTCTGTCATGGTTATTACATAAAACGTCACAAACTTTAATAAAATGGGATATGTAAATATTGTTCGTGTGTGCGGCGTATTACACCATACGAAACGATGTTGTTCTTTATTCCATTAATAGATTTATTTGTTTGTAATAATGAAGGATTTATTTATGATATTTATGATATTTATAATTTATTAATTTTTCATTAATTATTATATAACATATACCATCATGATTGTAATGGTGTGGGAATATTATAACATCGTTTGGGGATGTGTGGACCACAAACATCTCAAAGATATGTGACTCACTCAGGCTATATTAAGGATATGATAATGGTGGGATTAATATAAATGTGTTTATTATATGAAATAAAAATAATAATAGATTTATAATATACATATATATAAATTACATATCTTTCATTCAATATGACATGAAAATGTAAATAATGTTCATGTGTACGCACGACCTACCTTCTCCATGAATGGTTTACACCGTTTCATATCACTAAATATTATGGTTTTTTATAAATATGAATATTAGGTATATATATGATATTTATATCATGATATAAATTCATGTTATTAGTAAATCATTATCTATGAAATATCAACAACAAATAACATTTCAAAATATACTTGAAAAACAAAGAAGTTATATAGTACCACCAATTTATGGTATGTAACCCTTACTTGATGATCTTCACAGTTTTAATGTTAAATGTGTTTAATGGTAGAGTTGGGATAACTTGTAATGTTGTTTTGAGGAAAAAGGGAAGTCGCACGAGAGGCACACGGTTTTTCAAAACCGTGTGGCCAAATCGTGTGTGGCTGACTGAGGGTGCAGTGGTTTCTGCACGGTGGGCTCACAGTTTGTCTAACCGTGTGGAAAAACAATTCGAGAAGGGTGGCTGAGGTAGTAGCTAACACAAGGTTATAGCACAGTTTGTCAAACTGTCCGGACTAACCCTGTGGTCACTTAAAATTATATCCTTAATTTTTTGATCAAAATCATTTTTCCTCTAATTGCCACATTAAATCTACTATGTGACCCTAACATGGGATTTTGGTTCTCATAAGGTCAAATAGGGTTCTCCAATCCTTACCGAGGTGGTCTGATGGCTTCTCTTGGTGAATCGAAGCCGAATTCTTGAGGTATGTGATTACTCTCCTTCATTCTTGATCATTTTCTTAGATCTACTTAGGTCTAATTCTCATATTCTCCTGGTTTCTTAGATCAATGCCCGTCATGGGTAGATATAGGGGTCTGGATTACAAATATTACGATATTTGGTCTTGGTTGTGTTAGGAGAAGAGATATATGGAGGATTCTTAGATATTTGACCTGGTGTTCTTGAGCGTTCTTCATCCGTTGCTTGGTTTCGCCTTTTTGTTGAGGTGGGTGGATTCACTCTTGACTCCTCTTGTTAGAATTGGTTGGATTAGTATTAAATTTGTTATTTGAGAGGAATTGATTTTGAAAAGAATGTAATAAATCTTCATTAGTGATGATTTATGTTTTTCATGAAATTGTGAAATCTTGGAGAATTTTGTGCATGTGGATTGGCTATTTGAATTCCAAATGTTGATTTTTAATAATGAAATTTCTAAAATTGTCAATGGTTTGATGTGAAATTGGTTTTCAATAAAAAGGGGTTTTATTGAAATGGTTTTGATGGATTTGGTTTTCAATACAATGGAACCATTATTGAAATGGTTTGAATTGTTGAACACACTTGGATTGGATGGAAAATTGTTTTCAATAAAATGTTTTTTTATTGAAAGGATGGGTTGGAATGATTATTGGAAATGTGTAGTGTGTGTTCATATTTCATTGTACGAGGCTTGGTTGAAATATGCCCTTGTGCTCGGTGACAAACGTTTAATGGAATGATGGTAACTATATGTATAAGGCTTGGTTGAAATATGACCTTCTGCTCGGTGCCAAAGGTGTAATGGAATACGGGAAATAATTACCTTGTGACGACTTGGTACATCGACAAGAGACCGCTCATGAGTATGGAACTGTCATAACGATGCATGCATGGTTGATTTCATGGACTTGTGAAATGGTTGGGAATGCCAAAACGGGATGGTTGTGAAATGGTATGGAAATTTGTTGGGTTATTTTTCTTGAAAAATAACGTGTTGGAAAATATTGTTTAAATTTCACTTTGATGCTTTTGAGAATTGTTGGTTTTAGAAAACTTGATTATATTTAGTTATAAACTGCTTTGGTGAAAATATTTTATATAAACTGATTTTTATATAAATGTGGCTAACTATTCTATCCTAGTGGCATTAGTATGGAAGTCATTAGGAATACCTACTGAGTCTTATACTAACCCCTGCTTTAGTACTTTGGTGCTTTTGTAGATGTTGTATTCTGAGACACAGGTAAAGGTAAAGCATCTCATTACTAATGGCTCGTGGTGATGTTTTAGAGATGATGTGAAGCATAGAGCTTGTGGACCACTGAGTTTTGGTGTCTTTTGAGAGTTCCATGTTGTTCTTCCACTGTGTACCTTGATTTTTGGTATGGTCTTCTGCTGTTGTGTACTCTTATGTCGTTTAATATCAATTAAGTTGTGATTTTTTTGTTTCATGCAACATATAGTGAATGATTAATGGATAGGTTTATTTTCTTAAAGGGTAAATCGTTAGACAATTGTTTTTGAAACACATCGGCATTTATTTCCAGACTTTAGAGTCTTGGGGATGTCACTTAAGGCCTTGCAATGACTCATTTCCCTCTCAAGCCAATGAGAATTGGCGGGTCATTACAAAAGGTATCAGCTTGTTCGGTCCTTGCCAAAAAAATATTCATCGATGTTCTTGGTCATGGAGTTAGAATTCCTTCATGTCAATTCCTTAGGATAAAATCTTTGATAGGAGTAGGATTGTATGAACTTGAAATGTATATAATAAATAGACGTATCTAACCCAATCTTGCTGAGCTTCAAGTTACCCGGGTGTTGGGAACAAAAGTGTTTTGTATCCACTTCTAGAATGTTGGAAATCTCATTTTCATGGGTTCAGCCAAGGAGAGGAGTATGAAATGCATTATAGAGGAATAAATTACCACTAGGATTGCATATATAATTGTGATAAATGAGTAATAATTTTGTGAAAGGTGGTAATTTTTTAAAAATATGGAAATTGTTTTCAATCAAAAGACTTTGAAAATAGGGTATTTGGTGTATTTTGAAAATGGATTAATTTTCAAAAACTATGTTAAATGTTTTCAAAAATGGTTTAACATGGAAGAAGTTTGTTTGAGAACAATTTTGTGATAGTTGATGTGATAGAATTTGAAATGCTAAGCCAACACTTTCAAGAGAGTGTGATTGATATATTTTTTTGTTGGTTTAGAAAATGGAACCCGGTAGGCATCATCGAATCCAACCCAAAGAAGCTGTAGAGAATGTGGTTGCACCCGAACCATGTGTGAACCAAGAGGTGGTTTAGAGTATTGTCCAAGCCTTTCAAGATGTGGATACGTGGAACCGGAGGAATGAGCCACGACATGTGGATCATACCATCTGGTTCATGTAGCAGAATCCACCGATCTTTAGGGGTGATGCTGAACCCGTGAAGGTAGAGGTGTGGCTATGTAGGATTAATTGTATATTCAATTACATAGGCACACCAGTGGAGCTGAATGTAAATCTGGCAACATATATTCTCGAGGATCATTCACGTAAGTGGTGGGATTTAGCGGTGCATGCTAAATTGCATGAAGGCCTTACATGGGATGATTTTTAAGAATTTTTTTAACAAACAATTATATCCTCACATGTTCATCATCCATAAAATGAAGAACATATTCATATTGAAACAGGGGAGTCCCTCTATCATAGAGAATGTGGATAAGTTCATGAATAAAGTCTGTTTTCCCCAATGGATGCGGAAACTGCTTCTTTAAAATCACGCATCTTCGAATCAGGGCTATAGAAGTAGATTCGATCGAAGATTACAATGCTCTATATTACGGATTATACAGATATTGTGAAAATAGAAACGGTTTTTGAACGTGATATCTCGGGATCGATAGGATGATGCATGATGATCCCCACAAGAATAGGTGGGAACTCCAATGATGGGAAGAAGCAGAAGAGGGACACATACTTCGAAGGTGGGCATGAGAATCAAAAGTAGACGGCGGTATCAGTAAACCTTCCTCCATGACCCGAGAGAAAAGAAGGTTTCTTTCAATATGGTTTTACTAATCACATGAAATTAGAATGTACAACACCACCAAGAGCATGCCACAATTGCAACAAGATGGGGCATCTTCGGTGATATTGTCGCAGTGCTCCACGGTCTCGTGTTCAGGACACTTCCCAGGTGTCGCAAGTATCATATGCTTCAATAGGACGAGGAAAGATGAATAAGCATCCTCAACATTACAGTGCTAGTTATGGTGATTCTCGAAATACCAAGACTCCTCATGCCGGGAAATCTCAACAACACAATAATGGGAATAGTGCAAAGACGAAGCAATTGTATGGAGGTGACCAGATAATGGTCAGTGATCAGGATGGAACATATATGGTGAGAAATATGATTCTTTTGTATTCTACCCCCATTAAAGTGTTATTCGATACTGGTGCATCGAATTCCTTTCATGGTTCTCGTATTATGGATTTGCTGAACATTATACTGTAAATGATTCCTTCTGTCTTGAAACTGCAAACACCTCTTAGTGAAAGAGATTGTCAAGACATCATTTTTAGAGTATGTGCTATAAATGTTGATGGAGCTGAACTAAAAGGGGATTTCTCTGTTCTGGAGATGGATGGCTATGATATAATCCTTAGTATGGATTGGTTGACAATGTTTAAGGCTGATATAGACTATTATATGATAATGGTTAGTTTCAAAATTAAGGATGACATCAACCAGCTATTTAAAGGCAAGAGAATGGTATATAAAGGTGCAAATAGCTTATTATCACCAATGGTGGAAATGACCATTTTCCAATTGGATGTGATGAATTTCGCATCATTGGAAGAGAATGAGTAAAATAGTATTCCAACTGTGTTGGATCAATTTTATGATGTTTTTCCTAAAAACGTCTCTGGATTGCCACCTGTAAGAGAAGTGGAGTTTACGATTGATCTCTTTCGGTGGACCAGTCCTATATCACTTCCATATTATAGGATGGAACCAACAGAGTTAAAGTAATTGAATGTGAAGATAGAGGATGTGGAAAGCAAGGGATTCATTCGGCCAAGTGTATCTCCATGGGCTGCACCAGTTTTGTTTGTAAAGAAAGCAGATGTAAATCTTCTGCTGTGTGTTGATTATCGTAATCATTAACAAGATACAATAAAGAATCGATATCCACTTCCATGGATTGATGATATGTTCGATCAATTAAGGGGAGGTCAGTGGTTTTACAATATTGACTCGCGATCTCGATATGACATATTTCAAGTTAGGATGGAGGATATTCCAAAGACATGTTTCAGAAGCAGATATGGCCACAACGAATATGTAGTCATGCCTTTTGGTCTTATGGATTCACCAGTGATATTCATGGAATTGATGAATCAGATATTTCAGTAATATCTGGGTTCTTTTGTTATTTTGTTGGTGGATGATATATTGGTGTATTCAAGAACAAGGGATGAGCATGAGAAACACTGGGTGATAGTATTGGAAATCCTGAGAAAAAATCAGTTGTATGCCAAATTATCAAAGTTCGATAATTGGATTCAAGAGATACGATTTTTGGGCCATGTTGTTTCTGATAATGGTCTTTCATTGGATCCAGAAAAGATAGAAGATGTTCTTTCTTGGCTACCACCGAAGAATGTCTTTGAAATACGATGTTTTCTTGGTCTAGATTGTTATTACCGACGCTTTTTCTGGGACTTATCACAACTAGCTTCACCTATGAAAGCATTGAAAAAAAAGAATAGTTCATTTCAATGGACTGAGAATGTCATAGATCTTTTAAAGTGTTGAAATTTTCCCTTACATCGGCAACTATCTTAATCTTGTGAGAATTCGGGCAAGGATATGTGGTGTATTGTGATTATTTCGGAACATGGTTCGGTTGTTATCTCATTCAAGGAGACCATGCGGTAGCTTATGGATCAAGGTAATTTAGGGTGCATGAGAAAAACTAACCAACACATGATTTGTAGTTGGCTGCATTCGTCCATTCCTTGAAAACATGGAGACATTACCTCTTTGGTGAGAAATTTACATTGTTTATGGATCACAAAATCTTGAAACACATTTTCTAACTGTGTGTTTTTAATCTGAGGCAGAGGATATGGATGGAGAATCGTCAAATGTTAAACATTGACTTAATGTATACAATAGGAAAGGGAAATTCTCTGGACGATTCATTAAGCATGAACTCATATGCTCAGTTGGAAAATGAAGCTTCAGATTAATGTTAGTTGATGTCGGTATTAGATGACATGCACGTGGAATGTGAAGACCAAGGTGATGTTGTTGTTTTCATTCCAGCTATGCTTGTTCCTAGTCTGGTAAAAGTGGTCAAAGAGGTACATGTATCTGATGCGGAATTTATGGTAATGAGTTCAAAACACAATGGTGGGGAGACCATTAATGGCTGGGAACTAGAAGCAGGTCCAGTTTTCTGTTTCAGAGATCGGATGGTTGTACATATAGTTTTTCAGGAACAACTCTTTAAATCTTACCACCATTCAATATGGGTTGTACATCTGGGTAAACATAAGATGTATAAGGTGCTAAAGGCACATTTTTTGTGGAGCGGTAAGAAAAGGAAGGTGGTCGAGTTCGTCTTCCAATGCATAACTTTTCAGAAGGTTAAAGTAGAGAATCAGAGACCAACTGGTATGTTACACTCTTTACATATCCCAATGTGGAAATTGGAGCAGATAGTAATTTATTTTGTAACAGGTCTTCAAAGAGTTGTCTGGAAACACGATACCGTTTGGGTGATAGTGGATCTCCTAACCAAGTCATCCCATTTCATCCATATTCATGAAACCCATATGGTGGAAGATATTTTAAAAATATATATCCGAGATTTGGTAAAGAGGCATGGTGTCCCGGTTTCTATAGTCTCAGAAAGAGATTCGAGGTTCACATCTCATTTCTGGAAATCATTACAGCAAGCCCTGGGGACTAATTTGACGATGATTATGATGTATCATCCTCAGACAGATGGAAAATCTGAGCGGATGATACAAACATTGGAAGACATGTTGCGGTCTTGTGTAATAAACATTGGTGGCTCATATGAGGAGTATATACCCTTAGTGGATTTCTCATTCAATAACTATTACTAGGCCTTGATACACATGGCTCTATTTGAAGCATTGTATGGGCATCCTTGTTGTTCTCCACTATGCTAGGTGGAAACTACTGAAACATCACTAGTCAATCCGAGACCTGTCCAAGAAACAACGGATAAGATTTAGTTGATTAGAAAGAAGATGGAGATGGATCAAAGTCGTCTTAAATCTTATGAAAATCACAGTCGACGACCGTTGCAATTCGTATTGGGTGATCATGTCTTTTTGAAAATCCCTCCAAGGCTTGGACATCGTCGTTTTGGGAAGCAACGAAAATTACCTCCTCGATATATAAGCCCTTTTCATATACTGGAATGGGTTGGAGAGGTGGCATATTTGTTGGAATTACCACCATGGTTCAGTTCGGTGCACAATGTGTTCCATGTATCTCAGTTGAAGAAGTATCAACCCGATCCTGACCATGTGATCAGATGTGATCACATTCACCTAGAGCCAGATGCTTTATTGGTACATATATTGATGTGTATTTTGGATAGGCAGGATAACGTCTTTCTTGGAAAAAGCATCAGTCTACTGCGGATTTCATGGTAACATGGTAAGGTTTAATAAGAGACTTAGGAATGCTAGAAAGAAATAAAAGAGGAATGGCCAGAATTCTTTCAGGAAAGCGATGGTTTTCTACTTCCCAGGGACGGAAAGACCATTGGTGGGGAGAATGAAGTACCCCCGATTTGTGGTATATAACCCATACATGATTCTTTTCATGGTTTTAATGTTATGGTTGTTGAATGGGAGAGTTTGGAGAACATGGAATGATGTTTTGAGGCAAAGGGGAAGTTTCACGGGAGGTGCACAGTCTGTCAAAATGGTGCGTGGCTTACTAATGAGGAAGTAGCTTTCACATGGTGGGAATACAATTTGTATAACCTTGCAGCCAAACCGTGCGAGAAGGGTGGCTAAGGAAGTATCTAATGCACGGTTAGCGCACGGTTTGTCAAACCGTGTGGACTAACCGTGAGGTCACATAAAATTAGATCCTTAATTTGTGGATCTAACTCTTTTTTCCTCTAATTGCTTCATTAAAGCTCCTAAGCATCCCTAACTCGGGATTTTGGTTATCCAAAGGTTAATGAGGTTTCTCCCATTGTTCTTGAGGTGATCTGAAGGCTTCTCTTGGTGAATCGACGCCGAATTCTTGAGTTATGTGATTGTTCTCCTTCGTTCTTGATAGTTTTCTTAGATCTACTTAGATCTACTTCTCGTCTTCTCTCGTTTTCTTATATCTATGCCTTTTATGGGTAAATCTATGTGTGGGGATGCCAAATATAATGCTTTTTAGTCTTGGTTGTGTTAGGAGAAGGGATCTTTGGGGGATTATTGAAGATTTGACTAGGTGTTTTTGAGCATTCTTAGTACGTTGATTGGTATCGCCTTTTTATTGAGGTAGGTGGCTTAACCCTCGACAAATATTGTTAGAATTGGTTGGCTTAGTTTCAAATTGGTTATTTTAATTGAATTGATTGTGAATATCATGGAATAAATCTTCTTTAGTGATGATTTATGGTTTTGATGAAATTGTGAAATCATGGAGAATTGTGCGCAAGTGGCTTGGATATTTAAATTTAAATTGTTGATTTTAAATTATGAAATTTCTGAAATTGTAAAAGGTTTAATAAAAATGGGTTTTCAATAAAAAGGGGTTTTATTGAAATGGTTTTGATGGATTTGGTTTTCAATAAAAAGGCAGCTTTATTGGAATGATTTGAATTGTTGAACACACATGGTTTGGATGGAAAATAGTTTTTAGTAAAAGGTGTTTTATTGAAAGGATGGTTTGGAATGATTGTTGGAAATGTGTAGTGTGTTTTCATATTTCATTGTATGATTCTTGGTTGAAATATTACCTTGTGCTCGGTGCGAATGGTATAATGGAACACGAGAAATAATTACATTGTTTCAACATGGTAGAATGACGTGAGACAACTCATGAGTATGGAACTGTCATAATGATGCATGCATGGTTTATTTCAGGGGTTTGTAAAATTGTGGGGAATACCAAAATGGGATTTTTGTAAAATGATTTGGAAATTTGTTTGGTTATTTTTCTGGAAAATTACATGTTGGAAAATCTGGTTTAAATTGCACTTTGAAGCTTTTGAGCAAGGATGGTTTTGGAAAACTAGTTTATATTTAGTTATAAACTGCTTTGGTGAAAATGTATTATATAAAATGTTTTGTTTATATAAATGCATCTAACTCTTTTATTATAGTGGCATGAGTAGGGAAGTCATTGAGAAAACCTACTAAGTTTTATAGTCACCTCAACTATTTCACTTTGGTGATTTTGCAGTTGTTGTATTCCGAGACATAGATAAAGGTAATGCATCTCATTACTAATGGATCTTGGTGTTGTTTGGGAGATGATGTGAAGCTTGGAGCTTGTGCACCACAGAGTTGTGGTGGCTTTTTAGAGTCTCAGGTTGTTCTTCCACTGTGTACCTTGATGTTTGGTCTGGTCTTCCGCTGTTGTGTACTCTGATGTGGTTTAATATCAATGAAGTTGTGATTTGGTATTTAATTGTATAATGCATCATATAGTGAATGGTTAATGGATGGGTTTGTTTTCATAATGGGTAAATCATCCCACAATTTTTTTTGAAAGAATTCGGCATTTATTGACAGCCATTGGCATCTTGGGGATGTCGCTTAAGGCCTAGTAATTACTTATTTCACTCTCAATCCAATGATAATTGGCGGGCCATTACAAGTTATAACTCAAAATAATTAAAGTAATTTTTTATTATTAATGAACATTTAATAATATGTAATAAAAGCATAAATTAGGATATCATAAATATTATTATGGTTTTTAACTATTTAAAATAATTAAAAAATATATATAGGAGATTTAAAAATTTTCGACAAAAAAGATGTGTAAGGTAATGAGTTTTATCACCCCACCATTATATTTATGTGATATTTCCCTTATTAACCATATGTTTTTGTTTTGTGATGTATATACTAAAAATGAATTTACTTTATTTTAATTATCCATAAATATATTGGGGTTTAATAATGAAATTATTTATCTTCCTTTATTATGGTTTATTGTAGCAATATTACTAATGAGAAAATGGATTACTAACACAAATTGCCTTTATTTAGACAATTGTTATGTTATAAAATAATATTCCTCTATGAGATTTATCTTCTGCTCCATTAAAATGTAACATCACTAATATAGTTATTATAATATTAATATAAGTATCAGTTAATGTTATTCTATTATGTTGATTCTGAAAAAAATATTTCAATGTGGTATGAGAAACAATGGAATGGTTAAAGATTATTTTCCTCAAGAATCTTTCAACGATAAAATTTAAATTATTTTCATCTATGTAAAAATTATTTTTGAATCATTTATTTCCTTTATTTTTATCACTTATGATACCATATACCTTATTTTTTAACTGTTAATTGATTAATTTGAATAGGGATATAATATTTTAATACCATTCACCATATTAACCAGAATGGTTTGTGATTCTTCCAAATTCATGATAGTTACTTATATTTGGATTGATAGATTCAATTCAATTGTATATGTTGATTTTGTATCACATATTAATATGAGGAATGTCTTTTACTTTGTAAGGGATGGGAGGGGAACACTATATCCCTTTATGAATTTCTAGGTTTCATGAAACAAAATATATATGGTTTTGGGCAATGCATTACCCATTTTTTAGATCTATTGTTTGAAACCATAAAAGTATTATATTATTGACATGAATCATGATAGTGTATCATTTATATATATATTTATCTGAATATATTCAAAAAGTTAACAATAGTATAGTGGTAATGACTTTGATATATAACATGGAGTTTGTAGGTTCAAACCTTAGATGGAATTTTTTTTATATTTAACGATCCCAACAGTTTAGAAAAAATACAGGGAAAGACACAACTGAAAATTGTGGGAAACCATTAGGATAGGTCTTCCCCAATTTCATATCACCTAATGGCCTCCCAAACTATTGGTATAGGCTATACCACCATTTTTGGGACCAATACCAATGGTTCCAACACATTGTTTCGGAAATGTTTCTATTACTGATCTTCTCTAATGTAATAATGTTAGGAATCAGCTATAGGCTATCTGGGTTAGAGTCATTAAATGTGTCTATTACCTCAATTATAAATGGAAACCACATTCATCACTTATTAACACCACTTTGGGAAACCTAGATCAACCAGTGCCTTATAATATCTATTATCAAAATCCTTATTTATTTTCTTGGGGTTTTGGTCTCTCGAAATGGCCATCCCTTTGTTCCTCAAGAAATTATCTAAAGGAGGTCACCCAAAGGAGAGGAAATAGTATCACCTGATCTTTTACAATATATTATATCTACTTCCTCTTATAAATATTATAAAACTATCATAAAATATTATATTAAGTAAATTAAATATAATGAAATGTTACTATGATTTTGAAACCATCATTAACCACCCTATTTATCATCTAATGAGATTTATATATATCACTTGTGCGTACGTATGACATATTATCCTTAAATAGACATACAATTAATTTTTAATTAACATTTATTTTAAATTAGAATTATGATGTGTTTAATGTTTATATATGATAATTTTGAAATAAAAATATCATTTTAATGATTAAATCATATCTACCAACATACCATCCAAACATGTGGTAAATGAAAATTTCCCCCTAGCGTTTGTGGGGACTACCACATCCAAAATATTATCTAATTATTTTTTTCATTTTTTAATATGGTAATAAAGATAAATTTTTGCAATAAATATGATTCAAGTGAATCAATAATGAAACTCTGGAGGGGAATTATTATTTACCTTTATTTATTTCTATCCGTTGAAGAGAGAAAATAGTGTTCTTGTATATGTTTGGCCTACTATATCTATGAATGGATTAATTTAATATTCATTCTCATTATTTAGTAGATTAATATAAATATATTTAAAATGAATTTGTATGATATTTATATCATTATAAACAATTTAGTAATGATAGAATTCTTTTAAATGTACAAGGACTAAATCCACCAAACCAAATCAACCATTAATAATGAAGTAGTTATTGGACAAAAAAATGATTTTAATATATTATTATTAATAATGGGTTTTTAAATGATATAAATAATTCATATATGTTATGATATATTTGATTATTTTTATGAAATATATTTATAGACCATTTATATTTATTGTGTATGAGGTTCAAATACATATGATGTAATTTTTTGTCGATGTATGGGTTTATTTCACAATATCCACATTAATTGAGGTTATTTGTAATTAAATAACCACTGGGGGAATATTTTTTCATTATACAAAATTTTCATTAATTTATTAACAGTATATTACATTATAAGGATTTTTTTTATGAAATTTTTTATGGGTTTTAATATTTATAAAATGGTTTTAGTGGAACATTATTATAATTTTTCGAATGAGGAACCTTCTAAAGATTATCAATAGTGTGAAGGGAATGATATTAAATTATATAGAGTGAATAGATTTTCCTCCCAAAATGAAAAAATTTAAAATGAATATTCCAACACAGTTTTTTAATAAAAATTATTTTTTCTACATGACTTATGTTATTAGTTTTAAAAAATAATGAAAAATATTTTCAAATTAAAATTAAATTTTTATTTAAGAAATTTTTTTCTAATCTATTTATATTATTTTCATCAATGAAAAAAATCATTTTGATTTATATTATTTTGAATATGTGTTATGATTATAGAATTCACCATATTTATTTTGATTGTCTAGGATAAGATTTACTTGGTAACATATTGATATTTCATATAACAAGATAATAAAAAACGAACAATTATTGATATTGTAACACCCCAGGTAAATAAAGAATATGACATTTCATATTTATCTATATTTGTGAATAAAATATTGAAATGACTTTAAAGGGGAAGCTATGCTCGATGGCGTACCCAACACGCAACAACGAGTTTCTTGGGAATCTTACGTTGCACTCTAATAATAAAATAATATTATTTTAAATGGTAGTTAATATGTAGCCGTTGTATTGGCGAAAATGGATAGAAATAACTAAAATATGATTATATATGTTCTTAAATATTTTTACATTTTTACAATAAAAGATAAAGGCTTAAAATACGGAAAGAATTCAATTTTTGGCGTATATGCCCTAGTTTTCACTAAAGGTTCACTTATCACCTTTTGAGCGAGAACCGTCATTAAATATAGTTTTGTTAAATATTAAAAATTCATTTGGACCAAATAAAACTCTTATTAAGAATCGGGACATCAAAATTTACTTTGTGTAAATTTTTGGTATCTTTCTGATAAAGTTCATTTTTTTAATGAATAGTGTAAAATGTTGTATTTTAATTCAAAACCACTTTTTAATATAATTTATTTATATGATTAGATTATATTTTGAATTTGTTTTAAAGTGAAATTAGAAAATATTTTTACCATTAAATCCAATAGTGGTCGTTGGAATCAATTTCACTTTGAAATCAGACTTAAACTAGTGTCAATCTTTTGATACTTATTGTTTCATAAAACACGCTATTTGCCATGACAGCGGGAATTAATTATTAAATTAATTAATGTGATTTATATGTTTTGAATTTTGTAAAAAGGACTTCATTTTTGAATTCAGAATATCAAATATATCTTAGGGTGAATTTTTGTTAATTTTCAGAAAAACTTCAATTTTTGATGAATAGTGAAACCACTAAGTGGTATTCAAGCAAACTGATTTTTCAGTTAAATGATAGTTTACCACTAATGTGTATTGAATTTTGAAAATCCGACATACATGGTTGTCATTAAGAAGTAAAATGTGGTTCAATGAGAGTAAAATAATTTTTTGGTGATTAGTAACTTATTAAGTTTTTAATCGCGATTAGTGGTAATTTGTGTCGTTTAAGGTATAAATAATGCTTTAATGATATGAAATGACCTAGACACATGTCCCAACCTTATTGGTTGTGTCATGTCCGACCAAAAAAAGCCATGGGTCAACTTGGGGACCCCATGGATCCACTTTGGTTGGGAAATGACATAAATAACATTTTATTTAATGTAAAAGTAAAATTGACACAAACATGATATGTTTTACTAAAACAATTTTTAAGTGGGGTTATACAAGTCATAATTTTGATTATAAATATTCAATGGAAAGATAAAAAGATTTCCTACATAATAGTATTTTTTTATAATTTTTAGACATTAAATAAATTAAATTATGTATGACATAATAATGATGCAGTGATGATATCATTATTTTACGATTTAAATAAAATGGAAAGATAATGTAACATCTATGAACTACACATGTACAAAACTTATTGGATGAGTGTATTTCGAACCCTTATCACCTTATCCACGAATTCTATCAATGTGGGACCTTTTAAAACCGAAACACATTTTCAAATAAAGTAATATTTCTTTACTTTCCAAAAGTACCCCTCCTCTTCTCTTATAAAAGGCCCCCACCTCTACCTCATTTAACACACTCCTAAAGCCTTTGGCTCGGCCAAACCCTGCCCATTTACTCTCTTCACATCCCTATCCTCATCCTAGAGGACTCCCTTTGGGAAGAAGCCTTTCAAAGGAAGCCTTTAGGCTTAAATCAAAAGGCGTTACACTTTTAAAGGTAATTCATTCTCTAATGTTCATTTGTTTTATTTTGCCTCTCAAACCCCCTAAACTCTTTTAATTTACTTCTTTTGTAACAAAACAAGAATCTTAAATATACTAGGATGTTTTTATAAGATTTATTCGAGACACACTCTCACACAACTACATCAAATGGTTAAATAACATACGGTTTCCGTGGATGGTGAAATTCTGCCTCCCGAAACGATGATTGTTCAATACTCATTTAACACCTTCAAAGGTGGCCATTATGATGTCACAATTTTTATATATGATATATAATATGTTTATGTTTTATTTATGCTTCTGTATTTTTCATTTTTGTCTTACCTTTATGGCTTCCATTATGGGTATATGCGATATCTTCATTTAAGGAAGTGCGGACTACCGACCCCTCAAAGTGATTTGATTCGTTAAATACCATATGTGGGATGTATAAAGGATGTAAATATGATATTATATATGATATTATACTGGAATTATAATATACCTTTATATCATTATTATTCCATTCTATAAAATATGAAATAGAAATGAAAGTAGCGTTAATGCGTACGTAAGGCTTACCGTCTCCATGAACGGTGCATTTCATTTCTTACCTCTAAATGATTATGTAATGTTATAAATGCATGAATTTACTGGATATATATGACATATATGATATCTACATAATGAATACAATTCTGGATATAATAAACATTTGGCCACATGAACAACATGTAATTGTAAGAAGACCACTTTCGACTTAAGAACCAAATATCGGCAAAACAGATATTATTAACTTAAATGATTACATAATGTTTGTGACATGGTAATAAGTGGTATAAAAGTAATAATGAACTTGAAAAAGGGTTCTTAAGGAATTATAAATTAACTCAACTTTATTATTCAGGAGATTAAAGAACGATCGAGTCAAGTCGGACCCGAGGTAAGGGATCTTACTCCTCTCTTTCTTTTTAAGTACACACTTTTATGTCATTCCTTTTAAAACTCATCTTTCTTGTTATTGGGATGATCTTTTATATTAATACTACTGTAAGTTTTATGTTCATGTGATGAGAGACCCTATTCTCTCTCATCAGTCCATTTTGGAAGTTTTGATTGGCGCCGTTAGGCTGCCGAACTTTCGTAAGAGATCTAACTTCTCTCTTTCTTTTTAAGTACTCTCCTTTATGTCACTTCTTTTAAGATCCTATTTGTAATGTTGGGGGATGTTCTTTTATATTCCTCTTGCTGTAAATTATATTGTAATATGATGGGATACTCTATTTGATCTCATCAATCCATATTCGGATGTTTTATGTGGCGCCATTAGGCTGCCGAGTTTTCGTAAGGGATTTTTCATCTCACTTTTATTCCCGTGAGATTTATGCTACATTTTCCACAAATTCCATTATGTGGTGTATTTACTTCCCATTATTCTACTCTTTGTGTAATATAATTTCGTTTATGAGTATTTACATCAATGCCCTATTGTCTTTCTTTCATGGGGTGTATGTTTTGAAAGACACCCAAGTCGGTAAGGGACCCTTTCACCCTCCTCTTTTTTAAAAGACTTCTTTTATTGGGTCTTTTAATTTACATATTTTTATGTTGGGATATGTTCTAATACATCCTTATTGATGTAAATTTTATGTCCAAGTTATGAGATACACTTTTTATCTCTCATCAACTCTTTTTGATGTGATGCCGTTAGGCTGTCAAGGGAACTTTTTAACCCAATTTCGATTTCTTTGGGTTCAACTGGTAGTCATTGAATATGTCATCCATTGAATATGTGTGAATGACCTTTTATTGTTTTACACTTAATATCCACTTATATTGTGTGTATATATATTTGTCACACATATTTTTGAGATTTATTTGTCCTTAATTTAAGGATACCTTCTTTATAAGGGATTTCATCACATTTGACATTTCTATTGAGGGTTCATTGTTGTTATGCACCAATTCACTCTTATATGGTGTATATACTGTCCTTTGGAGTATTATATCATGAATCCTTTTATTATCATGATATTATAAAGTTCTGACTAAATGTTATTCATCGATTATTTTATTCAAGTGTCTCTAATTTTGCTAAAACCCCTTTAACCAAAATATCGTTTTAAATGTTTTAATTATTTGTTCTTATTAATATCCGTGTTTTCAAAATGGTTTTAAGGATTTATTTATATGGATAATAATGGTTTAAAATGTTAAAAGCTTCAAGGTGGTATGGGACACTTTGATTCAAAAATATCTTTATTAAATGTTTTAAATGGTTTTGGAAATGGTTTCTTTTTGAATGGATTCATTATTTCAATATCCTAAAATGTTATATTGTGATTGAAATGTGGAAATGTTATGTTTCCTTTATTCATGTTTATATGATACGATTATGTTATGGTTCTTGGGCATTGTAATGAAAATGGGTGGTTCCGTGATAAACTAAGGGCGGGTGAGCCCGATATAGCTCTCCAATGCATTGGGTAACGTGAAGGAGTGAAACGATAAGATTTCTCCGAAGAGATTTAGGGAATATAATGTGATGGGTATTCCAAACGTAACCAAGAGGGTTACTCCCTACGTAAGAATGTTATGAATTCCTCAAGTTACCTTTATATCTTATGTTTTCTATGATTTATTCATGATTTGATATGCCTATGTTTTATGGGTAAAGTATGATTTCATTCTTATGTATATATGAACGCATGTTTCCTTTCCATACTTTTATAACTCTTACTGAGTTTTTATGCTCATCTTAAGTTTTTGAAATGTTTTTCACAGGTCAAGGGAAAGGTACATGATGTGATGATAGTGTCAAGGATGTTTCAAGAAAGAATCTGTGTTATATTTTAAATATGTTCCCGTTGATGGGAAGAATGAATACTGTCTTTCATGTAAGCAATTTGTTTTAATGTGGAATGTAATGCAAGTTTCATGATCTAGTTCTCTAAAACTCTAAACCTGAAAAGATCCTCAATGTGTAATCTTGTAATAACTCATGATTAAGTAAGGTTTAAGGCTGGGGCCTTATAGTTTGTATTAAAGGTCGGTTTAGATAACTTTGGAGGATAGGGTATTCTTTAAGGATAATTGACAATCACCATAATGGTTAGGATTTCAGAAAGAGTCATAGTTTTAGATAAAGTGAATGAGTAAGTATATCTTATTATCTATCTTACTCATTAGTACATGATGGTTTTGTTGATATACTCACACTCACATTTCTATTTTTAGTGAATGGATGGATCTAGCAGGCACCAAAGAGACAACAGGTTTGAAGGAAACTGTGGTGGTTCTTTGATTAAGATACTAGATAAAATGAAGTATTCAATGAGGAAACTCATGGTTGTTCTAAACCAAATATCAAGGAGTCATGATCAACCACTTCAACCTTGGTGAGTTCTCTAATGCATCAGGTATGAGATGGCCAATTCGATGTGGAAATTAAGGTAATAATTATTAAGGTAACCATTAGGGTTTATATGATACTTAATTTTTAGGTAATTATGGGTTACTCTATGATATGATGGAAAATGAAAGGACTGAGATAAACTTGAGGTTTAAATATGTTATGATTATTCTTGATGATTTTATCTCATTTTGGGGAATGTTTTAAGAATTATATAGTTTTGGAAAAAGGACAACACGCAGACCGTGTGACATCCCGTCGCGTCGGACAAAGCTGCGGGAATCGAACCCACAACCAATGTGCGACTGGTATTTATCGCCTACCACTGGACTATGTGAAGTCCTTGGTTAGTTTGACTGATTCATTCTAGTTATATGATTTTATGAATTAAGAGTACGTTGATTTTGGGTTATTTTTGAAAATGATTAACCTATCATGGAGGATATGTGATTAGGTTAATTACTTTTCAAAACGAGAATTTAGGAGCAACTGATATTGTTTGGAGATAAATGTTATGATTTATCTTGGAAGACTATGAGACTAAATCCTTCAAATATTTGGGTTTCAATCTTATATTGGTTTACTTTGAAGAATTTTATGGACAAATTGATTATAGAATGGTCCTCGTTGAACTTTGGGTTTTGTTGGACAAATTTTGGAGATTAAGAATAGATTTTATTTTTATAAAGGGTTATCCTTTTCTGGATTATCTGATCTTGTACTAGCCTTTTTGGTTTTGGATTTGGTTAATGTCTAAAGACATTGGAAGTATATAGTTCTATTTTGTGGATTAGGTGATTCTCTAGAAGTTGATTATAGTACTCTTAATGTGAACAAGTCTTCCTAAATACTCATCTTTTAAAGAAAATATGAGTTTGTGTAAGGAATCTAATAACGGTTGAAAGTCAATATGATAAGTGATTATGTTTCCTTATGAATAAATTCCTCAATAAAAGGTAACTTAAAACAAAAATGTTGTCTATTAACTTTTCCTACTGGGGAATCGAAGACCGTTTAACCCATCACAAGTTTGTGATTTTCTCGTGGTTAACTTTCTACTAAACAGGTTTTCTATCACTCTCCATCAGAACATGACCCTTTGTTTTTTCCTCCATGTCCATATTTTCATACTTGGAATCCTAGTATGGGTTAACTCGGGTGACCTTTGTACTTATCTTTCTTTATTTTAAAGTGTTTGTTTTACCGACTTTTGTTCCGATGTGGGACTTTCAAGGATGTTTCTAAGCGCAATTTTAAAATTGCGAGGACGCAATTCCCAAAAGGGTGGAAGGATGTAACACCCCAGGTAAATAAAGAATATGACATTTCATATTTATCTATATTTGTGAATAAAATATTGAAATGACTTTAAAGGGGAAGCTATGCTCGATGGCGTACCCAACACGCAACAACGAGTTTCTTGGGAATCTTACGTTGCACTCTAATAATAAAATAATATTATTTTAAATGGTAGTTAATATGTAGCTGTTGTATTGGCGGGAATGGATATAAATAACTAAAATATGATTATATATGTTCTTAAATATTTTTACATTTATACAATAAAAGATAAAGGCTTAAAATACGGAAAGAATTCAATTTTTGGCGTATATGCCCTAGTTTTCACTAAAGGTTCACTTATCACCTTTTGATGGAGAACCATCATTAAATATAGTTTTGTTCACTATTAAACATTATTTTGGACCAAATAAAACTCTTATTAAGAATCGGGACATCAAAATTTACTTTGTGTAAATTTTTGGTATATTTCTGATAAAGTTCATTTTTTTAATGAATAGTGTAAAATGTTGTATTTTAATTCAAAACCACTTTTTAATCTAATTTATTTATATGATTAGATTATATTTTGAATTGGTTTTAAAGTGAAATTATAAAATATTTTTACCATTAAATCCAATAGTGGTCGTTGGAATCAATTTCACTTTGAAATCAGACTTAAACTAGTGTCAATCTTTTGATACTTATTGTTTCATAAAACACGCTATTTGCCATGACAGCGGGAATTAATTATTAAATTAATTAATGTGACTTATATGTTTTGAATTTTGTAAAAAATTAATTCATATTTTAATTCATAATATCAAATATAGCTTAGGGTGAATTTTTGGTAATTTTTAGAAAAACTTCAATTTTTGATGAATAGTGAAACCACTAAGTGGTAATCAAGCAAACTGATTTTTCAGTTAAATGAAAGATTACCACTATTGTGTATTTAATTTTGAAAATCCGACATACATGGTTGTCATTAAGAAGTAAAATGTGGTTCAATGAGAATAAAATAATTTTTTGGTGAATAGTAACTTATTAAGTTTTTAATCGCGATTAGTGGTAATTTGTGTAGTTTAAGGTATAAATAATTATTTAATAATATGAAATGACCTAGACACATGTCCCAACCTTATGGGTTGTGTCATGGCCGACCAAGACAAGCCATGGGTCAACTTGGGGACCCCATGGATCCACTTTGGTTGGGAAATGACATAAATAACATTTTATTTAATGTAAAAGTAAAATTGACACAAACATGATATGTTTTACTCAAACAATTTTTAAGTGGGGTTATACAAGTCATCTTTTTGATTATAAATATTCACTGGAAAGATAAAAAAATTTCCTACATAATATTATTTTTTTTATAATTTAGAGACATTAAATAAATTAAATTATTTATGACATAATAATGATGCAGTGATGATATCATTATTTGACGATTTAAATAAAATGGAAAGATAATGTAACATCTATGAACTACAAATGTACAAAACTTATTGGATGAGTGTATTTCTAAGCCTTATCACCTTATCCACGAATTCTATCAATGTGGGACCTTTTAAAACCGAAAAACATTTTCAAATAAAGTAATATTTCTTTACTTTCCAAAAGTACCCCTCCTCTCCTCTTATAAAAGTCCCCCACCTCTACCTCATTTAACACACTCCTCAAGCCTTTGGCTCGGCCAAACCCTGCCCATTTACTCTCTTCACATCCCTATCCTCATCCTAGAGGACTCCCTTTGGGCAGAATCCTTTCAAAGGAAGCCTTTAGGCTTAAATCAAAAGGCGTTACACTTTTAAAGGTAATTCATTCTCTCATGTTCATTTGTTTTATTTTGCCTCTCCAACCCCCTAAACTCTTTTTATTTACTTCTTTTGTAACAACACCAGTATCTTAAATATACTAGGATGTTGTTATAAGATTTATTCGAGCTACACTCTCACACAAATACAACAAATGGTTAAAGAACATACGGTTTCCGTGGATGGTGAAATTCTGCCTCCCAAAATGATGATTGTTCAATACTCATTTAACACCTTCAAAGGTGGCCATTATGATGTCACTATTTTTATATATGATATATAATATGTTTATGTTTTATTTATGCTTCTGTATTTTTCATTTTTGTCTTACCTTTATGGATTCCATTATGGGTATACGCGATATCTTCATTTAAGGAAGTGCGGACTACCGCCCCCTCAAAGTGATTTGATTCGTTAAATACCATATTTGGGATGTATAAATGATGGAAATATGATATTTTATATGATATTATACTGGAATTATAATATACCTTTATATCATTATTATTCCATTCTATAAAATACGAAATAGAAATGAAAGCAGCGTTCATGCGTACGTACGGATTACCGTCTCCATGAACGGTGCATTTCATTTCTTACCTCTAAATGATTATGTAATGTTATAAATGCATGCATGTACTGGACATATATGACATATATGATATCTAAATAATGAATAAAATTCTGGATATAATAAACATTTGGCCACACGAACAACATGTAATTGTAAGAAGACCACTTTCGACTTAAGAACCAAATATCGGCAAAACAGATATTATTAACTTAAATGATTACACAATGTTTGTGACATGGTAATAAGTGGTATAAAAGTAATAATGAAATTGAAAAAGGGTTCTTAAGGAATTATAAATTAACTCCAGTTTATTATTCAGGAAATTAAAGAACGATCGAGTCAAGTCGGACCCGAGGTAAGGGATCTTACTCCTCTCTTTCTTTTTAAGTACACACTTTTATGTCATTCCTTTTAAAGCTCATATTTCTTGTTATTGAGATGATCTTTTATATTAATCCTACTGTAATTTTTATGTTCATGTGATTAGAGACCCTATTCTCTCTCATCAATCCATTTTGGAAGTTTTGATTGGCGCCGTTAGGCTGCCGAACTTTCGTAAGAGATCTAACTTCTCTCTTTCTTTTTAAGTACTCTCCTTTATGTCACTTCTTTTAATCTCCTATTTGTAATGTTGGGGGATGTTCTTTTATATTCCTCTTTCTGTACATTATATTGTAATATGATGGGATACTCTATTTGATCTCATCAATCCATATTCGGAAGTTTTATGTGGCGCCGTTAGGCTTCCGAGTTTTCGTAAGTGATTTTTCATCTCACTTTTATTCACGTGAGATTTATGCTACATTTGCCACAAATTCCATTGAGTGGTGTATTTACTGCCCATTATTCTACTCTTTGTGTAATATAATTTCTTTTATGAGTATTTACATCAATGACCTATTGTCTTTCTTTCATGGGGTGTATGTTTTGAAAGACACCCAAGTCGGTAAGGGAACATTTCACCCTCCTCTTTTTTAAAAGACTTCTTTTATTGGGTCTTTTAATTTACATATTTTTATGTTGGGATATGTTATAATACATCCTTATTGATGTAAATTTTATCTCCAAGTGATGAGATACACTTTTTATCTCTCATCAACTCTTTTTTATGTGATGCCGTTAGGCTGTCAAGGGAACATTTTAACCCAATTTTGATTTCTTTTGGTTAAACTTGTTGTCGTTGAATATGCCATCCATTGAATATGTGTGAATGACCTTTTATTGTTTTACACTTAATATCCACTTATATTGTGTGTATATATATTTGTCACACATATTTTTGAGATTTATTTGTCCTTAATTTAAGGATACCTTCTTTATAAGGGATTTCATCACATTTGACATTTCTATTGAGGGTTCATTGTTGTTATGCACCAATTCACTCGTATATGGTGTATATACTGTCCTTTGGAGTATTATATCATGAATCCTTTTATTATAATTATATTATAAAGTTCTTACTAAATGTTATTCCTCGATTATTTTATTCAAGTGTCTCTAATTTTGGTAAAACCCCTTTAACCAAAATATCATTTTAAATGTTTTAATTATTTGTTCTTTTTAATATCCATGTTTTCAAAATGGTTTTAAGGATTTATTTATATGGATATTAATGGTTTAAAATGTTAAAAGCTTCAAGGTGGTATGGTACACTTTGATTCAAAAATCTCTTTATTAAATGTTTTAAATGGTTTTGGAAATGGTTTCTTTTTGAATGGATTCATTATTTCAATATCCTAAAATGTTATATTGTGATTGAAATGTGGAAATGTTATGTTTCCTTTATACATTTTTATGTGATACGATTATGTTATGGTTCTTGGGAATTGTTATGAAAATGGGTGGTTCCGTGATAAACTAAGGGTGGGTGAGCCCGATATAGCTCTCCAATGCATTGGGTAACGCGAAGGAGTGAAACGATAAGGTTTCTCCGAAGAGATTTAGGGAATATACTGTGGTGGGTATTCCAAACGTAACCAAGAGGGTTACTGCCTACGTAAGAATGTTATGAATGCCTCAAATTACCTTTATGTCTTATGTTTTCTATGATTTATTCATGATTTGATATGCCTATGTTTTATGGGTAAAGTATGATTTCATTCTTATGTATATATGAACTCATGTTTCCTTTCCATATTTTTATAACTCTTACTGAGCTTTTTATGCTCATCCCAAGTTTTTGAAATGTTTTTCACAGGTCAAGGGAAAGGTACATGATGTGATGACAGTGTCAAGGATGTGTCAAGAAAGAATCCGTGTTATATTTTAAATATGTTCCCGTTGATGGGAAGAATGAATACTGTCATTTATGTAACCAATTTGTTTAAATGTGGAATGTAATGCAAGTTTCATGATCTAATTCTCTAAAACTCTAAACCTGAAAAGATCCTCAATGTGTAATCATGTAATAACTCAAGATTAAGTAAGATTTAAGGCTGGGGCCTTATATTTAGTATCAAAGGTCGATTTAGATAACTTTAGAGGTTAGGGTATTCTTTAAGCATAATTGACAATTACCATAATGGTTAGGATTTCAGAAAGAGTCTTAGTTTTAGATAAAGTGAATGAGTAAGTATATCTTTTTGTCTATCTAACTCATTAGTACATGATGGTTTTGTTGATATACTCACACTGACATTTCTATTTTTAGTGAATGGATGGATCTAGCAGGCACCAAAGAGACAACAGGTTTGAAGGAAACTGTGGTGGTTCTTTGATTAAGATACTAGATAAAATGAAGGATTCAATGAGGAAACTCATGGTTATTCTAAACCAAATATCAAGGAGTCATGATCAACCACTTCAACCTTGGTGAGTTCCCTAATGCATCAGGTACGTGATGGCCAATTTGATGTGGAAATTCAGGTAATAATTATTAAGGTAACCATTAGGGTTTATATGATACTTAATTTTTAGGTAATTATGGGTTACTCTATGATATGATGGAAAATGAAAGGAATGAGATAAACTTGAGGTTAAAATATGTTATGATTATTCTTGAAGATTTTATCTCATTTTGGGGAATGTTTTAAGAATTATATAGTTTTGGAAAAAGGACAACATGCAGACCGTGTGACATCCCGTCGCGTCGGACAAAGCTGTGGGAATCGAACCCACACCAATGTGCGACTTGTATTTATCGCCTACCACAGGAATACGTGAATTCCCTGGTTAGTTTGACTGATTCATTCTAGTTATATGATTTTATGAATTAAGAGTAAGTTTATTTTGGGTTATTTTTAAAAATGATTAACCTATCATGGAGGATATGTGATTAGGTTAATTACTTTTCAAAACGAGACATTAGGAGCAACTGATATTGTTTGGAGATAAATGTTACGATTTATCTTGGAAGACTATGCGACTAAATCCTTCAAATATTTGGGTTTCAATCTTATATTGGTTTACTTTGAAGAATTTTATGGACAAATTGATTATAGAATGGTCCTCTTTGAACTTTGGGTTTTGTTGGACAAATTTTGGAGATTAAGAATAGATTTTCTTTTTATAAAGGGTTATCCTTTTCTGGATTATCTGATCTTGTACTAGCCTTTTTGGTTTTGGATTTGGATAAATTATAAAGACATGGGAAGTATATAGTTCTATTTTGTGGATTAGGTGATTCTCTAGAAGTTGATTATAGTACTCTTAATGTGAACAAGTCTTCCTAAATACTCATCTTTTGGAGAAAATATGAGTTTGTGTAAGGAATATAATAAAGGTTGAAAGTCAATATGATAAGTGATTATGTTTCCTTATGAATAAATTCCTCAATAAAAAGTAACTTAAAACAAAAATGTTGTCTATTAACTTTTCCTACTGGGGAATCGAAGACCGTTTAACCCATCACAAGTTTGTGATTTTCTCGTGGTTAACTTTCTCCTAACCATGTTTTCTATCACTCTCCATCAGAACATGAAACTTTGTTTTTTCCTCCATGTCCATATTTTCATACTTGGAATCCTAGTATGGGTTAACTTGGGTGACCCTTGTACTTATCTTTCTTTATTTTAAAGTGTTTGTTTTACTGACTTTTGTTCCGATGTGGGACTTTCAAGGATGTTTCTAAGTGAAATTTTAAAATTGCAAGGATGCAATTCCCAAAAGGGGGGAAGGATGTAACACCCCAGGTAAATAAAGAATATGAAATTTCATATTTATCTATATTTGTGAATAAAATATTCAAACGACTTTAAAGGGGAAGCTATGCTCGATGGTGTACCCAACACGCAACAACGAGTTTCTTGGGAATCTTACGTTGCACTCTAATAATAAAATAATATTATTTTAAATGGTAGTTAATATGTAGCCGTTGTATTGGCGGGAATGGATAGAAATAACTTAAATATGATTATATATGTTCTTAAATATTTTTACATTTATACAATAAAAGATAAAGGGTTAAAATACGGAAAGAATTCAATTTTTGGCGTATATGCCCTAGTTTTCACTAAAGGTTCACTTATCACCTTTTGAGGGAGAACCGTCATTAAATATAGTTTTTTTCACTATTAAACATTCTTTTGGACCAAATAAAACTCTTATTAAGAATTGGGACATCAAAATTTACTTTGTGTAAATTTTTGGTATCTTTCTGATAAAGTTCATTTTTTTAATGAATAGTGTAAAATGTTGTATTTTAATTCAAAACCACTTTTTAATATAATTTATTTATATGATTAGATTATATTTTGAATTGGTTTTAAAGTGAAATTAGAAAATATTTTTACCATTAAATCCAATAGTGGTCGTTGGAATCAATTTCACATTGAAATCAGACTTAAACTAGTGTCAATCTTTTGATACTTATTGTTTCATAAAACACGCTATTTGTCATGACAGTGGGAATTAATTATTAAATTAATTAATGTGACTTATATGTTTTGAATTTTGTAAAAAGGACTTCATTTTTGAATTCAGAATATCAAATATAGCTTAGGGTGAATTTTTGGTAATTTTCAGAAAAACTTCAATTTTTGATGAATAGTGAAACCACTAAGTGGTAATCAAGCAAACTGATTTTTCAGTTAAATGAAATTTTACCACTAATGTGTATTGAATTTTGAAAATCCGACATACATGGTTGTCATTAAGAAGTAAAATGTGGTTCAATGAGATTAAAATAATTTTTTGGTGAATAGTAACTTATTAAGTTTTTAATCGCGATTAGTGGTAATTTGTGTAGTTTAAGGTATAAATAATGATTTAATGATATGAAATGACCTAGACACATGTCCCAACCTTATTGGTTGTGTCGGGGCCGACCACGACAAGCCATGGGTAAACTTGGGGACCCCATGGATCCACTTTGGTTGGGAAATGACATAAATAACATTTTATTTAATGTAAAAGTAAAATTGACACAAACATGATATGTTTTACTAAAACAATTTTTAAGTGGGGTTATACAAGTCATCTTTTTGATTATAAATATTCACTGGAAAGATAAAAAGATTTCCTACATAATAGTAGTTTTCTATAATTTTTAGACATTATATAAATTAAATTATTTATGACATAATAATGATGCAGTGATGATATCATTATTTGACGATTTAAATAAAATGGAAAGATAATGTAAACTCTATGAACTACACATGTACAAAACTAATTGGATGAGTGTATTTCGAAGCCTTATCACCTTATCAACGAATTCTATCAATGTGAGACCTTTTAAAACCGAAACACATTTTCAAATAAAGTAATATTTCTTTACTTTCCAAAAGTACCCCTCCTCTCCTCTTATAAAAGGCCCCCACCTCTACCTCATTTAACACACTCCTCAAGCCTTTGGATCGGCCAAACCCTGCCCATTTACTCTCTCCACATCCCTCTACTCATCCTAGAGGACTTCCTTTGGGCAGAATCCTTTCAAAGGAATCCTTTAGGCTTAAATCAAAAGGCGTTACACTTTTAAAGGTAATTCATTCTCTCATGTTCATTTGTTTTATTTTGCCTCTCCAACCCCCTAAACTCTTTTTATTTACTTCTTTTGTAACAACACCAGTATATTAAATATACTAGGATGTTGTTATAAGATTTATTCGATCAACACTCTCACACAACTACATCAAATGGTTAAAGAACAGACGGTTTCCGTGGATGGTGAAATTCTGCCTCCCGAAACGATGATTGTTCAATACTCATTTAACACCTTCCAAAGTGGCCATTATGATGTCACTATTTTTATATATGATATATAATATGTTTATGTTTTATTTATGCTTCTGTATTTTTCATTTTTGCCTTACCTTTATGGCTTCCATTATGGGTATACGCGATATCTTCATTTAAGGAAGTGCGGACCACCGCCCCCTCAAAGTGATTTGATTCGTTAAATACCATATGTGGGATGTATAAAGGATGGAAATATGATATTATATATGATATTATACTGGAATTATAATATACCTTTATATAATTATTATTCCATTCTATAAAATACGTAATAGAAATGAAAGTAGCGTTCATGCGTACGTACAGCTTACCGTCTCCATGAACGGTGCATTTCATTTCTTACCTCTAAATTATTATGTAATGTTATAAATGCATGCATGTACTGGATATATACGACATATATGATATCTAAATAATTAATACAATTATGGATACAATAAACATTTGGCCACACGAACAACATGTAATTGTAAGAAGACCACTTTCGACTTAAGAACCAAATATCGGCAAAACAGATATTATTAACTTAAATGATTACATAATGTTTATGACATGGTAATAAGTGGTATAAAAGTAATAATGAACTTGAAAAAGGGTTATTAAGGAATTAGAAATTAACTCAAGTTTAATATTCAGGAGATTAATGAACGATTGAGTCAAGTCGGACCCGAGGTAAGGGATCTTACTCCTCTCTTTCTTTTTAAGTACACACTTTTATGTCATTCCTTTTAAAGCTCATATTTCTTGTTATTGGGATGATATTTTATATTAATCCTACTGTAATTTTTATGTTCATGTGATGAGAGACCCTATTCTCTCTCATCAATCAATTTTGGAAGTTTTGATTGGCGCCTTTAGGCTGCCGAACTTTCGTAAGAGATCTAACTTCTCTCTTTCTTTTTAAGTACTCTCCTTTATGTCACTTCTTTTAAGCTCCTATTTGTAATGTTGGGGGATGTTATTTTATATTACTATTTCTGTACATTATATTGTAATATTATGGGATACTCTATTTGATCTCATCAATCCATATTCGGAAGTTTTATGTGGCGCCGTTAGGCTGCCGAGTTTTCGTAAGGGATTTTTCATCTCACTTTTATTCCTGTGAGATTTATGCTACATTTGCCACAAATTCCATTGAGTGGTGTATTTACTGCCCATTATTCTACTCTTTGTGTAATATAATTTCGTTTATGAGTATTTACATCAATGACCTATTGTCTTTCTTTCATGGGTGTATGTTTTGAAAGATACCCAAGTCGGTAAAGGAAACTTTCACCCTCTTCTTTTTTAAAAGACTTCTTTTATTGGGTCTTTTAATTTACATATTTTTATGTTGGGATATGTTCTAATACATCCTTATTGATGTAAATTTTATGTCCAAGTGATGAGATACACTTTTTATCTCTCATCAACTCTTTTTGATGTGATTCTGTTAGGCTGTCAAGGGAACTTTTTAACCCAATTTCAATTTCTTTGGGTTCAACTTGTAGTCATTGAATATGTCATCCATTGAATATGTGTGAATGACCTTTTATTGTTTTACACTTAATATCCACTTATATTGTGTGTGTATATATTTGTCACACATATTTTTGAGATTTATTTTTCCTTAATTTAAGGATACCTTCTTTATAAGGGATTTCATCACATTTGACATTTCTAATGAGGGTTCATTGTTGTTATGCACCAATTCACTCTTATATGGTGTATATAATGTCCTTTGGAGTATTATATCATGAATCCTTTTATTATCATGATATTATAAAGTTCTGAATAAATGTTATTCCCCGATTATTTTATTCAAGTGTCTCTAATTTTGGTAAAACCACTTTGACCAAAATATCGTTTTAAATGTTTTAATTATTTGTTCTTATTAATATCCATGTTTTCAATATGGTTTTAAGGATTTATTTATATGGATATTAATGGTTTAAAATGTTAAACGCTTCAAGGTGGTATGGGACACTTTGATTCAAAAATATCTTTATTAAATGTTTTAAATGGTTTTGGAAATGGTTTCTTTTTGAATGGATTCATTATTTCAATATCCTAAAATGTTATATTGTGATTGAAATGTGGAAATGTTATGTTTCCTTTATTCATGTTTATGTGATACGATTATGTTATGGTTCATGGTCATTGTTATGAAAATGGGTGGTTCCGTGATAAACTAAGGGCGGGTGAGCCCGATATAGCTCTCCAATGCATTGGGTAACGCGAAGGAGTGAAACGATAAGGTTTCTCCGAAGAGATTTAGGGAATATAATGTGATGGATATTCCAAACGTAACCAAGAGGGTTACTCCATACGTAAGAATGTTATGAATGCCTCAAGTTACCTTTATGTCTTATGTTTTCTATGATTTATTCACGATTTGATATGCCTATGTTTTATTAGTAAAGTAAGATTTAATTCTTATGTATATATGAACTCATGTTTCCTTTCCATATTTTTATAACTCTTACTGAGCTTTTTATGCTCATCCCAAGTTTTTGAAATGTTTTTCACAGGTCAAGGGAAAGGTACATGATGTGATGATAGTGTCAAGGATGTTTCAAGAAAGAATCTGTGTTATATTTTAAATATGTTCCCGTTGATGGGAAGAATGAATACTGTCTTTTATGTAACCACTTTGTTTAAATGTGGAATGTAATGCAAGTTTCATGATATAATTCTCTAAAACTCTAATCCTGAAAAGATCCTCAATGTGTAATCTTGTAATAACTCAAGATTAAGTAAGGTTTAAGGCTGGGGCCTTATAGATATTTTTATGAACTATTATTTACATAGTATTATTCATATGATAAATGATTTTGACTATGTTAGTGATGAAAAATTCCATATATAACCCATTGAAGCATCTTTATCTCAAATTAGATGAACTATATTAGGTTTTTTCTGTGACCTTATCAATTTATTTTTTGGATCATTGGACCAGGAATCATTAGTATGTTATAGATGTCCGATAATATGCATTTTCTGATTATAAAATACAATATTGATGAACATGTGACTATTTCACTTGTTTTCATATACATGGATGATTTTATATTTCATTTGAATATTTATATTTCATTATATTGAACATTATTTATTTCTTCTATATTAATCATTAATTATTTAATTATTTATTACACAAACCCTTACTGAGCATCCTAGATCTCTCTTTTATATGATTCACTCTGCACGATACTAGGATAATTATTAAAATATATATGGACTGGGATTATTATAGAAGAAAATATTATTTACTTAAATAAAATGAAATTTTTATTTTATGGTTTCAAATGTAATATGAAATTAATCTATTTATCATGTTTTCGAATATTATTAATCTATTAAATCCCTTATGATGTGATTAATTGCATTTATAACCAGTGTAATAATGTAACCACCAACTCTATGATACTAGGGTTGAAGTCATTATAGTTGGTAGAAAATCATGTTTTGTATAAACATTGAGATGTAGATTTATGATAACATATATTTGGAAATATTGGTTGATTATTTTTAGAAAACTTCAAATGAAATAAACACAATGATTTTATGATTTTTTAAATTAAAATTTTAAATTACTATTCATGTATCAATATTAATGATATTATAAATTATGATTCATAACATTATGATATTTTCTAGTAAATTAAATTATTCCGGAAGGCTAGACCAAATTGTCAAAACAAGAAAACATGGACAAAATATCCATAGCATGGGAAAGTTTACAGTATTCACAAATAATTATCCTTTATCCAAACAAACATGTCATAGAAGGAAATATCAGGGCTAAAAACCATAAACACGCAATACCAAAAACAAGGGTACTGGAAACCTTTGCACATATAACTCAATGACTTTCTTTAGAAAGGCACATTGTACCTACCTTAGTGTCATGAGATTGGTATAAATGAACCTCTAGCCTTGAGTCTCCCTATAATGTCGTAGATCTACAAAAATGAATAAAACTTTCAATAGAGTAAATCTAATGAGACATAATAAATAATGAGAGGATGTTATAGAGTATGGAAGAACTCCCCGATGGTATTCCAATGAAATCAACAACAGTGGATTTAGAGAACGAGCTGCGAACCAGGGGCTCAAAGATGATCTGCAGATGTACGTATGCTCTCAGATGAGACAGGTGAAGAAGATGATGGTTCTATCTATTAGACGCGACCCCGATCTGTTTAATGAAAAATTGAAAGTGCATGGTGTTTTTTTTAAAAGAAAACGACATGTACTTTCCTTTTTCAACATCCTTTTTAGGCGGTCTCCAGTTCAGCACACATGGCTATGTGCTGAGTCATTACACGATCATAAAATGGCTACGTTAAAAAATTGAGTACACAAGGTGTACTTATAAGTACACGACGTGTAGCCAAAAATCATCAGAAACATCCCTTTTCCATAAAAATAACCTGAAAATATAACATACCTAAAATAGAAGATCTGGTTTCTTATAAACATCCCCCTTTAAAGAAATTCATCACCAAATTTCCCTATCAAGGTTGTGTAGAAAACGAATCCTTGACCAGATCCAACCACTGTTTTGGTACATCGGCCTCCCTCTCCCATGTCTCGTCCTATACTCGCCTGTGCTTCTATAGCATTCGTTCTAGAGGAACATACCGGCCACTGAGAACCTTCGCACTTCGATCAAAAATCTGGTTTGGATTCCCATCGAATGATGCCTCCAACTCTAACTCAAACTCCTCATGTTGAAAAACATGAGACATGTTAGACAAGTAACGTCGAAGATGAGAAACATGGAATACATCATGCATAGCTCAGTACCTCTGAGGTAACTACAACCAATAGTCAACTAGTCCGACTCTCTCCAAAATATCAAATGGACCGACTTACATCGGTGAAAGCTTAAACTGACTCCTAATCCACCTGTGTCCCAACCTCGGCATGACACACATGAAAACTGATCTCTGACCTCGAACTAGAGAGGTCATCTCTGTCAATCATCATAAGGCTTATGTCTTGACTATGTAGTATCCATCCTTTTCCAAATCTACTCTGTCTGCTCTGTGGTCTCTTGGAAAAGACGTGGTCCTAGCATAGCAGCCTCTCCTACCTACAACCAACATATGGGTGATTGGCATTGACTATTGTACAATGTCTCAAAAGGTGTCATCTGAATAGTTCCTTGCAAACTATTATTGAAGGAAAAATCATCAAGATGTATGTGTTTCTCCCAAGAACCTCCAAAATATTGGATGCATGCTCGAAGCATATCCCCAAGCAGCTGAATTGTACATTTAGACAGACCATCTATTTAGGGATGGTAAGTAGTACTCAAAATTACTTGTGTACCCAATGCCCTCTGATGTCTCTGCAAGAACTGGGAATTAAAACGTCTGTCACTGTCTGAAACAATGAATTGTGGAACACCACGTAGATGTAAAATCTCTTAGATGTACAACCATCCAAGCTCATTAACACTGATGGTATCCTTGATCGGAAAGAATGTGACCAACCATCATGAGACTTTCAATCACAATGCAAACTAGATCATTCCCTCGATTGGAATGTGTCAATGGAGTAGACCCATGAAATGGACAAGGGTACAGGGTCATGATTTTACAATAAAACCAATATAAGTTAACATTTTTAAATATGTGGTTTCATATACATTAGTCAAATCATTAAATAAACAAAATTCTTTGTCTGATTTTGGATCATCAAAAACTTTTATATGTTCCATGTTTTCCACTAAAAGAAGATATTTTCTTCACTCCCTAAAAATTGAGCTATTAGTTAAGAATCTTATTGGATATTTCACTATAATAATGATGTGTTAGGTAGTTCCCATTATGAAACATAAATATATATTTTTTATTTAATTTATTATTATATATATGGTGGATATTTAAATATACATTATTATGCAATAGATTGCAAAATATAATGTTAAAATTTATATATAATAGAATGAAACTATCATTCATGATGAAGATGGGGAATGACATATCATTATTAGGGAGACCTATATAGATCCATGTATAGATCCATTGCCATTTCACTTCTAAATGGAATTCTTAGGGATGAAGTGGACACAAAATCTATGGATTGAAAATGAAATCGTAAAATTGAATGTGTACCTATAGTGTTGGAAAACATTTATGTATTTCCCAAATAACTAAATAGACACAAAATTTTCATTAATTTGATGCCTTTTTACAAATATTTATCATATTTTTAGTGTACATTTAATGAAACAAGGTCTATTTAATTTTATAATGATATTATAAATGAATGATTTGATGATAATAAATAATTTTTAATTTTATGGAAATATATTTAATTTATATTATATGTAATATTTGTTTGAGAATATTTTATTTTATTTGGTTATTATTTATTAATTAAGTTTTAAAATATTTATTTTAGTTTTTTTAATTTAATATTTATTATTATTATTTTAAAAAAATTATTTCATATGATATATTTTAAAATTTTAATTTATTTGAATATTTTTCATTTTTTCATTTTTTTTGTTTAATTTTAATTTTTAGTGATAAAACGTTATTATTTTTTCATGTTATTATTAATTTATTTAAAATTAATTTCATTTTATTTTCAATTTATAATGCTGGACGTATTTTGAATATTAAATTTTCTGAATCTGTAGTAATTTCAATTAAAAGATTTCTAAAAAAAGCATGATAGTTTTATGATATTTATGATAGATAATGAATGTTGGATAATGGTGTAATATCCAAAAATCAAGACCTATATCATAAACAATTATTTACTGTATGAAAGAAAATATTCGTGTAGGGTAAATATGAAAGGGGTGTGTCTAAAAATATGATTATTCTCCAAAATCATAAGATATTTTTTATTTCCCACAATAGATAAAATTATATAAACATGCTCTACCAAAATAGTAGGGATAGCTGAATTTGATGTCATGGAACGAGTCGATCATCGAGAATGGATGATACTGATATGATCCCTATCTTCAAGATGACAAATCTATGATAAGATGAATGGGTGTAGAGCCACCATAAAGGCATGTGTTGAAATCAAAATGATGTTATTTTGAAGACCTCACCACTATCCTAGTGCTGGTAAAGATCACATAATTTGTGTCATTGACCAAATAAGATGAAGGTTAGTTTGATCATCGAGGATTATGTCAAGATTGTGCAACTGATTCACAATTATTGTATGTGATTCAATCTGATATTGATTGAAAGTAAGTGGAGTGTTCACGTATATGATATTGATTATTATGAATAAGAATACATCATTGGGTGAGTACAACTTCATTTGTCTTGATTGTTGAACAATATATTCGAAGATGAAACAAATATTCATTTTCTCGACACCTTTGACACTATTATATGAATAGGTAGGGTCTTCACCAATGTTGTAGGAAAATCGATCCACCATTTTCATTGATCCTTTATTGATATATGAAACTAGAAAATGATTGTAATAGTTTATGACGAATCATTATTTTGATAAATGATGGATAAACATCATTGTATGATGAAGACTGAAACAAATGTATATGTTTCTATTTATAGGTTAACATGATCAGTGATATAGAATAAATAAAAAAATAAAGAATCAAATAATATAATGGTTCCAAAAATTGACTAGTGTTTCTGAATATGAATAAACTCAATGTAACAAATTAAAATAGAATAAATCGATGTTTAGCTAATTGAATTCCTACTCAATCCTATGAGTTGTTGATATTTATATGAGGATATGAGTTGAAAATTTGAGTTGATTATATTTTCAATCACTGATGTTTATGGTTTTCTATGATAGGGTCATGATATTTATGATAATATTATATAAATGATCATATGGATGTGATATCAATATCATAGGTAGATTCACAGTAATTTTGTGGTTTATGTACTATTTGAATCATAAGTTTGACTAGTTGAGAAACAAAACTAATTATTATGTGTTTCATTGAATATTTTTGACAATCCTTGATTTCATTTTTATTTTAGATTCAATTAAAGATGATTGATATATGGTATTACATTCTTGAAGTAATGATGATGAAACTTATTCCATTCAGGTCAAATGAAAGAATAGGGATATTTATAATTATGGCAGGAAATTGGAGCTATGTGATTTTCATAGGTAATTGGCATTGGAATAAAATACTGATATTCATGTTTTAGACTTCTGTGTTAATTTTTTTTTTTCAGGGTCTTGATTTTTAGTCAACCATCAATGATTTGGAAATATTTCTATGATCCAGAACATTTATACAAGGAGTAAAGAACATTTTCATGCAATATATGATCAATTAACTTGTATATGACACTACATTATGAAGGTTTACATGTGATTATTTATTCTTTTTATTATGTTTGGTAAATATGTTCTTCCTTTTTTAAATATTACATTGTGGTTTTATATTGAAAAGGCTATTTTCAAACACACACACTATCTTATCTCTTATCTAATCTCTCCACTATAATTTTCAGCTTTATATATAATATTTTTTGTGTATTCTTACTCCCTTTCATATATATTAAACCTCTAGGTCTGGATTGATAATTTTCATTCATAGTTCTTTGAGGCGAATAAATTTTTTCTTGGAGATTAAATATCATTATGATCATCAACCACTTATACACATTATGATAATTGTGAAGATGAATTGAGAAGATGAAACCGCCTGATTATTTTAAGAAACAGTTTTATTAGAGGCCCAGTATTGACGTACATGGACATTACATTACATTTTCAAAATACATAATATAGGACCCAAACAAAATCCCATATAATGTTTTAGTTTAGTGACTTTGGAATCTAAGAACATAAAATTCTAATCATGGTAAAATATCATCAAAATCTCCCATAAATATCTTCCCCTTTTTTTACCAACCTAAAACCATTCTTTATATCCATGAAAAAAGAATACATAAAGGGTTCACTCAAATGATCAATAAAGATAAAAAATAAATTCCAATCACATATAACATTTGAAAAAATTATCCTACATATGAGAGATCATAATATCATATCATGGGATAAATCATAGTAGTACAATGTTATCCCATGAATCAAAACAAAAGACACGAAACTTTTTTCAATACACAGATAAGCATAGAAAATCATTTCATATTAGTCAAGGATCATTTCCAATACCATCATAGCGGAAAAATTCCATTATTGAACCGAGTTCAAACCTCATTATAGTCTTGTAATACTAAACCAGATTTACTTTCCATTCTAGAAATGTCTTTCTCAACAGATATAAATATTGACCCAATCCATCAGAGATAGATATAGGTCACACCCATCTCATAATTAAACCATTCTTATGTGTTCCACGAAAACATAAATCATACATCATAGCATTACCCATGTAATAAAATGGGATTCTTAATCATCATGTCACAATAAAAAATCCATATAATATAAAAGGGCATTATAAAAATAATTACATCACAATTCCATCAACTCAAAGTAATAACAGACATAGAAACAAAACCCTATATCGTCCTAGATGTAGAATAATTATGGTAAAACACTAGAACTTCATACTTGAGGAAAAAATCATTTCTTTTTCAAAATAATTTTCTTTTCATAATATGTAGATAAATTTTATTATGAATGAATTTAATTAAAGATAAAGCTTAAAAAAGGTAATGGAATCATAATTTAAATAATGAACCATGAAAGGTTAATAATTCATTTAAGTTGGTTAAGTTAAAAAAGAATTCTCTTCATACGTTTTCCAGAAAAGTCCAAAAGTACCTCGTATGGTTAAGAGATAAATATTTCATTCATACCATGTGGTAAAAGTAAAAAAATAGTAAAATTAATTTAAACATTCATGGAATAATAATAAAAAATTTATGAAAAAATTATTCGAAACATTGGCATGGATGATAAAAATAACCCCATCAAATACTTAGAAATAAACAATCCTAGTAAAAAACGAGACCAGAAGAGATATCCCTTACCTTAGGAAAGATATGAATAATATGTATCCAAAATCATTTATAATGTTTTAAATAATGTTACAGATTTATTTCAAAATCGTAATCATTATTTTGATAACATTTATGATCATTTTGTCATATGTTTGTTCGTAACATTTCATTGTTACTCGTTATTCGGTTATTAGCTGCTTTTTGTTCTTTTGTATGTTTTGTTTGATAAATTATTGTTCATATTTTTATGATATAATTATATCATTTCAAACATGGTATTTATATTATATATATCATATTTATTCATTCAATTAATTTATATTATCATGTTTTAATAAAGATCATATTGAACGAATCACATCGCACTTTGTAGATGGTAAGTTGTATGTACGCAAGAGCAACACTATCATTATCATAATTATTGAATTCTATTATAGTCGATGGTCTATAGTCTCTTAGATTTAGTAAAATTTTAAATTCTTCATATATTGTTATTATTTAACCAATCATACCAATCCAATTAAGGTTGTTATGAAAAATATATTACACCACGATGTAGAGATGGTAATTCATATGTTCACACGGGCGATGATTTCATTTTTTTGTAGGATGGATATAAATTGAAATGGGGTTGTTTCATATATATATAATAACATATAAATATATGTTGATACTAATGTTATTATTTTATAATGAAACAACTAAATAATAGGGCGTTCAAGAAGAAAGAAACATGAAATAATCGGTAGAAGTGATTACCTCTTCCTCGATGTGCCTCCTTTGAATTTCAAAATAGGGAACTAGAGTTAGTCTTTTAATAAGGCAAGAACCAAATTAATATTACTAGGGATGTTTATAAGAGTAATGGTCAGGTTTGGGTTGAGATTGAAGGATAGAAATATAATGAAGTAGAGAGGTAGGAGGATCCCTTTTATTAGAGAGGAGAGGGGGACATTAGGAAAATCTCAAAATTGTTAATTTCTAATAAAATAAAACCTCAAATGTGTCCCTAATTAGATAATGAGATAATATAGTGTTTTAAATACTCTACTAACATGTCATTGTAACCTAGAAAATTCATGGAGAACATTAATTAGTTCATATGATATTTATTTTAACATTTTTAATAGCATTTATTAGATATTTATTTTAATCAAATAATTTATACATCACTATTGTGTCATAATTAATAGAAGTAATATAACCAATAAAAATTAAAAATAATTTTTTTGGATGTGGGTAATTTTATTATCTTTATAGATAATATCTATAGTCAATTTTATCACCCAGTTATCCTTATATAAAAATTAATACCCACATATAAAAATAGATATTGATGCTTTGTCCTTTTCATTAGTTTTTATTACATTCATGTCATTTTCAAGGGTAAGTCGAAATAAATACATTACATATCAAAAAATAGAATATAAGGGTCTTAATTAATCATCAAATAGGATTTTTAAAAGTGTTAAGGTAATTTTATAATATTATTTGTACCCTTAATTAAAGGAGTCACCGTTTACCATGTTATCAAAAATAATTACCAAAGTTACTTTTCAAAATTCCCAAAAATAAAAGTAGCCTCTTAAAATAATTTATACTAAATATTTCCAATCATGTAATCAATTTTTCAAAATTTAGAACATAAATTTTTCTATAATTCATTTAAAATTAGTACTGTTGTTAAGAAAATGGGTTTTAAAAGACAAAACATTTCAGAAGAGTGAAATGCTATTACCTATGAATTCAATGTAAAAATATTAATAATGACATAAATTATATTAAAGGGTAAAATATATTCTATTTAAATTTTCAAAAAATTTAATATTATAATTTAACCTTATAATTTATCTTGAAGAAAAAAATTGTTTTTATTTAAAATATAGCTTATTCTAACTATTCATCAAAATATGAATGTTATCAGAAAAATATACAAAAATTATCCAACATAAATTTTTATATCCTTATTGAAAATAATAAGTTTATTTGGTCAAATTATACTAATTATACTTTCAGAAACAAAATTTAAAATGGGTCTTCTATCAATAGGCATCAAAACTAATTGTTTTAAAGAATAATTATTTTATCCAAAAAATTATTTTCTTCTCATACCATGTTCTTCAAAATGTTTAAGTAGAATGATAATGTTAAAAAATTAAAAATATGGTTAATAATATTCATAACAGTTAGTTTATATATTATTTAAATAATATACTATTGTTTAGTGAAGCTCGTTATTGCATACCACGTAAGCCATCGAGGAAGGTCACTATTGCATGTAATGTAATCCATGTCAGTGTTGGTTATTGTGAAAGATTCCTTTGGTGTTTCATATAACATAATACAAACATAATTAATTTATTGATTGATCAAAATCTATTCCAAGGGTTGAATTCCATAAATATAATATGAAATTGTCTGCCATATATTCCAAAAAATGTGTTGCACATATTGCATGCTAATATGCTGTTGCATATATCACAATCTAATCATGGTTTATTTTACTACACAAGAAATCCATGAAATTAAATATATTATTTATCATTAAATATCGGAGTGTTATATTCTACCCCCCATAAATGAATTTCACCCATGAAATTTGACAAGGATATAAATGGTTTACTACTTGAATGTTTTTGTCCTGGAAACCCACATTGGAAATATGTATACTATGAAATAATTCTAAAATGGAAGATAGGAAATTATTGGTTACCCAAAGTAACTAATCACTAGTTTCCCACATAGGTGTGCATAGTTGGGAAGTGAAAACATGGACATGGAAGAAAAATATAATGATCACGATCTGATGGAGAGTGATCGATAATAAGGATTACATACATTTAACTATAAAAAATCCATAAATATATGATGATTTAAGGGGACATCTAATTCATTAAATAAGAAACTAATAGGATAAATTTTTTGTTTACAAGATAATTTCCCTAAATATAGATATTTTTTAATAAATAATTACATCATTTTGGTACAATTTCATTGTTTTTAATGCCTAAAACAAATTCCACTTTATCTCAAATTAAAAAAAATGATGTCAAATTTTTCATTCTTGAAGTGTTATTAGATCATGGGATATAATCATATGTCATTCAATTATTCTATATCACAAAAAGGTTAGAACATTTTGTCAAATATATATATGTCCATATATGATGAGTTTAATCGTATATATTTCAAAAAATGAACTTATACTTCATCTGTCATACAACTTAATAAAAGAAAACTAATTTTAATAACCAGGGGATTTTTGTAGGCTAGTGGTAGAAAATACATGACAATCATACTATAGTTGTGGGTTAGATTCCCACAAACTTTTCCGACGCGAGGGGTAGTCACCCTTCATGCGGGTTGTCCTTTTTCCCAAACAATATTATTATAACATTCCAGAAATAATATTTAAAAAATTTTCTACCCTTAAACAGTACTATCTGATGTCCAACGTAATCCATTACAAAGATTTGGATTATACAATATACTCATGTCCATTCTCATAATGAAAAGAAAAAAATTACCATAATGGTCATATAAATATCATGTAAATACCATCATTTATCCCCCATATATCAGAAGATATATCTTATTGGACACATTCCGATAAACGAAGGTCATCATCATGCATTCCCTTGAAATAAGATAATAACAGAAATTATCATAGAACCATAGTGATAACATACATTCTATCCAAATTACCTTTTTCCAAACACAAAAAATTCTATATACTCAATCCATGATATAACATTGTCCTTTTAGCAGTCAAGAGGGCATTAATACTAACAAACATAAAATTTTCTCTTTATCCATTAATTATACACATAACACTTGCTTTCCAAAAATATTTCAATCACTTTTTCTGGTTACCATTACCATATAGTTATGGAAAACCATAATAGACCAATACATCAATATTTCAAAATTTCATAATACTCTAAATGAGATTCCCAACACTATTTTGAAATGACATTACAAAAACAGTTAATTATTACACTGCTTCATTTTCATAGTCAACATCCCAAATAGTGATCACATGTGACTTCTCTTTTTCTTTTTCCTTAAGTGGTTTTTGTTGTTTATTATCATTAACCCTTGGATTAATGCATTGATTAGAATAATTCCCCATTTCTTGGAGAATATAGAATTGAAGTGTTTGTGGTGATTTCTCTATAGAAATTTATATATTCGCATCATTAGAAACTGTTTTCCCGTTAATTTGGTACTCAATTTATTGATGACGTTATTTTCCATGATTGAAACATTTTCAAATCACTATTTACAATCTTCACCATGAATCTTTACACAATTTGAGCATAAGAAAACATTTATCTTCCTTTAACCATTTTTCTTGAGATTTCCCCTTGAAGAGATGGATATGTAACACCATCTTCTAGTTCTACCATGGTAGCACAACACACAATCTTCTCAAATCTATGGAATTCTCTTACATCTAGTTCCCTTCGAATACTCGGTTTTAATGAAATGAAAAATCAATCAACTTTAATTTCATTTCAGATGATAAATACAGAAGCATACCTTAAATGTCTTGTAAAATTAATCACGTTTGTACCATCAAATTCTTTATCCTTTTCCATAAGATAAGGGAAATCATTTTCCAATTTTTTTAATAAAACAAGGGATGTACTTATAGAAAAATTATTTTTTGAACTCATCTCATTCCATGGATTCAATTTCATGTTTCTTCCTTGTATTCTTAATTATATTCCACTACAAGTATGATTCACCTTCCAAATGAAATACATACATAACATTTTATGGTAGTCAAACATAACATAAGTGATGTTATTATTTCTCATATTAGGACATGGACTCCAAAATACCATTTTTTAGTGGATCTTTTATGGTTTTCCCCTAGTGTTGGATGTTGAGACACATCTAGACTTATTGTGAGAGGTGTCCAAAGGATTTTTGGGTATGTGTACATGTTAGGAATATCGACATATTATGTATAAGGCCTTATTGTTCGGCATGAATTCAGGTTCATGTGAAGACCCAAGTGTCTGAGATCGGTTCAAAATCGGTTCTACGTGATAATAGATAAGGTTCAGCTCTATGTGGTGGTCAAGATAGTGATAGTAGGACCCAATACTGGGGTCAATGCTCGGTGGATGTTTCATCACTATTGGGAGGTCATAGATTATAATATAAATCTTAATGATAGGTGTATGTTAGGGAACTTCTAGGTTATGAGTAGGCTAGTGAGCCGATGATTGTAAGAGGTACTCTATGTGTGTAGTCATTTCATTTTTCATTTATTTGGGATTTCCAATTGAGACATGTAGTTATTGGTTCACGATGTTCATGATGTTTATATTTATGGACTGAAAATATTAATGTCTATAGGTTGTCACTATATTAGGATTGAGATTTAAATATATGAGTATTTTTGCACCGAGATCTATTTTAAGCTCCATGGGTAGACGAAATGTATTAGGTTCATAGCATAGGGGTATCATTGGATGCATGATTATTGAGGTTCTTTTCATTTTTTAATCATTGGATGGGGGGTTACAAGAGATATAAGGCATATTGGAACCATTGAGGTGTGTTAGTTGATTGAGGTTTGTTGCATTGTTACTTATTTCAGAATCCATGATTATGTAGGACACTATTAGTTCCTTTTGTGACATTGGGTTGAAGTGGGAATCAATGTTATATATGATGTGTTTTGGATGCATAGAATGAAATGAAATAACCTAATGAGGTTTAGTAGTGACGATGCCTCACATGAAGACTTTTTATTATGAGAATTGTTTGCCTAACCATTAGAATAATATTAGTTTAGATCCATTTGAGACTAGGGTACGTCACTCCTATGGGAGGGATCAACTTTTAGGTATGTTGATAGATACTCTTGAGACCAAGGTAATCTACATTGTTTCTGCTAGGATGGGGATTTTATATACCATCTTTAGGTTTCATTTGATAGCTCTATGACATTCTATGTTTGTGTTTAGGGATTCTATCATCTCGGGTTTTTGAGTCAGGTCAAAAACCTCTCCCTTTTCATAATTTTGTTTAATTAGTGGATATGATATTTTTTATAATTCATTGAAAAAATGTTAAGAATATTAATTTATATTTATATAATGTTTATAGATTATTCTAAAGGGTTTTTTAGTGCCTAGGGTGTTTTAGTTTTGTATCGGGAGTGTCAGTGGCCAAATAGCATGTTTTGTGTTTCATGGTAGAGGTGTACGATTTACTGTAATCTAGGAGGCCCCTACAACTTACTCTGTATCCAATTATTGAACTACCCCATTGATTTTGTAAACCGTACATGGGAGTATCATGGTTAGGGGATGAATTTTAAGGTTGTTACAATGGTCTACCACTTGTTTTGTGTACGGTTAGGGAAAACAATGGAAAAGACCTGCGAGGGAGCCCTTTTGAGTAGTAACTTATTACTATAGCTCACAAAGTTTGCACATAGTGTTATAATCATTTCAGTAAACCTTGTGTCCACTGCATGGCGTTTCTTTTGATGTAAGTTTTCTTTCATTTTATTTTTTTCTCTTCCTTTCTATGTCTTCTCCCTGGAGTTATGCACATAGTAGGATGAAACCCTCATCCACCTCTCCAATTTAAGATTTCTTATTACCCTCCCATTATGATAGGTTTTCGTCTCTATTAGTTGAAAAATAACTTTATTGGTAAGGCTCTCAATAACCTGAAATCTCATCTCTAATGCTCTTTCCTCATAGAGTGCTAAATCCATTTGAGTAGTATTACCCCAATTTTTTGGGTGTCAGATGGAAACTCATATATACAGTAATCTGATTCAAATTGAAGAAATATATTAGAAGCTCCTATGTATAATAGTCCATGGTAATAATTTCATAACATGCATTATTGTTTTTTGCGTTCATTGGGGTTTGAATTCTATCTCTCATTTAGGTATTTTGAGTGATCCCTCTTTACCAGTTACTTAATATTAAAATGATAGTGTGACACCATGGGATTCCTATGGGCTTGACTAATCCTTTTTCACTCATGAGGGGCTTGGTTGAAGGTCATCACTCCTTGTGGTGGCTTTAATGAGGGTGCCAAATTCATTTCATTTATTCTGTTTAAATTGAATTGGTCTAGATAATACTTTATAAGGAATTCAATACCTCAATAGTAAATAATATCTATTTTTTAGTTATTCAATTCAATACATTTAAATTAAATTTACTGTTTAATGTGGATTCATATATATATATCTCTAATGATTGTGATAAGATGAAATGATGAGTTTCATTTGATGAGACCCATGGGAATGTGATAGGCTTAGCAAAAGATAGAGGTGTTTAGGCCATCTATATTGAGGAAATGTTTATCTTTTGGTTGGGCTTGGGACAGATACATTGGTTGTTCTGGCCATCAGTTCAACATCATAAAAATTAAATTGAGGTATTTTTGTTGTACGATTGAGAATAGGATGTAATATTGGGTTGGAAAGACCATCTGTTTTGAGTGAAATGGTAGTATGGTCATGACGTTCCATTGTGTGTGTGGATTAGGTATTTATTTTACGATTTTCACTAACCGGTGATGGCCAATGCTGTGTATTAAATACTGTGAACAGATGTCTACCCTATGATGAGGTGGTTTGGTCTAGTCGAGTGGATAGAGGCCCCTGATAGTGTGTCTGTTGATGGTATATTTGTGTTATTTCAAAAGAAATCTATGTGGAAGGTAATGAGACTATAGTTGATAGTGATGAGCCTATCAGTTGTGGGAGGAGTCTCACAATGCTAGAGTTCATGGGAATGAATTTTTATTTGAAGTGGGGCATCACCATTTCTATGTACATTATTCCTTGAAACAATATTGGATATTATTGATGGATATATGTATTTCTGCCTCAAAATGATAGGATTTGAGAAACTAAATGCCTTTGGGAATGTGACTCATTGACTAGATACTATTGGTTGGGAGTCCCCTTAGATCATCAGTACTTTTCATAGCATGAGGTGTGAAGAGTAAATAGTTCGTAGTAACCTTATTTGAGGTGGTACCTAAGGTTTCACATGGGATGTACTATTTTAGAGGATACCATGATCCATGGGAAAAAGATACTCCCCTTCAAGTATTATAGTTTTCATTGATGTATTTGATAACTCCCTGGTGGTTATTGATATCCAATGGAGTTTTTTAACTTTTATTATATCACACATTCTTAAAAACATTGGTAGGGAATACAAAATTGGGTGGAATCCTATTGGGACATGTTTTGACACCTAATGTGGGACCTTCGTGAACCTAGTAGATTGTAAAAATTTATGTTCAGATAAGGGATCATATTCAAGAGTTTAATGATAGTTTTTTTAGCATGGAGTTTTATAGGGAACCTGAGTTCATTGCCTTTACAGGTGTTACTTTTATGTTTTCCTTTTTTTTGTTCGTTCTATTTCAGTTTGCTGCATATATATGGATATGGATACAGTGGTCAGCCATTTGTGACCATTGTTTATATTGACCTTTATGATCTATCTTAGATTCATATTTTGATATAGTACTACAAGAGGTATTTTGATCAGTTTATTAATCTTCTATATTATTTTTTAATTAATTTCATCCTCTATTTATCTTATATTTAATGTGATTCTACCATTGGTTGTTTTTGTTCACTTCTGCTAAGTCATTTGATTTCTAATACATGATACCTATTAATACATGGACCAGTATTTTATCTCCCCTAAGGGAATATCCTTCCCACAATACAACTTTACATCCTCCCTACTATCCAGTTGTCATTATTGTTCAGGGAGTTCTGCCTAAGGGTTGTGGAAGGCAACCCGATAGCACTATTGAGGTGGATAATTGGGCTGGGGATGCTACAAAAAAGGAATATTACCTGAATTAATGTAATAAACCAAAAATAAAATATGATTGAAATCATTTTAATAATGTTATTTATTAGATAACATTTTTATTAATGTTTTCCATAAAATATGTTTTACAAAAGCTAGTAATCTTGTTGGAATATTATTAAAATGACATTATGGATTAAGTTAATTCTAATGGATATCAATACCTTTAATATTTAGTATATAAAATCTTAAGTAATTATTCCTCAAATAAAAAATCCACTAAAACATATTATTTCCATAAAATTCTACAAAATATCTATAATAAATGTTTACACCCATCAAATACAACATAAAAATATGTTTTGATGTATTGGAAATTATTTTAAATATTAGATTCCTAACTCAATATAGTATCCATAACTCTTAATCTAATATAGATACATATGTTTCTAACATAATATAATGATAGTTAATAATTCATATAACCAAAATAACATTTGAAAATTTTCTTATACAATATAATTATAGAATCCCAACACAAAAATACATTATCAATATTGTAATGGATGATGATTTCATGAACATAATATAAATCTTATGAACAATATAGAAATTATCATGAAATAGTTATTACATTTGTAAATAATGTTTTATTAATCCCAATCATGAATTATTGTTTTAAAAAATTAACTATGTTACGACCATGGAGGTGATATTTCATACATACGCATGAGTAACATTTTAATTTTACATCGATAGTTAATGAAAGGGAATATGTACTATATTACCTTTTGAATATGATAATTATATAATATATACCAAATTATATACTTATATATATTACCCATGTTGTGTGGTTATGAAAAGAGATTCAAGTCACTTTATGAAGGTGGTAGTCCACATGTATAGAAATGATGTTATAATTTTTACGTGAGTGAAATGTAAAGAATGAAAATGATGTATATTATCATTTAATAATGTTAAATGTATCAATAATAACCAAATTATTTCATTCATATCACATATAATCATCAATTTTATTTTTATAACAATCTATGTAATGCATTATAGAAACAAGAATCACATCCCATCATGTTATGGTAGTCAACCATAACATAAGCATAGTTATTATGTCTCATATTGAATGGAAGGTAAATATATATGTGATATACTTACAATATATGTAAAAATAAGATATTAATATCATATATATACTATATATCCATTATCATACATAAACTTGAGATGTGGAAATGAAAAAATGAATGACATTGTTTTGGTGGGCGGTAGTTCTCCATCCACATGAATAATGAAATCATAACCCATTCGATGGAAATGGAAAAGGATATATATTATAACTTTATAATTATAAAATCCATGTATATTTATTATTATTAAGTAGTTGTATTATAATTTTTGAAAAAAAATTGATTGTGGATAATGGATTAAAATCAAGATTCCCATAGAAGAACATTACCTCTTCTTTATGTAATCTCTTTAAATTTCACTAATGGAACCCAAAGTTGGATTTATTCCCTAAATAATTACAGTAAGAATTTTTTAGGCACTTTATGATTTTATTTGGTTAGGGTGTTTGATAGTCATTCTGTTTAGAAGTTGTTAATTAGAGAATATTGGGTTGGCCTTTTATAAGTGTTGTGAGGGGAACACTTATACTTTTTTGGAAAGATTAAATTACAACCCCATTTTCTCGTTTCATTGGGCCCCGATAATAGTTATGTATATATATATTATGCTATAATGTCTCAATATATCATTAAAATTAGTTTGGTTCATGTTTTGGGCAATTCTTACACCATATATTAAATTTTTATCCACTACGGTATAAAGTTGTTACCTTATTCTCAATAAATAATATTAACTATTTTTACAACAATAATGGTCCAAATATATGTTTAACTTTGTAGATAATATATATTATTCATATTCCATACAAAAAATACATTTTATTAAAATTAAGTTCACATAAGTTAATGATTTTAATTTAAAATTATATCAAGAGAAGTGATGAGAGAGTGGGTTTTCATTGTGAAAATATTCAAATGATTGTAATGTTATTATATCATAAATAAAAAAAATTCTTCTACTGAAAAAATGGATTAATAGATTTATAATTGAATTAATTTTATTTTAAAACTACTGTCAAAAATTATTTAGCATTACAAAATATTTATAATAAAATGTATTTTTAAAGAAAATCCATTATTTTCCAGTATTCATTAAAATAATAATCATCTCATAAAACAATAAAAAATACCCAAATATTTAATTTTTATTCAAATATTAAAAATATATTTGAAATTTTAATTTAAATATCTATATTTTTTAAACTATTATTTAAATCATGTTCTCTAAGTGCCACTTAACTACCATATTAAAAATTACTGATTTTTAGGTAAAATTTATTTTTCATTTAAATTATGTTTATAATTATATATAATCACTATATAACCAATAAATGTTTGTAAAATATATACTTTTATAATTTATTTAATCAATTGCATGCCTTAAATTCTAAAGACTAGGTGATTAATATCACCGTAAATGATAAAATTTATAGTATATTGTTGTTTGGTAAAACTAGTTATTGTGTATAACAAAATCAATAAGAGAAACTAAGCCTTATTTTTAAAACAATATAAAATAATTGATTAATTCCATTAAATATATTCAATTTATTTTTTTAAATATTAATTGTACAATAATATCTTTGTATGTTATAATCCTTTTTAAAATTGGTTTTTCATGTCTTACTTTATATCGAACATGATGTTTATATTTTTAAATTTCATTCTGATACATGAAGATATTATTAAAATTTATTTATGGATTAATTCTTATTTAATTTTTTTTAAAAGAATAGGTTGAGTTAATTATTTTGTATTTAAACATATTTTATCATGTATTTTTTTATATCATTAAATTTACACCCACTTCACAAGACTTTTTATACCAGAATTGATATGTGTTGAGTATTTATTCCAAGCCATAAAATAACCCAGTTTTTAATATCAATCAATACATGTTTATGGTAGTTTATTTATGGTTCCAATAAGACTTGGAATCCATGTGTAAAAAATAATTTCATTAATACCTGAAATTTTAGGTTTAACATACACAATATTAACCCTTAGAATATTTAACAAGTAAATGATATCAATCAATCAACATTACCCAATTTTAAATCACCCTAGTGAATGATTTACTCATATATTGAGAGGTTAAAAATTATGGTTTATGATTTTTTGGGAGATGATTTAAGAAGATAAAAAAATGATTTTTCGAATTGATTTTAAATATTTTATGAACATGGATATTAATGTATTTATGGTGGATGAGAATAATCGACGATGAAGAGGTATTCATTATTTTTTAAACAAAATTACAGCTCATAAAATAATATTATTATATTTTAAAGGTAAAAAACTAACGTCTAAAAATAGTGGAGGAAATATATATCCATAAAAATCAAGATTTTATGAGGTACTCTAAGGCCATTTTCACTAATATGGTCAAGCCTATTTATCTTTCTAATATCTAAAATTACAATCCCTTTTAAGAATAGTTGGGTGATTAATTTATAACTGATTGTTGTGAACATTTTTCAATCCAAAACAACCCCTAAAATTATATCAACCATTATAATATTTATAAATCATAATGTCAATATATATTCTAGTTAAATGTTGTAGACATTGATATGGTCTGTTCACCTTCCATTGTTGGAGTCCATTATAATTATTGATCCAATTTTAATGATATTTTCCTTAAATATGTGTTGTTATTTACTTTTATCAAGAGTTTTGAAGACACATAATGTGAATGAATTTTAGGCTAGAGAGATACCCTCAATAAAAAATTTATTACATTTGAAAATTCGGAATATTATATCTTGAAACTCTACTAAAAAAATTTCTGAATCATTGGGTTACTAGATTGGGAGATTATTCAATAATAATAGGATATTTTCAAATACCAGATAGAATTATGGGTTGTATTTTTTTGTATCAATTAGGGAACATCATGGTAGAGTTGGGAAATTCAAATTTTATAGAATTTTTGTTGTAGTTTCTTATGTAATATGGAGATGAATCAATTATTTTGGACTTTTTTATTTGTCCCAAAAAATATAACACCATAGAATGTTTTTTTACTTGAAGGATTTATTTTCCCTTATTATGCAATCTATATAGACCTTTTGATAGCTTAATTATCTAGTAAAAATATTTAATAATGTTTTGGAATATTAATATAGAGAACTAAAAAAATAAGAATCATGTTATTTATATCTTTACCTTGGATGTAATGATCATCCAACTAAACTACAGTGTAATTGAATGAATTCGAACAATGAAATCCTTATTTGTTCTTGATCAAATCATGAACATTGTCTATAAACATGTAATTTTATGTAAAAAGTGAAAAATGGTAGTAATGTGAAATCATTAATGAATATGTAATACCATACCTAATTTCCAATAAACTAGAAATCTTATGTGTGATATGGAGTTATTATTCTTATGGTTGATAACCTTGATGTGGGTTCATTTGAGTATTAACTGAATAACGACTTTTTGAACAAAAAATATGATTAATTAGATACATTTGTAGATAGACAATTGGATATTAATTTTCTAAAAACATTCACTTAAAACCACACTATGAATTATTTATTTTAAATATAGATTGAGTTACTAGGTTGAGAATCATATTTAAGAGAATATATGGGATCCGAGGTTAAACTATTATTGATATAGGTCTGAGTAAGGGAATTACGAGCTATAGTGAATATGTAGATGGGTATAAGGGTTTGTTGGATCTAGGGTCTTCTATGAATGATTTGGAGTATGTTTTTTGTTTTTTGTTAATCCTCTGGGGATGTTCAGAATGTGTACCAACAAAGAGATCATACAGTTCAAGCAGAGAACAATATTGAAGGTCGCGTCATTTCCCAGTGTTTTCCAAATTTTTGGTCTTGAAAATCGTCAAATGTAGAAAATTGTTTTTGGAAAAGAGACTTTCGTGCCGTGTACTTGATGAAGAGAAAACTTTTGCGCCATATGTTTCTCAAGATCAGATCAAGGGAAAATGGCAAAGGGATAAGGGCCTCCCAAGTTTTGGGCTGGTCGCGCAAGTGACCTACATGCCATGAAGAGACTTGCGCGCTGATTCCTAGGAGGACTGGAAGCTTTCGCACCTATTCTTTTTTCAAGATCACAACATTATAATATGAAAAAGTAAAGAAGGTCACGTATGTGTTAGTGTGGTCATGCAAGTGAGAAGCGCGACAGAGACTAGGGAGGATGAGCTGCGCGCCGGAACCTGCGCGTCAAGGGAAGACGTGTGCACCACCGCGCAGGGGGTCCAATTTTCCTATAAATAGGGGACCAACCCTCCTGAATTGTAACTATGTTCAAGACTTAAATATTTTTAGATCTATCATCATGGAAGTGGTTGAGTCGCACAAGTGGTTGTTGGGTCGCGCAAGTAGAGACTCTGCGCCGATTGTTTGATGCACTATCAAGGAAGTTGTGGAGTTAAAGGCACAACGTCGCCCTAGTTTGGTGTTGAAGGAGGCAGTGTCGCACAAGTGGTTTAGTTTCACCTGCACACTGGATTTTTACCGTGCAAGTGACTTGCGTGCCGGGATTGAAACTAGCACGTCGAGCTTGGAGAAGTGTGCCTGGGTTGTTAAAGTACATCTATCCTTTTGAAGCTGTACGAAAGCTGGATGATCACCTCGAACCCTCAGCACAAAGTGAGATTCGTCTTCTGGTGAGATTTGGACTTCAAAAGAGAATCTACATACAACAGATGATTCATTCCTATGAAATGATGAAGAGACCATCAAATCTATAAACTGAGTGTGACTTCACCAAGGGTAGTGAGCTAGAGGGAGTCAAGTGGAGTGACCCGAGGGAAGTAGTGAGCTATCCCTGAACCTTTGTAAAGGCAGTGAGCCTAGGACAGAGTGACTGTGCCCAAACCTTTGTAATCCAAATCTAGTGAAGATTAGTGGAATTATGTATGGATGACCACTTGTCAGCGTAAGCTCCTTGGACGTAGCCCTTAGTGGTGAACCAAGTAAAATTTCATGTGCCATCTCTTTTGCATATGAATGTTCGATTGATGATCATATCCATCATACATGTTCAACTAGTTCTTACCAATGTGGTAACAATATCATTTAGTTTAAAAGAAAATGTTGACACCCTAATTCCCCCCTCCCCACTCAGGGTGTCCCGGGGTCCTACAAGTGGTATCCGAGGGAGGTTGCTGGTGTTGAATCTGTCCTTTGTCACCATGGAGAATGCATTCAATGTAAGGGGAGTCCCTCTCTTCAATGGAAGTAATTTTCATAGCTAGAAGAACATGATTTGATATCATCTAAGATCTCTTGGAATAGAAGTTCTATTTTATACTGTTCAAGGAATACAAGTCACTGATCCAATAGGACTGGCTATTACTGACACATACAGGAAAATTCTTGATTCAGATGCTAAAGAAAAAAATGCACTCACCACAGCACTTTCTGATCAGATCTATCTAAAGGTTATAAGTTTTACATTGGCCAAATCCATGGGGGATAAACATGAAAATATTTAGGAAGGAGATAGAAAAGTGAATGAGGAAAAATTACAATTCATGCACAATCATTTTGATTATCTGAAGATGCACCCAAACGAGAATGCAGACTCATTCTTCAATCGAATTACTAAAGTGGTTAGAGCAATTTGGTGTCTAGGAGAATAAATCAAAGACATAGATTTTGTTAAGAAAATATTAAGAAGCCTTCAACCTCTGTACAATTCAAAGGTGTCAACACTTGACGAAAGAGATCTTTCCAAACTTTCTCTGGATGATCTACTGACCAGCATGATAGCCTACGAAATGAAAGTCAAACTAGAATATTCTACAACTTGTTTGAGCAAGGAAATGGAATTCAAGGCCATGGATAAACTTGAAATCTCAAAAGAAAATAGCATTGAAGATAACAAATAAAAAGATATTATTTATCTCATTACAATGAATTTCCAGAAGGGAAATGAAAATTCCAAGGGAAGTTACCTCTCACATATTTTTGTTGTGGGAAAGTTGGGAACATTTCCTCTCAATGTTTAAGAAAAAACAATGATGAATATAGTGATGATAAGAACACCGAGGAGCCTCGAAAAAGATTTTTCAAAAAGATATACTTCAAATATGGAAAGAAAATAAAAAGGAAGAGTTTTTTCTATGAAGAGGAAGATGGGGATACTGAATTTTGTGAAGAAGAAGAACCCGAATTTAAAACGGGAAAGCATGCTTCCATGATGGTTACAGTTGAAAATTCATAACCCTTGATCAATAAAGATAGAGATAATCAGATCATTTCAAATGCTGATTTGAAGACTCAAATTAAGGATGCTTTTTCCAAGCATCAGAATAAATGTATGAGATGTAATAAGTGGAAGGAAATGGAAGAAGAATCATCATAATATGTTGATGATCTTGAATTTGAGATTGAACGACTAGAAGAACTAGTGAGAGTTCAGTCTTCAATCCATGAAAGCATAGATGATGTTGTGGAACTAAAGCTTAAAATTGATGAACAATAAAAGGTCATAAATGACATTTAATCCAGACAAGAAGAGAATTCCATGACTATTGAGGGACTTGAGGAAGAAGTCACTACTAATAGAAGTAAAATTGAATTTCAATCAATGACAAATGAGGGAAAGAAGAAAATTCATTTTGGATGATTCTCAAATGACTAATTACTATAAATATCTAAGTGTGGTTCCGATGGGGTTGGAAAAATCTTATGTGATCAAAGACCCACTTGCATGGGAAAGAGTGGAATTGGCTGTGATGCTGAGACATCAACTGCTAGAAGTAGAGAGAGCCGAAAAAAAGAAAAGATGGAAGTTGGACATGCGGAAACATTACCTGCAATTCCACAAAATAAACCCTCAATCCAAACTAAAAGAAGAACTTGAAATTATCCTCAATATTTTAGAAATGAAAAACAGTTCAACTATTCTCCCAATGAAGAAGGCACAAGGATAAATTCAATTGAATATTCATTTCCTCCCATGTAGTGTCAGTTCTGTGGTTATTTGGGTCATACCTTGTCATACTGCGAAGAGGCTAGGAGATACTTGAATGGGGAAGATCTGAGAAGTCATCAAAGGAGACCGATTTCATATCCTCCATCTTATAGAAGAAATATCTTCAATGGTTACTGTTTTAATTTTTCTAACTTTGGCCATAATGCTATGTATTGAAAGCAGTGGTATGACAGGAGAAATACATACAATAGTCAAAGACGGGCCAGTTGTCATCTTCTTGATGAGGTTGTTCTAAAAAATAGTTTTTCTCCTCTAGAATAAGACAATGTGTATGAAGAATCGGATTATGTGGAAGAAATTATTAAAAGTCCATTAGTATCCTATGGTCAATCCAAATCTATTGGAAAGTGAAGAAGAAGTTCGAGAAATCCAATCTTGTAGAAGTATCCCTCAAAGAATCAAAGAGCAGCAGCACCTGGATCCTTGATAGTGGATGCTCCTCCCGTATGACGGGGAATGCCAACCTTTTGTTGAATAGTGAAAATAAGGTTGATGGAACAATATAGTTTGGTAATTATGGATCTTTGAAGATTAAAGGTAGTGGGAATACTGCTCATTCTAACGGGGAGCTGAAGAAGACTGATGTTCTTTATGTGGACGGTCTACGCCACAATATCCTCAGTGTAAGTCAACTCTGTTACTCAGGGCTCATAGTAACCTTGAATCAAAAAGTCTGCACTATAAAAGGAAAATTAGGAAATTCTCTTATGAAAGGCTGTAGAATAGATGGAAAATTATATCAGGTTGATAGGAAAGTGAACTCCTGCTATTTATTTGTTGAAAAAGAAAACAATTTGTGGTATCGAAGGCTGGGGCACATTAACCAACAAGACATGAAAAATATAGCTAAGATGATGATAGTAACGGATATTCCCATTCTAAAACATGAAAAATAAATGTCTTGTGATGCTTGTATTCGTGGTAAGCTGGTCTATAGTTCATATCAGCCAATGAAGAAAAGGGCATCTCATATTCTTGATCTAATTCATACAGATGTATGTGGCCCAATAAATGCTGCTGGAACCTATGGAGAAAGGGAATTCATCCTTTTTATTGAAAATTATAGCAGAATGGCTAGTGTAATGGTTATTCACAGGAAGCAACAAGTACTTGTTTGCATGATAATTTATCACTGGATTTCCGAGAATGATACTGGACGAACAATAAAAGTCCTGCGATCTGAAAATGGTGGGGAATACACATCCATAAAGTATACAAATTACCTAGAAAAATGTGGAATACATCATGAGGTAGCTTCTGTGAGAACTCCAAATCAAAATGGAGTTTTTGAGCGTCGGAATCGACAGGTCAACAATATGGCCAGGACTATGCTGATTGAGAGTGGTATCTCTCGCCATTACTAGAAGGAGGCTCTTGAAGCTATAGTTCACATTCAGAATCGAACAAGGATTTATATGAGAGAAATGAAGACACCATATGAATTGTATCATGGAAGGAAGCCTTCGTTTAGATAATTCCATGTTATCGGAATCAAATGTTTCATCTGAAATAAAGAATGAAATAAAGGGAAGTTTGGAGACAATGCTGATGAAGGTATCTAAAGAAGAAACTATGACTGTAGAGAATGGATCAGAACATCACAGGAGAAATTGAAGAGATAAGATTGATCCATCCACCATAATTGGAGACAAGAGTGCACCCACTCAAACAAGAAGGTTGAGGAATAACACGCAATATTCATTTCTGTCAGTTGTGGATCCATCCTCATTCGAAGAAGCTACAAATGATTAATCTGAAGAAGAAACTATGACTGTAGATAATGGATCAGAACCTCAAAGGAGAAATTGAAGATATAAGTTTGATCCATCCAACATAATTGGAGACAAGAGTGCACCCACTCAAACAAGAAGGTTGAGGAATAACACGCAATATTCATTTCTATCAGTTGTGGATCCATCCTCATTCGAAGAAGCTGCAAATGATTAATCTTTTGTAAAATCCATGAATGAAGAAATAGATCAGATTGAAAAGAAATAGACTTGGGGTTTTTTCCAGAGACCCGACGGTCACAATGTGATTGGTACCAAATGGATCTTAAAAAATATGTTTGATGAACATTGAAGTGTCATCAGAATCAAGGCATGACTAGTATTTAAAGGATACTCCCAGATTGAAGGCATTGATGTTGAAGAAACCATTGCTCTAGTGGATATACTGGAATCAATCATGATTTTCCTTTACATGGAACTCCAAAGAGGATATAAAGTATACTAGATGGATTTCAAGACCGCATTCTTGAATGGTTTTCTGGAAGAAGAAGTCTATATTGAACAACCAGTGGATTTTGTTCTTGGTACTGATGGAACGAAAGACTGAAAACTGAAGAAATCTCTATATGGTTTGATGTAGGAACCATGAGCATGTTATTCCCGACTATACTCGTATCTCAAGAAATTGGAATTCAAAAGAGGAGGAGTAGACCACAATTTGTATGTAAAAATTATCATAGAGATCAATTCTTGATTCAAGTCTACGTTGTTGACATTATTTTTGTGGTAGCAAGAAGATATCAGTGGACGAATTAGCTAGTCACATCAAATCAGAATTTGAAATTTCTATGATTGTGGAGCTCACATATTTCTTGGGGCTGCAAGTGACTCAAAAGAAGGATTACAATTTCATTTCACAGGAAAATCATGCAAGGGAGGTGCTGAAGAAGTTTGATATGCAAGATTCCAAACCAATTTCCACTCCAATTGCAGTTGGAACTAAACTTGTAAAACATGAGGATGGGACCTCCGTATATCCCACCACGTACAGGAGGATCATTGGGATCCTACTGTACCTAACGGTGACATGGCCAGATATTGTCTTCGCCACATGTCTTGCAGTCCGCATTCAGAATAATCCAAAGGAGGAACATATGACATCAGTAAAAATATTCATCGGATATATTCATGGGAATTAAATTCTGGATTATACTTTTCTGCAGGAAAGAATAGTGAACTATCAACATTTTCTGATACTGAATGGGCTGGGGATGTTGTGGACAGAAAGACCACCAGTGGTGGTGCAATCTATATTGGGAATAAATGTGTCGGATGGCTGAGCAAGAAACAAGAAAGTACTTCTCTTAATACTGTTGAGGCTGAGTATATCTTCGCTACAAAGGCATGCACTCAGCTGCTATGGATGAAGAAGCAATTGACAGATATTGGTGATGAGGTGAAGCAACCAATGGTGGTTTACTATGATAATAAGAGCACAATTGTTTTTACGAAGAATCCTGTTCAACATTCTCGTACAAAACATATTGAAATTAGGAGTCACTTTATCAATGATAATGTTGATAAAGGCGTGATTAGAATGGATCATGTGGGAACGGATGAGAAAGTGGCTATTATCCTGACCAAGACACTGTCAGCGGATGTGTTTGAGAAGCATCAGTTGAACCTCAGTGTTCAGCCACCTCCTTGTGCATAAGGAGGTTACACAATACCCCTCTCCCCGATTATGATAGCTATTTTTATTTATTCATGGATGTAATGCAGGTTTGTGGGCGAGATACTATCCAGGGGGAGTATGGTTTGAGATGAACAATGAACAAATTACTAGGATTTTAGTTTATTTTAAATGGGGGAGAAAGGAATAAATTCAGGAATGTTCAGGAATGTAATGCTCCTGTAACACAATGTGAATTCAGTGTCATTGATAGGATGAGAAGGATAATATGGAATTCATCGATCATGTACTGATTCATGGGCATTATTGAGACATCCAAAGCACTGGTACCCGTTTCAAGATTCCACTCTTTTTTAATACACTGACCATGGATCACGTAGGCTTAGAGTGTTGGCTGAGTTGATTCTTGCATTTTTGGTTTTCACATGGATAAAGATCTATTGATTTTTTTTGGATTGCCAACAAACCCAAAGTGGGAGATTGTTGGAACCATGTTCTTCTATGAATGATTTGGAGTATGATTTTTGTTTGTTGTCAATCCTAATAGGAAGTTCAGAATGTGTACCAGCTAAGAGTTCATACAGTTCAAGCAGACAACAGTATTGAAGGTGGCACCGTTTCCCAGTGTTTTCAAAATTTTTTGTAATGAAAATTGAAAAATGGAGAAAAGTGTTTTTGGAAAAGATACTTGCACGCCGTGTACGTGATGAAGAGGAAACATGCGCGCCATATTTTTTCAATATCAAAACATGGAAGAATGGAAAAGGGATAAGGGTCGTGCATGTTCTGGGATGGTCGCGCAAGTGACATGTGTGCCATGAAAAGACATGCGCGCCGATTCCTAGGAGGACTGGAAACTTTTACAACTATTGTTTTTCAAGATCAAAACATTAATATATGGCAAAATAAATAAGTTTGCGCAAGTATTATTGTTTTCACACAAGTGAGTACTGTGATAGAGGCTAGGGAGGATGAGTTGCGCGCCGGAACCTGCGTGCCGAGGGAAGACTTGCGCTCCACCGCCCAGGGGGTCTAGTTTGCCTATAAATAGAGGACCGCCCCTCCTCATTTGTAATGAAGTTCAAGACATATAGATTTTTTGAGCTCTCGTCGTGAAAGTGGTTGAGTCGGGAAAGTGGTTGTTCTGTCGCGCAAGTAGAGGATGCACGCTGATTGTTGGTTGCACGATCAAGGCAGTTGGGGAGTTAAATGCGCAACTTCGTGCAAGTTTGGTGTTGAAGGAGGCAGTGTCACGCAAGTGGTTTGGTGTCACCTACGCGTTGAATTTTTACTGGGAAAGTGACTTGTGATCCGGGATTGAAACTTGTGCACTGTGCTTGGAGATGTGTGCCAGGGTTGTTAAAGTACATCTGTCCTTTTGAAGCTGCACGAAAGCTGGTAGATCACCTAGAACCCTTAGCACAAAGTTATATTCATCTTCTGGTGAGAATTGAACTTCAATAGATCATCTAAATACAACAGAGGCTACATTCCTATGAAATGATGAATAGACCTTCACGTCTATAAACAAAGTGTGACTTCACCAAGGGCAGTTAGCCAGAGGGAGTCAACGGGAGTTTCCCGAGGAAAGCAGTGAGGTATCTCTGAACCGTTGTAAAGGTAGTGAGCCTGGGACAGAGTGACTGTACACGAAACATTGTACTCCACATATAGTGAAGATTAGTGGAATTTGGTATGACTGGAAACTTGTCGGCGTATGCTCCTTGGACGTAGCCCTTAGTGGTGAACCATGTAAAAATTATTGTGTCATATCTTTTCCATGTTAATGTTCGATTTTTGATCATATCCATCATACAGTTTCAACTAGTTCTTACCAATGTGGGAACAAGATCCTTTAGTTTAAAAGAAAATGTTGACACCCTGATTCAATCCTCCCATCTCAGGGTGTCCCGGGGTCCTACAGGTTTTGTGTTCAAATAAAAATTATGTTTGTTTATTCTTATAATAAACCTATGATATTAAATTTATATCTCTCATGTCTTTTCTTGATGGATGGAACTAGCTTGAAAAAAAGTTAAATATGGGTGCAATCGATAATTTAATGATTAACTCATTGCCAACCCACTATTATACGAGAGGAATGGAGAATATAATGATTATTCAAAATCATCTACAGTGAATGATATTTTGAAATGTTACTATATTAGAAATATTTAATTCACCAAATATAAAATGGATAGAGTATGTAGAAAATTTAGTTAATGTATATGATAAAATAAGGGAAATTAAAAAATATATATGTGAAAATGTTAATTGTGTTACCAATGAAATTTACTCTACAGGTTACGAAAATTATTTATTTTAGGATGAGGGAGGAATCAATCATAAAAGTATCATAATAATATTAAGGGGTTATATAGAACAATGGGAGAAGAATGTATGAATCCAAATTCACCACCGACTATCCAATTCATAAAGAGAAATGAACCTAAAAATAAACAAAATCAGTGATTTATCCCAAGGATTACACAAATTCTAGGCATGAAAAACAGAACAATTAAGAGATTATGATGGGTAATGTTATGTTTTTAGTAATTATTTTTATTGTTAAAACTAAATTATCCCCTTTAAAATATTCAATATAAGAAATTTAACATAGACACTCCATGTCACCAATAGTACTTCCTATGTGTACCAACCTGATGTATCATTAAAGAAATAAAAAATAAATTTATATGATGGTTTCATATAAAAATATGTCTATTGGAACATAAATATAATTTTTGGTATTATAGATGGATTTGAAATGATTATAATATTGGATTAACTATTTCAATAAAACTATATATTCACCAATAATTATTAGATTACCCTCGATATCCTATATATTTGAAAAAATGGATGAGGGTAGTGGCAAAAATGAGAGTCTTATATGGAGAGATATCAATGGAACAATAATAATATACAACAACAATGGATTCTATTAATTTTTATCCATGTATTAGGAACCAATATGCTTGGGCCCTAATTTTTTCATAGAATTTTAAACCTTTATAAAATTGGTGTATATAGAGTAAAACCATCAATCACAACCTCTTGGGTAATATATTATATTGGTAATGTGATAATAAGAATTCCACTTGGGGAACTCCTTGATAGGAATTATTCAAGTCTTAATTTGGATTCCATAGATCATGAAATCCCAAGTAGTATCTAAGGATAATAGTTCAGTTCTAGGACGACCAAATTCGGGATCAATAAGTGCCACATTGAGTAGACGTGGAGTGGAGTCCACCCCTAAAAAACCATTTGAATATGTTTTTTCATGGGGTATAAAATAATGGTATTGGTATAAAATGTTTGCGAGGAGATCAGTGGTTGTCTATTGTGGTTTGAGAGATATGCGAGGGGTAAGATATAAATAAATAAGGATAGTTCAATCGAGATAACTACAACATAATTTTTAATGATAAGATTGAAGGGGGAACAAAATTATCAATATAAGGAGTATGAGTACCATTCAACATCAAAATAATCTTTCATCCAAAAAATTATACTAGAAATACCATGTTGACAAACCATGAGGGATAATGGATAGTTGTGTATGCTATATCTTTTGTAATTATAGGGAATCACATTTAAAACCATAGTAAAATTCATGAAAAACTATCATTGAATGTAGGAATATAAAGTTTAAAAAATATAAAATATTTCATAACCCCAATCCATGAGAGGTATATAACTCAAAATTTTTGGAAAAAAAGAAATATAGTTATTTTGATTATTATAAGTGAATATATATGAATGTAATGTATTTAAAATAATTTAATCATTATATGCATTAATTATACTCTAAACAATTATTATTAGAAAATGATATTTTAATTTCAGAAGGTAAAATTTATTATTGGGGATGATATGAAAATGGTGTTTTTAGGACACTTTATAATAATAATAATAATTATATAATTAACATATTTAATCTAAATGAACATATATTAGTCATTAAAAATGATTAAAATAAAATTTATATGTGTTCCTTATGTTATATGAGATAATATAAAAACAAAGTATTCATTAATTAGTGATAAATTAAAAGAAAATAACATAAAACTATGTACCTTATACAATAAAATATTACACATAATGGATCAAGTAAATCCATCGAAATTTAATCCATCAATAGGGGAAATATATAGGAAAGAAGAAAATATTCAGGAGAAGAAAATTTCTTAAATAATTATCACCGTTGAGGATCAAAAATATCCAAATGACACCTATAATTATATATAGAACCTAAAAGGATCAATAATTATGAAAAACCAGTACTATGGTATAAGAGATTTGCATTGAAAAGTGATATTGGAATAGAAAAAGAATTAATTATGATTAATTATATGAATAGAATATGATCATTTTAAATATGGTAATTGAAAAATGTATTTTGGTCATTTATCAAATAAGAATACAAAACAAGTTTATTTATAAGTAGTAAATTTTAAATAATATAAAATAAAATGAAATAATAATATTATATTAATATATATATATATATTTATGTCATATAAATATTAATAATATTAATATTAAAATATGATATGATATATAAATATATAATACTAATAAATATTATAAAATTAATAGTAGTGGTTAAAATTATATAATAAATAACTAATTATAATGGTATTTGTTAAAGATAATTTATTGTAAATGTAATTTTTCAGTTTTTTAAATAATTGATTAGTTAATTATTATATATTTTCCCCTAGAATATTATATAAAAAACATTAAAAATATTATATATGAATTATATATTAATATATTTTGAATTATAATGTGATATTTAATAATATTAAAAAAACGTAAGGTTTTGGAAATATCATTTTTCAAAAAAAAAATATATTCCCATTATATTTCTTTTTATCATTTAAAATTTTTGTTTAGAAATTTTATAGCATGAAAAGAGAACACTTTTTTCTATAAATTGAAAAATAGTTAGTGTTATTTCTAATGATATTTATAAAATAATTATTATTTAGGTAAATAATGAAAATTTCTAATTTTAAATAAGTGTGTAGTTTTAAAAAAATTTCATACAATATTTCAATGAATTTTTTTAAATCATTTTAACAATAAAAATTATATTTCAAAAATTTAAATTCATTGCTTTAAAATACTCGGTTGATATATTTAATCCTTTCACAGGATTTTTTATAATTTAGGTAATGTTTTAAAAAAAATTACTTTTCATCTATATCTGATAAAAAATTCAAATTATTGATTTATTTTATGAATGTGTTTTAATTTTATTTAAATATAAAATCAATAAAATTAAAAAATATAATGACATTTAAATAAATATTTATTATAATTTTATATTGAGCATAAATCTTTGAATAAAAATATATGTTTTTCTAAAATGATATTTTGTTCATTACATGGGCTGTGTGAAAATAAAATTTTCATTAATGTTAATAATTTAATTGATTAATATGAATTCATGTGTAAAATGTATATATAAAAATTATATAATAAGGCTCTTTTTTATGCACAAAAAATAAATTTTATATGTAAAAATTAGTTACTTTTAGAAAAACAAATTTTTTTATGTGGACATCAATGAGTATATGAAAAAACAAATGAATATAACATGTGTGGATCAATTTTATAGATGATCCATCCACCTTTATTTATCCTAAAATATAATATTTTCCACTTTTACTTCCCATTCTATGTGAAACATATTATCTATATTAATTAATGTGTAATATGTACCAAAAGGATCTTCTCTCAAAATATAATAGTAACCCTCACCACTAACCCTATTCAAACATATTGTAACCCAAGGGAATATTTGATACTATATCCTACTCTCCTTTATTATCTTTCCCCATGTCATAAAATATTTTATCCTTCTATAATACCATGATATGATTTCAAATGTTGGGGCCCAAATATTATAATTCAGGGCGAGAAGTAATATGTCGAAAACACCATATTAATTCATTTTTATATCGATGATTGAAAAATAGTTATCGAAATGGGATAATTATAACACCAAAATTTTTATTTTTTGAATGTTTTATACTAATCATTCATCCATTTCATTCCTTCCCCAAAATCATTGATAAAAATGAATATGTTTCCATTTGTGTGTACCTACTAAAAACTTCATGAATGGAATGTCCAATTATTATTCAACATCAACCACATATGTTAAATAAAGGATATATTCTAAGAAAATATGATTTTTATTAAATTTTAATGTTTCAGAAATGATCATTTATATTATTTTATAACTTCCTTCTAATTTGAAAAATTAAAAGTGGCATCCATGTGTACATGTATACTATTCCCTCTACATGATGATGTTTATCTTTCATTTTCAATACATACTAACATGTCTAGAATTATATTATTAGTTTGTGCATAAAATTGTTATTTTGTAAACCAGTGACATTAAGGAATGATGGTATTAGACATTACATAATAAATATTAACAATACATGGTTATAGTAAATTTAAACAGTAAAAAAGCAAACATCCAATTACCTTTTTTAATAATTTGAGTGAATTCATGGGAAAATATTAACCAATATAAATTAAAATATAATAAATTAAGTATGGAAAATATAATCTACAAATATGGTGATTATTACACTCTTTTAAAACACTTTTACCTTGTTAAATTTTCCATGATTGTTTATGTGAAATATTTTGATTAAATTATAGCAACTTATGTAATCAGTAATATTTTAATAAATTGGTGAAACATGATATAAAATCAAATATATATATATAAATATATATGGATAATGTTTTTATGAATTATATAATAGAAATAATTTTATTATTTTGGTACTTAAAAGTATGTTTAAAGTTCATTAAGACACAAGGAAAGGGTTTTGAACTCAATAAACCTTCCCTAATTGTTGGAATTATTTTACAAACCAATATTCACTTATATAGAGTGACTAATTCTCTATTAATTTTAAATTCATAAATTTGTATTTATCCTAAAAAATTCAATTCAATTCATTCAATTATTTTTTACTTCCTTTGAATGATGTCTTCCCTAGAGTATGTGGTTCTTTTATAACTCTATTTTTATTCATCATTTATAGTGTTTCTCCTTGAGTTTTATCTTTAATTTAATATATTACAAACTATTATTATCATATGATATCAACATTGATTAAAATATTATTTGTTTTATCTTTTTAATAGTTTTGGAAGATGAAACTACGATAAGAATAATCTCCATCCACTTAAATGATAATTTCCCGTCCTTGTATAAAATTTCACATCCCAAAAGCATTATCTATTTTTATTGGAAAACTAATTAATTTTCATCTCATGTGAACAAAAAATTTATATTATCCATAACAAAAATTTATGATTCATTATTTTTATGAAATTGAACTTCCGAAAAAAATAAAAACTGAAAAATTGATATCAGGTTCCTCCTTTATGACATTCCATTTACATATTCCATTTACTTTTCTACGTTTTGTGAAATATATTATTTATTTATTTATTTATTATATATATATCCCTAATATATATTCCTTCATAAATATATTTTTCACTTATGTATTTATACATGTTTTTAATTCCCTTCAAAATTATCACTTTTATGTAATATTTTTTTAAGAAATGATTCCATTTTATTGTCTAACATCAACCATGATCAATATAAAATGAGTTTTTACCAAGAATAACTAATAAATACATTATTATTTTTCGATAAACATTTATAAAAAACTTTTATTTTATGGAAACCATTATTTTCTTTTCTAAAATAAAAAGATCTAGTGCTTATTTCATTAAGGTTTTCCCAGGTGGACTGTTTTTATTCTTTCTTCTCATAGGTACATCATATGAAATCATTTTATTAGGACCCTATCTAAATGAAATGTTATTTATTTTTGAATATGAAAAAAAATTATTTAATTCATTCTTTAAATGGGTATCCTAATGATTCATCCACTAGTTTTACATTCATTTATAATATTGAATCAAACTTTATATTCATGTCGTTGATCATGGTTATGATTGAGTATGTATTATTTTTTGTCATGTGGGAATCATTTATAAGATTTTATTTTTTTATGGGTGAGGCAATAATTATATATCAATTATTATTTGGGTAATGAATTATATATCATTACATGTTTGTATAGTATTGTGGAGCGAACCCAATCCCTAATGATAATTTTTCAACATTATTATGATTGTTTTATGAGTGAACCTTGACATATATTTATGTTATAAATTTTTATGTTTTTTAAATATTTTCATGATAAAGTGATATGATTTTATTATTGTTTGTTTCCATAAATATGATCATTCTCTTTATGATATATTGTTATGTATCATATATCTAATGTCATGATATACTGCAATTTGTATTCTGTTTTTTGGAAATTCTATATTCACCTTTTACTTTTTTATATTCACCAAGATATCCTTTGTAGATTTTGGATGTTATATGGAAGTTGGGAAAAATAAAAGGAACTATAATAATGATTATAATCTTTTACTTTTGATGATTTATCATTATGATTGGTCTTAAAAAAACATGGAAAATTTTGATACTCGGGTTTTACTATTGTAAAATTATTAATTGAATTATGAAATAAGTTTTGTTTCATGATTTTATAGTAATATATATTTTTATCATTAACCCATATATTTATCTAATGGTATTTTTCTTTTTCATTATTCTATCAATTATATTATTGGGTTGCGGGTGGGGAATTTGATTGAGGTTTCAGTATAGTCATTTCATAGGGTGACCACATCCCATCACAACAAAATTAATTTTCGCAACAGAACACATTTAAAAAAATATACAATTAAAAATATCCTTATGGTAATTTAATTCATTCATCATTATAATTTTTTATTATTAATGAATTTTATTTTCATATGGGGTTTTATTATTTAAATCATTAAAAAATATATTTCTTATTCCTATCAAAAAAACCATTGAAAAAACGTGTGTCTTTACTCTATAATTAAAACATGATATCACATCAAATTATTTCATCATAATTATAAAAGTCTATTATAGGTAATTATTTTTCAAGACATGATTTTATGAAACTAAATAATCAAAAAGTAATTAATTTAGGGTTTTCTATATATCCTAAAGTGTACCTTGAATGTATAGTGGAATTTTATCCATTGTTACAAATTTATTCTTCTACACAATTATTTGATGATAAAGATTCATAATAAATTTTAGTGAAAATTAATTAAGGTAAATCATTATTGAAAATTAAATTCTTAAACACTTCCCATTTCATGTATTATATTTTTCCTATCACCACATTTTCTCTATTTTAACCCCCTATTGATTATATTCAACTACCAAATAAGACACTTAAAAGTGAAAAATCAAATGTTTTGAGCACTGTTGAATTTAACATATCATTTATATATAATTGATTTATTTATTATCAATAACTAGATTAGATGACCCACTGATTTAAGGACTACGTTAAAGCATAATTGATTCAATATTGATATGTTTGTTCATTTGGTTATTCGGATGTTTACCATGATTTATGTAACCTATACTAGCTTAATTGTGTTAGGTTAGAATATCTAAATAGTTATCAAGATATCTTACATTACATTTTATTTCATATGAGGAAAATCATTTCATTGACCACAATATTCATTTTTTACAAATTTAATTATTTATCCAATCATGGAAAAAATCCTAAAAATATAGTGAGAGTATCAAAAATAAATACCAAAATTGTGTAATTATATGATAATGGAATTAATTATTAATATTTTTTAGATTCGTACAGCTTCCTATCAAACTAAGACACATTAGATTCATCCTATATCACATTGGTTTGTCAATGATTTTCCCATGTTCAATTCTATGATTCCTTATAAAAAACACTTAAAATTCATAAACCATACTCTAATAACAAATGATGGGATGCGAAAATGACATAGAAACATATACCATTATTTGAGATGATTATTCAATACATCTGAAAAACAATACATGACACCAAAATATATTGGTTTAATGTTGTTGAATACTATATATATTATAAAATAATGTGATGAAAGGTCATAAATATCTCATAATATTTTATCCTCATGGAATACCCCTATTATCTATATCCTATATAATACAAAAATCTAGGAGAAATGGAATCAGAATTACACATGGTTTCAGATGTCCAATAAGGTTAAACATCAAAGATCTCATCTAATGATCATTTGTGAGAATAAGATAAGAATATGTGTATGGGAAAATGACCATTACTTATGAAAAATAACCAAAATTTCATAGAACATAAATCCATAATCTCTTCTGATGTATCTTTCATAAAAAATATATTGGTTATTATAGTGTGGAGTAATAAAAAATAAATCTAAATCAATAAGATAATATAATATGAAAAGAACAAAATTTATGGAATTTAGAATATAAAAAAACACTAGAAAAATATTATATGTCAACAAAACCAAAAAAAACCATGTTCCACATAGTAGGCTTAGACTAACTGAATGTGTTGTAACACCCCAATATTTTATAGTATATATCTTTTTGAAATAAAGGTAATCTCATAGATAGATAGTATTTCATGCAGTACCGAGTTGAAATAAAGTATGATATATTATTGTATTACAATTAGAACATAGATATTAATAAAAATTCCAAACAAATTAAAAAAAGAAATAATAATGTTGTACATATTTATTAAATCATTTCATAGATTACCAATAAAAAGATTAATCATTTGAATGTAAAAAAAATTTATTCCCAGAAATTATTGTGGGGCATTAAAAATATTTATTTCTTGATAAATTATGTTAGTAACTATTGTTTATTTATTATATGAAAATTTACATTTTATATATTAATTAATTTTTTTAACAATTATCAAGTGTTTTCATATGGAATAAGATATGAATATATCCATGTTTTTTCTTAAGGAAAGTTTATCTAAATTTTTTTTTCATCACTGTTTTTACATATACATTAAAATAATCATTTTCCACTTATAATAATATAATTTTATTAAATTGATTAAATATTTATAATCATGAGGCAAAAATATGGTATATATGTCCATTTTATTTTTTGGAATTATGAATAGTGAACGTGGTAAATTTTATCACCACAGGGAAGGGTATATTTCATGATCTAGGTTATTCTTATTTTATAAGGACAGATTTTAATATCATAATAAATTCTAGATTAATGAAATTTGATCATAACCCCATTTGTATAAAATATATATTTTAAATGGATTCATGTCCATAAAAGTTACACATATAATATTTAAATAAAGGAATGTTGCAAAATGAATCTATATTTGTTTTATATATCTAATATGTGGCCACATCAGTACAAAATAATGTTATTGATAAGTCTAAATTTCAAATTTTATATCAACTGATATTATCTCTATGATGATAATTTATTTTTAATTTTTAGTAATTATATAACTACCTTAAATTCTTCTATAATACTAAAAAAAATTTATTCAGTTAATATAAAAATTAAATTAATTTTATTAAAACTATTAAATGATATATAAATTTATTAAATTATAATAATCATGATTTATTTATGAATAAGAGCTATTAGTAATTTTTAAAGAATTTATATTCAAAATAAAAAACTTCTCTTTGAATTGATGCCAAATTATCTGAATAATATAAAAAATTGGATATAATAATTAGTAATCCATAAAATAATTTATTGAATTAAATTAAAAACAAAATAATATTGAATGATAAATGAGTGGAAATTATGAGGCTGGAAATTTTATCCCTTGTTTATTAATGAGTATATAGGTACATTATATGTAACATAATTACCCATTAATAGAGAAAAATTACTTACCTTTATTATTTTTAAAATCACATAACTAAGGGGTTTAAATAAAATCTATGGATTAAAATAAAAAAAATAAAAAATATTATTTCTAGATGATATTTACACCATATATAGTCACAGTATGAAATATATTGGAATTTGGTAACATTTGAGAAAGAGAGTGACTTTATTTTAATTTATTATTGTTAGAAATTGAAACAGTGGTGTAACACCAACAGAGTTAATGATATGACTCTTATAAATTTATTCTATTTAAAATCTTATGATCTTAAATAAAACCTAATATACTGATAAATATTTGTATTTAAATAGGGCCACTATCACCTTGCCATTGGAATAGTTGGAATGAATGAGATTTACCAAATTATTAAAAAACAGTTTAAACATTTTTATAAATCGAATTCATTGATTACCAATTAATTATAGATAATAATGAAATCCTATTGAACATATATGATGATTAAAATTAGTTTTTTATACCAAAAAGGACATTTTATCTTTAAATATTAGTTTAAAAACTATTAGTGAATGTTATTAGAAATATTTTCATATGATATATTCAATAAAGTATTTTAAAATTCATCCCACATGTTTGATAAGATTATGATAAGAATAAATACAATTTGAAGATTAAAAATTTATCATTTTTTAAATGTAGTTTTGTCTCATTCTAATGGTAAACATATATTAAATATAGCTTTTGAAAAAACTCATATGATTTATTTGACAAAATGATGTTAATATTTTATCATGGAAAATCATGATTAAATTATGGTGAATGTTTTTCACTTTTATGATAATTTTTATTTTCTGATGCATATTGAAAAATAATTAATTTTAATTAAACATTGAATTTTATAAATTATATTTTTTTAGTTAAGTTATATTTTAATTTGGTTTTAAAAAATAAATATTTCAATATAATTCCATAAATCCAAATTTGTTTTTTCAAATAAATTTCCCATAAAATTGGATATAAAAAAACTCCAATGTTTTGAACTACCCATGTTAAAACCATACCTTTTCATTCTTTGTATCAGTATAATATTATATATAATTATACCAATTATGTGATTTTAATATGATAAAATGGACTAAATATTAGTAATATTATTTTTTATATTGTCTTATAATTATAGATTTCTTTTTAGTTATTAAATAGTTTTCATGGAAAAATTTATTTAACACAGTATTGGTAAAATATTGATAGGGGTTAACGTTGAATGGTAAAAAGATTGAAATTCATATAAATTAAAAACAATAATAGTAATTTAAGGAATTATTCATCCATAAAAATGGTAAAGGACATTAATTATCATCCAATTTCAGGAATAATAATTCCTTTTCCACATGATCCGCTTTAAATATTAAATAATCATTATTTAAATAACATAATCCCACCTCTCCTAGAGTATAAATAATAAACCTACCAACCACATTTCATATCAAAATACATGAATATCATTAAATTGCTACTAAATTTCTTCTTCATCACTATCCCCTTGTCTATGATCTAATGGACTTAAAAAAATTCCATTCCAACATCCTTTAAGAAGGGATCTAAAGGAATCTCACCGAATAATATGTAATGTTCCTCATCGAGCATTTTATATTTTTTTAATTCTTATACACTTAAAATATTCTTTTATCCTACTAATATAATACCCTATATATAATAAATATACTGATATGTTTTTATTTCTTATTTATGACCTTGAACTTCACACACATCCATCAAATTGGATACGAAATCATCATTTGTGTTACCGAGGATTATCGTCTTACGAACCTATGTTTTTCATTATCTATTAAAACTTTTCAAGTATAAAAAAATTGTTGTATATATAGATTATATATTTTATATATGATATTTATAATTTATTTATGATTAATTAATTATTATATAACACATAACTTTATGGATTCCATTTTTTTGGCAATATGATAACATTATTTGTGGACGTGAGTACTTCCACCTCCTCAAAGTAATGTGATTCATTCATTTTATACATGGAAAGTATTAAGGAAGAATTTGATTATCATATATCTCATAAATGACATAAATATGTCACTGTATTTACAACATACATATATATCATTTAATTATATTTTATTCAATATGACAAGAAAATGGAAATATTGTTCATGCCTATGTACGACCTACCATCGCCATGAATAGTGAATTCAATTTACAATCACTAAATATTTAGTATTTTTAAAAATACATATATAGGGATCATATATGATATTAATATCTTGATTTAAAATGTTTAAACTATAAAATAATTCTAAATGTAATAGGAATAAAAAATAACAGGTTAAATCATAATAAAAGTAGTTAGAACCTAGAACAAAGTAAATATTGGTAGATTATTCACCAAATTATAATAATTTCTTAGAAAAGGGATATATGTGATATATTAAATAATAATATGGTTCTATAATTTGGTAATAAAAATCATAAAACAAGTATACTATATGTTATAAGACTTTTGACTAAATGGAAGTGTATAGTAAGGGTTTTTCTCATCTCACTTTTACTTATCTAAGGTATATAACTTATTCAAAATTTTTTGTTGTATGATTTATATAATTCCCAAGAATTTATTTTATATTCATTATCAATAAATTTAAGGGTTTTTACATATTCAATTTATTTTATCTCTTTCATTTGGTGTATAGTTTCAATGTATCAAAAGCGGTGATGAATGTTTTGTAACAATTTTCCTTTTTTGAGAAAATATTTTTTTATATACCATTATTATTTTATGAGGTGTATATAATACTCATTTAACATGTTATAAATTTTTTTCCCATATTATCATGATATTTTAGGTTTCATTAAAGGTTACTACTTCATTGGGAATTTGATACATATGTTACAAAGTGGAATGAGACACTTTGGAATGATTAAAAATTATTTTCCCCAAAAAAAATCAATGATCTCATTTAATGTATTTTTATATATTTAAACATTATTATAGAATAATTAACATAATTTATGATTATATATAATGATATCATCTTACATATTTTAATAATATTTTATTGATTGGTTTGACTGTGGGTATGCTACCATTCACCACATTACTCTGGATGGTTTATGACTATGTTTAAATAATGAGAGTTGTTAAAAAATTTATACAAGTTTCCATAAAAATTTCCAGGTTGAATATGTACCACTAATTTCATAATATTAATTTATTAGACTTATTAACTGATGGGTGATGTCCTATATAACCCCTCATGGTATTGGTAGGATTCATTTAAAAAATAGACATGGTTTTGGACAAGACAATAGAGAATTATTATATTATTAGTATGAATACTTAACGGTATTTTATTCTGTCTAGGAATAATTTATATTATTATATTCTAGTAATGAATCCTTTCTTTCATGTCATGGATTTACATTTTAATTAAATAAATTATTATGGATTCAGTTATAAATTTTTTTTTCTGATTATTCAATTAGTTAGGTTATTCATGGTTAAATTATAATTTTATGTGATTATTTATATGGAATTATATTATCATATTTTATTCCTGTCATAATATGCTCACATTATTTAATAGTGGTAATTTTTTTATTTATTTTCATTTCTTTATTGTTTTATCGTTATGTACTCATGGGTTTCCCTATAATTATAACCCTTATATTGAATCTGATTCAACCCCATTCATATGGTCTATTTTACCCCAGGTTTCCATGAAGTTTATAATGATTTCTTTGAATAGTTACACTAAAATTAATATTAGTGTTATCGGCAAAAATAGTTTTGAATTTTGTTTCCAAAATTCAATTTTAATTTAAAATATGTTTCTAGTTTATTAAGACTATAAAATATTCTATCCTTTTTGTTGCCTTGTATCAATTACAATGTAATAACATAAGGAAGTGACTTTGGGATACTGAGGTCTAAATTATTATAGTTGTATTTAGTGAAATTGTACAAGAAAACATTATAACTATATTTATGAAAATATAAATTAGATAATGAAACCCAATGAAATTATTTTGAAATATATCCAAAAAAACTGGATTTTTAGAGGATTTATTGTACAAAAAATTTCAATTTTGTAAGTGTGATTAAATGGTTTTGAGATAATATATTATGATTCATAATGTTATGATCTACACTACTATATTCCATTATTAATAATTTTTACCAAGTTGAAGGAAAAGAAACTGTATCAATAAATGTAATCCATGTAGGGATATCCCTCTTATTCAAGATAATGATGATGGAGTAGGAGCTGCAACTTGTGATGAAAGAAAAATGACTATATTGGGGTAGCTAATTGAGGTTAATAGAAATAACCATACCTATATAGAAAAGTCTTGTATCCAATGTAAAGGAACCATGTTATACTTATTCATGAGATAATAACTTATATGATTTAATGGGACTAAAGATACATTTGTAGATGTGCAATAGATACTTCTATTAGAGAATAAATTTCTAGCTTTGGGATGTAACGAAAGGGAGAAGGTTTTCATAGATTTTTACCATTTGTCAATAGATAAAAATCAATTGTGTTTATTAATTCAAAACACAATGATGGTTTAAGAAATTAAAAATATGTTATGTAAGTATTTTAGGAATATTTTCTTAGTAAAATATATCCATCTTAAACCAAGAGATGATATATAGAGATAGTTATTGAATATGATATAAAAAGGGAATGACAATGTTTCTAAATATGAATCCAACTTTATTAAGTTTTGAAAGGCATGATGGGACTACATAACCTACCCAAGATGAATTATAGATCAATTGTTTTATGTTTTTAAGACATTTATCTATAGGTAACTACTCTACCAACTATTCTCATCATATAAGGATATAGTATCATTTGTTATCTCAACAAAGAATGAATTATCAAGGTCTTATGATAAAAATGGTAAGAAATAGAAGAATATAATGGTGAAAAAATAGTTTTATAAATTGAATATGGGAAAGAAATTGTTTTTAACATGTGATACTAGGTGAAGGAAACACCATTAATCGTGGTTAAAAATAAAATTTTCTTTTTTCAATTATGGGGAGAAATGACACTATTCTTGTAATTTATAAGAAAATAAATATTTTTCCCATTTTCAATGCGTCCACTATATGGATATCAAGAACTTTTAAAATGAAATCCCCAAAGAGTTAAGGAAATATAAATGAGAAGAAGAAAATGGATCATTTCTAATATTATGTTGTTACTACACTCAAAGTATAATAATTAAAATATATCTATTTCTAATTATATGAATCATAATATATATGAGGATTGTACTGCTATATTTCATTTTTAAGGATTTAAACTAATGAATCATCCTATTAGGGTTTTAATGTGGTAAATGTATTTATATTTTAGGTATGTTATTATTAGATTTATATTATGTTGTTTTTAGATTATTATGTTATTTTAATTTTTGAAATTAAATAACCGTCCTTTGAAATTTAATTTTCATTGAATATTCATAGACAAATTTTTCATGAGTTGTAAAATTATCTACATATGGTATATATTAAGTTGAACATTGGATATTAATTTATTAGGTTAAATTACGATTCACCATATTTGAAAACATGTGTTAACCATTTCAGTTATAATAATCATTTACAAGCGAATTGAAAAACTTGTTGATCATATGATTCATAAAAGTACTTCATGGATCAAAAATTCAAATTGAATAAATAATTTTTGTCATAAGATATGAAGATAAATTATAAGTAAACCCATCCATAGGATTATATTATTTTGATGATATCGAAATAAAAAATCGATCATTATTTTATAAAGTGCGCATCTTTATAGTAAAATAATCTCTTCACACTGGGCATATAATCTGGAATAGAAAACACTATTCATTTAATTTGACAACCATGAAATCAATTTCATTTTTAACCCATAATAGAATTATGTTTTTTTGATGGTAGGAATTTTGAATACTGTGTTCTTTATAACTCTCTATCAGAACATGATATTTTTATTTATCATTCATGTCCAAGTTGTCACTTACCACTAATGTTATCCTAATCAGAAACCTAATTTTTATGGGGGCCTTTTCTTTTTCTTATTAACTGTTATTAAAAAATGTTTTATTAACATTATTTGTGTTGTGTGTTTCTCAAAAAGGTATTTTTATATTTGAACCATTATTTTTAGAAGTGAAATTTCAAATTAAGAGGATATAGATTATTGAAGGTAGGTAGGATGTAGCATCCCATGATTTTATGAAATTTCTATGTTAAATAAATCTCTTTTATATCTTATGATCTTAAATGAACCATGATATAATATATAATGTTATTATTATTTGATGACTTCAATCACCAATCTGTTTTAATTGTGGGAATGAATGAGATTAACTAGAATATGAAAATATCGTTTAAAAATTCATATAAACTGATCTCTCTTGGAACCAATTATTTTGGAAAAATACAGAAATCCAATTAAACATAATGTATGTTTTTTATTAAAAAAAATATTTTTATGACCACAATGACATTTTATGATAATAAATTAAATTCTTAATAATAATATAAATATATTAAGGAAAATTTTATTTTATATATTCAGTCAAGTGTTTATATATCCATCCCACAAGTTCGATAGGATTGAGATAAAAATAAATCCAATTTTACAATTAAAAAAGATATATTTTTCTATTTGTAGTTTGTCCACTGTTAGATGGTGAACCTATTTCAAATAAAAATACTGAAACTTTTATATGTTTTATATAGAAATATAATATTTTTTAATGCTATATATGAAAATTATTTTAGGGTGAATGTTTTTTATTTTTATAATAAGTTTTATATTTTGATGAACAGTGAAAAATATACAATTTTAATGGAAAACTACACATTCTTATAATTATTTATAAATTAGAATTATATTATAAATTGGATTCAAAATATAATTTGTTCAATTAAAAATCATTAAAATCAATATATTTCATTAGAATCAACTTCACATTGAAATTTGATATAAAATCAATTCAATTTTATGAACATTTCACTTTAATATGCCATTTTTAAATTGTGTTTATAGGTCAAATTTAAATTCCATTTTTTCTGATTACATGAATTTAATTTTGTAAAATGTGTTCCCTATATGTAATCAAAATTTCAATATTTTGTATTATGGTCAATTTCATTTTATGTATATAAAATTCATCATTGTAATAACATTATATACGAAAATATAAGAAAAATAGTTACATGGGTTAATGTTAAATGGTAATGAAATAACATACCCAAAAATTTCGATATTTAATTGTTAAATGAGGGTTTTCCTGAAAATAAAAATTATCCAAAAATATTTATTATAATACAAATTCTTACAACATAATGCCACCTCAATGTGGATGGAATTAAACATTAAATAATCATTATTTTAATCACTTAATCCCACCACTTCACAACTATAAATACCACACCTCCAAACCCAATTTAAACACAAAATACATGAATATAATTAAATAACTAAAACAAACCATCCCTCATCACTCTCCCAATGTCCAAGTTCTACTAGTCTTAGAAAGAGACCAATCTTATATCCTTTTAGAAAAGATCTAATGGATGTGCACTGAAGAAGATGTTATGTTCTAAAATGAGAATTTTTAATTTCATTCTCCACCACATTAATTATAATAATATATTTCCTATATAATATAAAATTTATATTTAATATAGTTGTACATTTTTATGCCATGTTTATTACATAAAACATCACAATATTTATTCAAATGGGATACGTAATTATCGTTCGTGTGTGAGGCGTATTACTACCTCACAAATCAATGTTGTTCATTATTACATTACCACATTTCTTGGTACAGAATAATTATGGATTTATATATGATATTTATGATATTTATAATTTATAAATAGTTATATAAATATTATATAACAGATACCTTCATGATTACGATGCTGTGGGGAATATGATATCGTTGTTTTTGGATTTGCGGACTATAACCTTCTCAATGCGATGTGACGCATTCACACATTACATGGGATATGTTAATTGTAGTATTAATAGAAATGTTTTCAAAATATGAAATTAAAATAACAATAGAATTATAATAATCATATATATAAATTACATATCTTTATTTCAATATGATAAGAAAATGTAAACAATGTTCATGTGTACGTATGACCCACCTTATCCATGAATGGTGTACTCCATTTCCTATCACTAAATATATATTTTTATTATAAATAAGTATATAATGTATATATATAAATTATATTGATATAAAGTTTTAAATTCCTTTTATTTGTAAGTCATTATCTAAGTAAAATTAACAACAAATAACAATTCAAAATATACTCGAAAAATAATGCTGTTATAACCCAAAAGAATGAAAATAATGGGTGATTTTTAACAAAACTTTAATAATATGTAATAAAAGAATCATATATGATATCAAAAATTTTATTATGGGTTTTTAATGATTTAAAATAATTCCTAAAAAATATATTCGGCGTTGAAGAATGTTCGACCATAAAGAAGTGTTAGGTATGGGGTTTTCCCATCTCACCTTTACATTTATGTGATATAAATCTTATTCCCCATGTGTTTTTGTTTTGTGGCATATATAATAAACATGAATTTAGTTTATGATAATTATCATTAAATTTATTGGGGTTTAAAAATAAATTTTATTATCTTAATTTATTGGGGTTTACGGTATCAATATTACCAAAGAGGTAATGGACAAAAAACACAAATTGTCTTCATTGAGACATTTGTTATGTTATACACTAATATTCTTCTATGAGATTTATATAGTACTCATTTAAAATATAATATCACTAATATCTTTAGTATAATAATATTCTAGGACTAATTTGATGTTATTCCATCGTGTGGATTCTGATACAAAATTTTCCAAGTGGTATGAGACACATTGTAATGTTTAGAGATTATTTTCCTCAAGAATTTTTCAATGATACAATTTAATGTGTATTCATATATGTCAATATCATTTTTGAATCTATAAATGTATTTCGTTTTACCTCTTATGATACTATCTACCATATTTTATTCAATGTCAAATAATTAATTTGACTAGGGATATAGTATTTTAATTCTCTTCACCATATTACTCTGAATGGTTTGTGATTCTTTCTAATTGATGATAGTTACTTATATTTGGATTGATAGTTTATATTCTATTGTATATTTTGATTTCATATCACATATTAATATAATTAGTGTATAGTACTTAGTAACAAAAGGGAGAGGCACACTATATCCCTTATATAAATTGATAGGTTTCATGAAACAAAATAGATATGGTTTTGTCCAAGGCCTTAACCATTAATTTGATCCACGGTATGAAACCATAAGAGTATTAGATTAATTAAATGAAGCATGACTATGTTAAATATATATATATATATATATATATATATATTTCCAAATATATTCAAAATGGTAACTATAGGATAGTGGTAAAGTCATTGATATATAATGTGAAGATTGTGGCTTCAAACCTAGGAAATGTTTTTTTTCATATGATTACCTATCCCAAAAGTTTGAAAAAAACATTGGAAACGACCAATCCCAATGGTTTGGAAAACAATTGGGATTGGTCTTTCCCAATGACAATTCCCAAAAAGTCTTACCAAACTATTGGTATAGTCTATACCAATAGTTTGGGACCTATTACAACAGTTCCAATCATTGTTTATGAATTTTTTTAATTAGTGAACTACTCCAATATAATAATGTAAGTCATTAGATCTTGTATTTCAGGGGTAGAGTTATCACATGTGGCCCTTAACTCACTTATAAATGGAAACCACTTTCATCACTTATTATCACAAATTTTCATATCCTAGATCAACCATTCCTTTAAAATTTATGTTATCAAAATCATTATTTATTTTCATGAGGTTTTGGTCTCTCAAAATGGTCATCCCAATGTTCCACAAGAATGGATCTAAATGAGGTCTCTAGATGGGGAGGAAATTGTCTCACCTGATCCTCTTCAATGTATTTTATCATCTTCCTCTTCTAAAAATTTGAAATTTATCATAAAATTGTATATTTAGAAAATTAAATATAATAAAATGAAACAATGAATTTAAAACAATCATTAACCCCCATATTTCCCATTGAATGATATGTAAATATATCACTTGTGCGTATGTATGGACAACTATCAAAAAATCGAGATACATTTCATTTTTCATTACCATATATTTTAGATGAGAATTATGATTTTTTTAATTTTTATATCTGATAATTATGAAATATATACACAATTTGAATGATTATATCATATCTACCATTTCACTATCCAAACTTGTGGTAAATGAAAATTTCTCCCCTCCATTTGTGGGGAAAACCACCTTCACAAAAAGATCCGATTCATTTTCATTTTATTTTAATATAACAGTAATGAGGATTAATTTTATTAATATATAGGATTTAAATGAAATAATATTTAAACAATCAAGGATAATTATTATATAACATTATTTATTTACATCCGTCTAAGAGAAATAATAGTGTTCTGGAGTATGTATGGCCTACCAAATCCATGAATGGATTAATTCATTTTTCATTCTCTATATTTAATATATTAATATAAATATATTTAAAATGAATATGTATGAAATTAATATCATTATTAAAAAAACTGTAATGATAGAACCTTCGTAAATGTACAAGGACTAAAACCACCAAACCAAAACAACCATGAAAAATGATGTAGTTATCGCTCAGAAAAATGATTTTAATATATTATTATTAAAAATAGATTTTTCATGATTATAAATTTGTAATATATGGTATTATATATATTATTATCATAATGTAATAAATTTATCTAACATTTATATTAATTGATTATGAAGTTCAAATAAATATGAAGTAATTTTATATTGATGTTTGGGATTATTTCACAATATCATCATTAATTGAGGTTATTTCTGTTTAAATCCCCACTGGGGGAACATTTTTTTCCTCATACAATATTTTCATTAATTTATATAATATTATATTACATTATAATGATTTTATAATTAAAAGATTATAGACATTTTAACATTTATATAATGGTTTGTAAGGAACATTCATATAATTTTCCGAATGGGGTACCTTCTAAACATTATCAATATCGGGAAGGGAATGGTTTTAGATTATATAGATTGAATAGATTTTAATAAATTCATGAAAAATATTTTCATTGAATTTTCCAATACTATTTTTTATGAAAATCATTTCTTCAATATGAGTTATGTTTTTGGAATTAAAAAACAATGAATAATATTTTCAATGTAAAATTACTATTTTCCTAAATAATTTTTTTATAATCTATTTAAAATATTTTCATCTATGTAAAAATCATTTCATTTTATATGATGTTGAATATTTTCTATGTTTATTGAATTATCCATATGTTTTTGATAGTTTTGGATCAGTTTGACTAGGGAACATATTGATATTTCATATAACATGATCATAAAAAAAAGAACAGTTATTTATATTTTTTAAGAATGATAATTACATTTTATTATTCATATGATGAATTAATTGGGATATATTCATGATGGAAAAGTACATATATAACCCATTAAATAATTTTCATATCTTATGAGATTAGCTAGATTATGTTTTGGATGTGACCATATCTATTTATTTTTTGATGCATTGGCCCAGGAATCATTAGTATGTTTTATATGTTCAAAAATATGAATTATCTGATTATAAAATATTTTATTGATAAACATGTTACTATTTAACATGAATTTATATACATGTATTATTTTATATTCCATTTTAATATTTATATGTCATTATATTAAAAATTATTAATTTTTCTATATTAATCAGTACTTATTATATTATTTTTTCCACAAACCCTTACTGAATATCCAATATCTCCCTTTAATATGTTTCATTCTACATGATAGTAGGATAATTATTAAAATATATACGTAGTGTTGTTATAGAGGAAATTATGATTAACTTAAATAAATTTAAATGATTATTTTATGGTTTAAATGTAATTTGACATTAAAGTATGTATCTAGTTTTCAAAGATTACTAAACTATTCAGTTCTTTATGATGTTATTTATTGCATCTATAACCAATCTAATAATATATCCACCAAATCTATACTACTAGGGTCAAAGTCATTATTTTTGGTATCATATCATGTTTAGTATAAACCTTGAGATGTAGATTTGTGATAACATATATTAGGAAATGTAAGTTGGTTTTATTTGGAATATTCCCAATGAAATCAACACTATGATTTTTAGATTTTTTAAATATATATTTTTAATTTATTATACATGATTCAATAGTAATGTAAATATCAATTATGATTCAAAACATTATGATCTTATCTAGTGTATTAAATTATTCAGGAAAGCTAGACCAAATGGACAAAACAAGAGAACATTGGAAAACATCCATAGCATGAAAAAGTTAACACTATTCCCAAATAATTAACCTTTGTCTAAACAAACAAAGCGGAGAAGGAAATAATAGGGCTAAAAACCCTAAAAAAGAAATATCTATAACAAGGGTATTAGGCTCTTTTGCACATTTCACTCAATGACTGTTTAAGGAAAGGAACCAACCACCTACCTTCAAGTCGAGAGATCGGTATATGTGATCCTCGTGCCTTGAATCTCACAAGAACGCCATATATCTATAAAAACACATAAAATTTTTAACATAGTATATCTCATGAGAGTAATGAAATATGAATATGAAGTTCAAGAAGAAGGAAGAACTCACCGATGTGATTCCAACGCAATCGACGATGGTCGATTCAAAGAATGAACTTTGGGTCTGGGGGCGTGGAGTGGATTCACTACTATACATATTCTCGTGGATGAGACAGACGAAGAAGAAGAAGGTTCTATCCATCAGACGCAACCCAAGTCTATTTAATGATAAAATAAGTACCAGTGTGTTATTTAAAAGTGTAATGTGTTTACTTTCCTTTTCCCACCTTCATGTTAGGAATCCTCTATGTCACCAGACACCTTTGTGTGCTCGGCCATTACACAGACAACACACGGATATATGCTGCAACAGAGTACATGTAGTGTCTTTGAGAACACGACATGTACTACATAAATCTCCAGAAACATCTATTTTCCCTAAAAAACAAACCGAAAAGGAAACAAACCTGAAAAATAATATTTGGGAACATAAAAACTTCCCCCCCATAAAAAATTCATCCTATAATTTCCATAGAATGGAGACATAGAAGAATAATAATTGAACTACTATATCCATTGAGATCTTACATCGGCCTCCCTCTCCCATGTTTTACCTTGTACTCGCCCAAGTTTTCATAGCACTCATACAAGAGGAACAGACCAGCCATGGAAAACTGTTGCACTTCAATAAAAAATCCAGTTAGGATGTTTCATAAATGAGGCGTCGAACCTTAACTCAACCTCATTCAGTTGACAAACATGTGGAAGTCGAAAAAAGTAATGTAGATGATGAGAAAAGTAGAAGGCATCATGCATATACCGATAAATCTGAGGTAACTACAGCCGATAGGCAACCGGTCTGACTCTCACCAAAATTTCAAAATCGCTCGACATACCTCGGTGAAATCTTATTCTGCCTCATAATTATTGTGTTTCCCAACCGAGGAGTGACATGCTGGAAAACCTATTCTCCATCCCCAAACTTCAGAGGTCATATCTGTCGATCAGCATAAGACTTTTGTCTGGACTGTGTAGTAGACATCCTCTTCCAAATCAACTCTATTTTCATCATGGTCTCTCAGAAAAGATGAGGTCCCAACATATCTGTCTCTCTTGCCTCCAGCTAGCATATGGGTGATCATAATGGGCCACCATAAAAATCATCAAAAGGATTCATCTAAATAGTTTCTTGAAATCTATTATTTGTCGAAAAACTCTATAAAAGGTATGTGTTTCTCCCAAGAACCTCCAAAATCTAGGATGCCTAATTGAAGACTATCCCCAAGCACCTGAATCGTATGCTATGATTTGTTATCTGTTTGGGGAAGGTATTTAGTACTCAAAAGTACATGTGTACAGAAAGCCCTCTGATGTCACTTCCACACCCGAGATGTAAAACGAGCATCCCTGTATTGAAATAATGGAGTGTGGAACCACATGTAGACGTGAAATATATTAGATGTACAATCGTCTAATCTCAGTAACACAGAAGTTATCCTTGATCATCAGGAAGTGAGCAACATTCATGAGTTTGTCAGTGACAACTCAAACTGCATCATTCCCTCGAGGATAATCTGTCAATTGAATTTACCCATGAAAAGGACAAGGGTGAAAGTCCATGATTTTATAATTCGTCCAATAGAGGATAACATTTGTAAAAATATGGTATAACATACATTTGCCACATATTCAAATTTAAAAAATTTATTTTCTGATTATGGATCATCGCAACATTTTATATGTTCTATGTTTTCCATTAAAATAAGATATTTTTCTAGAAGCCTAATAATTGAGTTATTAGTTAATAATATTATGGGATGTTTCTTTATAATAATGATGTGTTAGGAAATTCTATTTATGAATCATAAATATATAATATTTATTTAAATTATTAATATACCTATGGTGGATATTTATACATACATTGTTATGGACTATATTTCTAAATATAATGGAGAAATTTATATATAATAGAATGAAATTATCATTCATCTTTAAGATGTGTAATTAAATATTTTTATTGGGGAGACCTAAATATATTCTTTTCTAAAACCACCACCTCATAACATCTATGTTGGATTTTAGGCGAAGAAGAGCAACAAAATCTAGAGGTGGAAAAGGAAATCTTAAAATTAAATGTGTAGCTATAGTGTTGGACTATATTTTTTGTATTTCCCAAGGAACTACCTAAACACGAAATTTTAATTATTTTGACATATTTTTACACATATTTATCATATTTAAAGTCCACATTTAATGATACAAGGACTATTTAATTTTATAATTATAGTATTATAGAATTATTTGTTGATAATTTGAAAAAATAAAATTTTATGGAAAAATATTTTCTTTATAATATATGTAATATTTGTGTGAGAATAGTTTATTTGATTTTTTGATTCTTCATGAGTTATGTTTTAACATAGTAATTTTATATTTTATAATTCTATATTTATTATTAATATTTTAAAAAAATATATTTTTTGATAAATTTTAAAAAATTTATTTTTTTCTATGTAGTTTAATTTTTCATTTTTTTTGGAATTATAATTTCGAGTGATAACCCTTTTTTATTTTTTCATGTACTTAATTATTTAATTTAAATTATATTATATATTTCCTGTTTATAGTGAAGTATGCATTTCGAATATAAAATACTTGGAAGTAGAAGTAATTCTAATAAAATAATTTCAAAAATAAGAAGGATGATATTTTTAATGATATTTATGGAAAGGAATTAATGTGTTATAATAGTGTAATATAAAAAAATACCTATAACATAAAAAAATTAGTCAGTGTAAGAAAAAAACATCTTATTAGGGTAAATCTGAATGTGGTGTGCATAAAAATATATTTATTCTCCATCATCATAAGATATTTTTTATTTCCCACCAAAGATAAAATATCATACACATGCTCAACCAAAATAGTAGGGTGAATGAATTTGATGTCATGGAAGGAGTCCATCATCAGGAATTTATGATACTGATCTGATCCATATTTTCATGATGAAAAATCTATGATTGGATGAATGGGTTTAGAGCTACCATCAAGGCTTGGGTTGAAATGAAAATGATGTTATTGTGAAGTCCACACCACCAACCAATTGTGGATAAAGATCACCGAATTTGTTTTGTGGACCAAATATGATGAAGGCTAGTTTGATCATCAGGGATTATGTCATGATTGTGCAACTGATTCACTATAATTGAATATGATTGAATTTGATATTGAGTTAATTTTAGTGGAGTATTAATGTCAATGATAATGGTTTTGATGAATAAGAAGACATCATTAGGTGACTCAAACACCATTTGACTTTATTTTTGAACACTATCTTCGAAGATGAAACCGATATTGATTTTCTTAACCCATTTGAAAGTATTATATAAAGAGTTAGCAGAATCACCAATTTTTTAGAATAATTGATCCCCCATTTTCATTGATCATTAATTGAAATATGAAACTAGAAAATGATCGTACCAGTTGTTGAAGAATATTTTTCGAGATTAATAATGGACATACCTCATTGTTCAATAATGACCAAAAAAATGTATATGTTTCGATTTACAGGTTAACATGATCGGTGATATAGATTAAATCTAAATACAAAGAATAAAATAATATAATCATTCAAAAAATTGATTGGTCGGTCTGAAGGTGAATAAACTTAGTGTAACCAACTAAAATAGAAAAAATAAAGTTTAGATAATCGAATTCCTACTCAATCCTATGAGCTGTTGATATTTATAGGTGGATCCGAGCTAAAATTTCGATTTGATAATATTTTGAATCACAAATTGTTATGGTGTTTTATTATTGGGTCAATATATTGATTATAATATGTTAACAATGATCATAGGGATGTGATATCAATATCATAGGTAAATTCACACTAATTTTGTGGTTTATTTACTATATGAGGCAAGAGTATTTCTAGTTGAGGATCAAACTGATGGAGATGTGTTTCATTGAAAATTTTGCTGTATCCTTGATTTAATTTCTATTATAGATTTTGTTAAATGTGATTGATATATTTTATATCATTCCCAAGGTAATGAAGATGAATCTTGTTCTATTCAAGTCAGATTATGAAAAATGGGATATTCATAATTAGAGAAGGAAATTATGGATACATGATTTTCATAGGTAATTGGTGTTAAAAGAAAATACTAATATTCATGTGTTAGAGTTCTGTGTAAATGTTTTTTTTATTTTTTTCATGGTTTTTATTAAGCCATTAGAGACTTTGAATTTTTTCTAGGAGCTAGATCTTATATACAAGGAGGAAACAATAGTTTTAGGTGATGTAAGATCCAGTCACATGTATATGGAACTACATGATGACATTTTACATGTGGGGATTTATTATTTTTACTATGTTTAATAAATATTTTCTTTTTTTTAAATAGTCTTTGTGAATCATATATTGAAAAGTCTATTTTAATATATAGACTCTCTCATATCCCTTCACTTATCTCTCAACTATAATTCACAGTTTTATATATAAAATATTTTTGTTGTGTATTATTACTCCTTTTCATTGATATTTAACCTCAATACATGGATCGATTATTTTTAGACATAGTTCTATTAGGAGAAGATATTTCTTTCATGGATATTAAATATCATCATGATCATCAATATCTTAATCACATTAAGATAATTGATATGATGAATTGAGAAAATGAACCCACACCCTAATTTTATGAAATCATTTTTTAGGGGCCCATGTTTGATGTACATGAAAATTAAATTACTTTTTGCAGAGTACTTAATACATGACAAAAATAAAAAACCATATACTAAATTAGTTCAGTTTCTTTGGAAACTCAGAACATAAAATTCTAATCATGGTGAATCATCTTCAACATATCCCATAAATATCTTCCCCTTTTTATTTCCTACATAAAACCTTTATTTATATCCTAGTGAAAATAAAACACAAAAATGGTGAACCCAAAATCTCAGTAATGGTAAACAATGAAAAACCAATCATATACAACATTTAAAAATATTATCCAAAATATGAGAGATCAATATATCATGTCATGGAATAAATCATAAAAGTCTAATGTAATCCCATTAATCTGAACATAAACACCATACTTTTTTTCATACTCACAGAATCATAGAAAATCATTTCATATTAGTAAATTCTCATTTCCAAGAACACCGTAGTAGAAAAATCCCTTTATTGAACCATGTTCACTCCTCATTCAAGTCATGTAATACTAAACCAGATTTACTTGTCATTCTATCCGTGTTTTTCTCATCAAATATTAATCATTAACCAATGAAATGGATCCAGATATAGGTCCCACCAATATGATATGGAAACCATTCTTATGTGTGCCACAAAAACATTAATCATACATCATAGCATAACCCGTGTAATAAAATGGGATTCTTAAACATAATGTCATAATAAAATAATCCACATAATATAAATGGACTGTATATAAGTAATTCCACTATTATTTAATCAAATCTAAGTAACAATATGTATATAAACATAACTAAATATCATCGTAGATGGAAAATAATTTTGATAAAACTCTTGAACTTAGTTCTTAAGGAATGAATATTTTCATCTTCAAAATAATTTTCTTTTCACAATATGTATTACAAATATTTTTTTAAATGAATATTATTGAAATAAAACATAAAAAACTATAAAAGAAGCTTCATTTAAATAATTATCTATGAAAGATTAAGAATCCATTCATTCTAGATAAGTTAAAAACACATTCCCCTTGTACTTTATCTACAAATTTCAAAAAGTATCTCTTAAAGTAAACCAATGAATGATTTCGTCCAAACCATGTGGTAAAAGTCAAAATGGGAAAAAATGACTTTACACATACATGAAAGAATAATAAAAATTTTATGAAAACATTATTATAATTTATGGACATTGATTATTAATATAACATTAGTTAGTACTTACTAATAAACAATCTCAGATAAAAACAAGATTTGAAAAGTTATCCCTTACCTTAGGTACGATATGCTTTGTATATATCTGAACCTCCTTTATAATGATTTAAATAATGAATCAGATTTATTCTAGAATAAGAATAAATTATATGATAACATTTATGATCATATTTTCAACTGTTAGTTAGTAAAAATTCATTGTTACTCATTATTCAGATATTAAATACTTTATTATCTTCCGTATGTTTTGTAGGATAAATTAGTGTTCCACTATTTAGGTTATAATTAAATAATTTAAAACATGTTATTATTAGAATATATATCAAATTTATTCATTCAATTCATTTATATAATCAGTGTTTAATTATGATCATGTAGAAAAAATCACTTTGCACCGTAGAAACTTTAAGCCGTATGTACACAAGAGAGACGATATTGTTACCATAATTGTTGAATTTTATTGAAGTTAATAGAGTATATATTAAAAAATTTAGTATAATTTTATATTATTCATATATTGGTATTAGTTACACCATTATACACATCCATGTAAGGTGGTGGTAAAAACATATTACACCACGGTGTGGAGACGGTGAGTCGTACATACGCACGTGCAGTGATTTAATTTTTTTGTAGGATGGATATAATGTGAAATAGGGTTTTATCATATTTATAATAACATATAATATATTAGTGACTCTGATGTTATTATTTTATAATGAAACAACTAAATAATAGGAAGTTTATGAATAATGAAACATGAACGAATCTGTATAAGATATTACCTCTTCCATGAAGTGCCTATTTTTAATTTCCACTTAGGGCAGTAGAGTTGTTCATTTTAGATGACAAGAACCGAAAAACTGTTACATGGAATGTTTAGAAGAGTAATGGGTAGTCTAAGGTTGAGATTTAAGGATCAAAATAGAGTGAATATGAGAGGTAAGAGGTTCAATATTATATGTGAAGAGATGATCACTTTAGGAAAATCTCCAAAATATTAATTTGTAATAAAATAAAACCCCAAATAAAACAAAAAATGTGTCCCTCATTAGAATATGAGATGATATAAGGTTGTAATATCATCAAAAAATGAATTTTTTATAACTTATTTCGTCAACTTAAACATCATCTTCTTAATTGACACATAGTTTTTCTTTTACATTTTAATTTTTCAAATAACATTCGAAATATTTATTAGTAATGAATATTTACTTATGTGGTATCAATTGATCATTAATGGATTTTTTATGATATTTTATACCATATCATTATCAATTTGTTTTTTTTAAATAATTTTATGATTCCAAAATGATTTAATAAAATGTAATATTTATAAAATATCAATAATGTCAACTTTTACACTATTCATTTATTAGAAATGGACTAAAATTCACAATGAATATAAAATGGAAAAAATTTTAGAAAACTCTTAACATGACAAAAACAACTCTAAAATTCTAGGAGAAAATTAATTATTTCTTATGATATTTCTTTTAACATCTTTAATACCATTTATTTGATATTTATATTAATAAAATAATTTCTACATCACTATTATGTCATCATTAATGGAAATTATATAACCTCTAAAAACAATAAATAAATTTTTATGATGTGGGTAATTCTTTTAGCTTTCCAGATAATATTTATAGTGAATGTTATATCTTATTTTACTATATATTAAAATTATTACCCTCGTATAAAAAGAGATTGTGATGTTTGGTCCATTTCAATAGTTTTTTTTTTGCATTCTTGTAATTTTTATAGGTAAGTGGAAATAAAGTCATTACATATCATACAATAGATTACAAAGGTATAATTTAATCATAAAATTTCATTTTTAATGGGGTTAATGTAATGTCATAATATTTTATTTACCCTTAATTATAGGATTCACCATTAACCAAGGATATAAAATTAAGTACCAATGTCACTATTGATAATTCCCAGAAATAAAAGTAGCATATTAACATAATATGGATCTAATAAAACCAAATATGAAATCCATTTTTTCAAAATATAATACATATAATTTTCAGTAACTTGCATTAAATTAATCCAGCTGTTGAGAAAAAATGTTTTTAAAGTTAAAACATTTCAATAGATTTAATCATATTTAGCTATGAATTCAGTTTAAAATTAATGATAATGACACAAACTATGTTAAATGGAACAATTATATTCTATTAATAATTTAAAGAATTCAATATTATAGTTTAACCATATAAATTATCTTTATGAAAGAAGTTGTTATTGATTTAAATTCAGCATATTCTTACTTTTTATCAAAATATGAAAGATATCATAAAAATATCAAAAATTTATCCAACATAAATTTTTATATTCTATTTGAAAAAAAATAATTTTATTTATTAATTTTAAATTTATAAAAGTGTAAAAAATTATATTTAAAATTTTTGCCCCATCAAAATGTGGTAAAACTGTTTTTTTTAAATACTTACTTTATCTGAAAATTTTATTTTCTTCTCATAACATGTTTTAGTAAATGTGTAAGATAAATGATAATGTTATAAAATTCAAAATTTGGTTAATAATATTCATAACATCTAGTTTATATATTATTTTATTAATATACTATTCTTTAGTGAAACTTGGTATTGCAAACCATGCAAGCTATCAAGGAAGGTCACTCTTCTATGTAATGCAATCCATGTCATTGTTCAGTATTACGAAAGCTTTCTTTGGTGTTTTATATAACTTAATCCAAAATTAATTTTTTATAAATTGAACAAAATCTATACTCAGGGTTGAATTCTATCAAAATAACATGAAATTGTGTAGAACACAAGACAATAATTTTGTTGCATATATTAAACGCTAATGCGATTTTGAATATAGCACAATATAATCGTGTTGTAGTTTTTAACAAAAGAAATTAATAAAATTAAAAAGAATGGATCTCAAAAAATCATACGGTACCCCCTTAAAATGATTTTCTCCCATGAAATTTACTGGGATTAAAAATGGTTTACTATCATAATGTTTCATTCATGGAAAAACACTTCATAAAAATAGATACTATGAAATAAATATAAATTGGAAAACTAAAAATGTAAAGATATAACAATGTAACTAATCAATGGGTTCCCTCATAAGAGAACATATGTGTGATGTGAAAACATAGATATTGAAGAAAAATATGATGAACTTGATCTAATGGATAGTAATAGATAATATTGTTTGGAGAAAGATAACTACCAGAAATCCAACAATCTACAATGACTTGAGGGTCCATCTTATTCATCAGATAAGAAAGTACTAGGATACCATTTTTGGTTTTTATGATCCTTTCCCTAAAGCTTGTGATTTTTTATTACATATATTCTTCATTTTGGTACAATTTTACTATTGTTCATGCCTTGAAAAATTTCCACTTCATATCTAATTAACAAAATTGAAGTCGAATTTTTCATTTTTGAAGTGTTATTAGGTCATACGACAAAATGAAAGGTCATGCAATTTTTCTATATCAAAAAAAGGTTAGCAGATGTTACTAAATATTGATAATACTCCTTATGGTGAGAGTAATCATATATAGTTCTTAAAATTGACTTATACATAATTTATCATACATATTAATAATAGAAAACTTATTTTCAATATCCATGGACTTCTTGTAGGCCAGTGGTTGGCAATACAAACCAATCATACTTCGGTTGTGGGTTCAATTCCCACAGTCTTGTCCGATGTGATGGGTTGTCACCCTTCCTAGGGTTTTCCATTTTCTAAATCTATACTATTATAACATTCATGAAATAACATCCAAAAAATATCTATCCTTAAATAATACGATCTGATGTTTATCTTAATCCATTCAAAACATTAGTCTTATCCAAAATACTTCTATCCAATCTCATAGTATAATGAAAACAATTATCAAAAAAGTCATATTACATGCTTGTGAATACCATAATTTATCCTCCATATATCACAAGAAATATCATATTGGTCACATTACAAAATTTTATGGAATTCATAATGCATTCCCTTTAAAATTGATAACAATATAAATTACCATAGTACCGTAGTGAAAATATACATTCTATCAATATTAACTATTTCTATACATCAAAAATTCTATATACTCAAACTGTAATATAAATTTTTCCTTTTATCAATCATGAGATCATTAATACTACCAAAAATATAATTTTATCCTCATCCATTCATTATACTCATAACATCATCTTTCCAAAAAATATTTCAATCACTTTTCATGGTTAATAGTACCATATAATTATGGAAACCCATAAGTTATCCATACATTGATATTCCAATAATTCATAATACTATAAATGTGATTCCCCAACACAATTTAGAAACCCCATTTCATAAAAACATAGTCATTCCACTACTTATTTTTCATACTCAACATCCCAAATAGTGTTCCCATGTGACTTCCCTTTGTATTTTTCCTTAAGAGGATGTTGATGTGTATTATCATTAGCACTTGGATTAGGAAATTGTTTAGTGTAATTCCCAATTTCCTTGTACTTATATCATTGATGTTTTGGTGGCACATTCTCTATAGTATTTTATACATTCACATAATTAGAATCATTTTTCCCATTACATCGGAACACAATTTCTCGGTGACCTTCTTTTCCACAATTGAAACATTTTGTAGTCCATTTATTACAATATCATCTATGATTATTTACACACAGTGATCAATAAGAATCAGTTATCTTTTTTTGACAATTGTTTTGAAATTTTCCCTTGAACTGTATCTTTTGTTTCTTTTCAAAATCTTTAGATGGATGTGTAGCACAAACTTCCAGTTTTACATCTGTAGGATAATGCAAAAACTCTTCAAAGCTATAGAGGTCTCTAAAAAAAATTCATTTCGGAGTCTTGGTTTTAATGCACTGATGAATCGATGAACATTATTTTCAAATTAGATGATAAATCCTAAATTATACCTTGCATGTTATGTAAAATTCACCACATTTCTAACAATAAATTCACCATCCTTTTTCTTGTGCTCATGGAACTCAGTTTCCATATTTTCTTGATGTATAGAAGGGATTTACTTATTGAAAAAAAATTATTGATCTCATCCCATTCCATGTATTCAATTTTATCTTACTGCCTTGTGTTTTAAATCAGTGTCTGCAACTAGTATGTTTCACCTTCCAAAAAATAGACCACCAAAATAAAATTTTCATGTTCCAAACAACAATATATGGAAAATAACTTTTCAATGCTATGGAACTATTGTTTACCAATAGGTTGATCATAATAACCACAGGAAGAAGGTGGGTGTTGCCTCATGAAGGACTCAATATAATGTCGTCCACTTATATTCTCAATTGACAATTTAAAAAGATTCAAAACCTATGTATATATATCAATAAGATTTTCCAATCCATCTCCCATAACATTTGGTTGTTTAGGAGGACAACTATATCATTTCCAAGTGCATTGATCAATAACACGGTTTATTCGGGTTCCAACTATTGTCTAAAACCCATAAAGAATAGTGTGAGAGGAAAATCTCATTCTAGGAATGAAAATTTATCATGGGGGAGAAATTTCAAAGACTAATATCATAGGTTTAATAATTGTCTATTCATTATCATTATCACAATTTTAGTACTGTAACCTATTCATATTATTAATTTATGGTACATCCCTAGACATACCCTTAGAAATATCTCTATGGGTCTTACTAAAATTCCCACATCCTAGTTTCCAATGGATGACTAAACCTTAGCACTGATAACAATAGTAAAGAACCAATAATCATGTACATGGAAATTACATTACTTTTTTTAAATACATAATACATGACACAAACAAAATCCAAATGACCATATTATTTTATTGTCATTCTAAACTCAGAACACAAACTTCTAATAGTGGTGACGGATCTTCAACATCATCTATAATGATCATCCCCTTTTATTTCCTACCAAAAACCATTCTTTATAACCTGTGAAAAATTAAACATAAAAATGGTGAGCTATAATATTCATTAAGGGTAAACAAAGGATATACTAATCATATATAACAATTAAAAATGTTATCTAGCATATGAGAGGTCATAATATCATGTCACGAGATAAATCATAGAATCATAATGTAATACCAATAATCAGAACCTAATAGATGAAAATTTATTTAATACACACCTAAGAATAGAAAATCATTTCATATTAGTCATGGCTCGCTGCCAAGACCATCATAGCAGACAAAGTCAATTACTAAATTGAGTTCACTCATCTTTCCAGTCATGTAATTATGGACTGGTTTTACATTCCATTCCATTCATGTATATATCCTCATATATAAATATTTACCCATTGAATTGGAGTGAAATATAGGTCCTACCCATCTCATAATGAAACCATTCTCATGTGTTTCACAAAAACATAAATCATACATCATAGAAAAATATATGTAATAAAATGGGATTCTCAAACATCAGGCCATCATAACATTATCAATATAAGATAAAAGGACTTTATAAAAATAATTCAATAATAACATAGTCAAATTGAAGTAATAATAAGTATATAAATATAACCCTATAACATCAGATATGGAATATAATTTTGATAAAAACCCTTGAACTTAGCTCTTGAGTAAATTATACTTTCTTATTCAAAAATATTTTTTGTCAATATTTCATGGAATTTTAAAAGAAAAAAAGTACATTGAAAATGAACATGAAAACGTTTAAAATAATCTTCATGTAAATAATTCATTATGAATGAATAAAAATTGGTTCATGCTGTATAAGTTAAAAAAACATTTTACTGCTACTTTTGATGGAAAATTCAAGAAGTTATTCACATTGTAAAAAAAAGAATCATTTTGTTCATACCATGTGGTAAAAGTCATAAAAGGGTAAAAATGACATTAAACATACATGGTATAATATTATACATTTTATGGAAACATTATTAGAAAAAATGGACAGGGATGATAAAAATAAACCCAGTAAATACTTACGATGAAAATTATTTTATAAAAATGAAATTGGAAAATTTACACCATTCCATAGGTATGATATGATTTTTATCAATCTAAACCTACTATATGTTGATTTAAATAATGTTATAGATTTATTATCGAATCATAATCGTTTTTATGTTAACATTTATGATCATATTTTTATTTGTTTGTTAGTAACATTTCATTGTTACTTGTTATTCGGGTATTAACTACATTATATTCTTACATATGTTTTTTTAGATAATTTATGCTTCATATTATTAGATTATATTTATATAATTTATAGTATGGTTTTAGAAAGATTTATATCATATTTATTCAATCAATACCTATATATAATCATGGTTTAATGAATATCACGTAGAACGAATCACATCACACTGTGGAGACGGTAAAACGTACATATGGATGAGTGATAAAATTTTTTACATAATTGTTGAATGGTATTGAATTGGATGGTTTATAGTATCTAAGATTTATTATAATTTATATTATTCATATATTGTTAATATTTACAACATTATACCCATCCATGTAAGGTGGTGGTGAAAAACAGATTACACCACAGTGAGGAGAAGGTAAAATGTATGTACGCGTGCATGGTGGCTACGTTTCATTTTTGTATTGTGGATAGTAGGTCAGATATAGGTTATTCATATTTATAATGACATATATGTTTATAATTGATACAGATGTTATTATTTTATTATAATACAACTCAATAAGAAGAATTATAAGAAAAAACAAGAAATAATCAGTAGATGAGATTACCTCTTCCTCGACGTGCCTCTTTTGAATTTCCTCCACGAGATCTAGATTTGGTCTTTGAGATAACCATAACCTATAGAATATTAATATAGAATTTTATCAGAGTAATTGTTAGGGTTTGGTTGATCTTTATGGATCAAAATGGAGCGAATATGTGAGGGAGGACGTTCTAGTTTAAAATAGAGGTGTTGGGAACATACTGAAATTACCAAATATATTAATTTATAATAAAATAAAATCCTACCAAAAACCTCAAAAGAGTACCTAATTCTAAGATGATTTGATATATGGTTTTAATTGAATTAGAAAAATAAATTTTCAATATCATATTAAGTTAATTTAAACCTTATTTTCTTAATTCACCATTAGTTATTATATTAAAGTTTGAATTTGTTAATAACATTCTAAATATTTAATGTTAATGAATATTAAATAATGTGGTTTTCATTGACCATAAATTGATAAATAATGATATTTTAGACCTTATAATTATCACATTGTAATTATTATATATTATTATGATTAATAAATAATTTAATGAAATGTTTTGTTTATAAAATATCATTACTTTCAATTTTGAATCCATTAATTTATTAGTTAGTAAATAAAATTCACAAAAATGATAAATTCAAATAAAAATATTAAATACACTCTTAAAATGTCATATTCACCTAGAAAATTCATAGAAAAAATTTATTATTTTTTTATGATATTTATTTTCTCATTTTTAAAACCATTTTTTTGATATTTCAATAAATAAAATATTTTCAACATCACTATTTTTTTAGAAAAGTGATGACATGAACTAGATTCCCCCCTCATGTCATCAATGGAATTTATTAAATGAAAAGTTTCAATACAAAACACGAGGAGTAATGTGATTACTCCAGCAGCGAATTAAGGAGGGTACAAGGAAACTCAAACAAACAAAAACCAGTACCCCAAATTAGCTCCTCCAAAATGCAGAGGGATCATCCATCTAGGATCATCCAGCAAAGATCTTCACTTCAAGGGATAAAATATGTTCCAAACAGGGCATATGACATGGATAATAACATCGAACCAAGAATAAAAAGCATCCAATAGTCAGAGAAAACTCCAAAGTAGCAAACAGACTAAGAACCAAGAAGCAAATGCTGACCAACCAGACCAATCCAGAAAATATGGTTGATAGAATCAGTATAAATAAAGATCCAACACATAGAAGTATCTCCATCCAAAAATGTTCCATGAAAAATAGGACATGAATCAAAAACTCAAGGTAGGCAGAGAGATTGCATCATAAAAATTTCTTGGTTAATAACCCATAAAATATTCAAGATCAATAGCCGCAGACCCAAGTATAAAACATCCAGTAGTTGAAACAATTCATGAAAAGAGATATTCAGTCAAAGATCTTGAAATCAGAAAATGGATCTTTGATGAAATCATCATCAACATTAATGGGCATCCTCGTCAGAACAATCAGAGTATTGTGAGTATTCATTCAAAGGTTCAGAAGGAAATGGCTGTGGAGGAATCTCAAGGGCAGAGCATCTAGCCGCAAATGATCTTGTGACAATGGTTCTCTCATGGATGGAATTCTCTCTATGCTTCCTAGACTTCATAGGAATTGTGGTGATGAAGAAATCTACGTCCATGATGATTTTTTTCACGTTTCGTTCCTTCCAATGAAACAATTCCCCCACATTAGAAATCTTACCAAAATTCATATGGTAAGACTCATCAACATATTATTGTAGAACTTCATTGTTCACCCTCATACCTTTGCTAATCACCTGGTTTTCAGAAATTGGAACTCCTTTCATGATTGAAAGAAAAATATCATTCTTTTCAGATTTAGGATGCTCTTGCTATTTGGTGACATCAAGAACATCCAGAACAATATCTGAAAGCTGACATTCAGGTGCTTGAGAATTCAAACACATTTTATCCTCATCTTCTATTTCCTTACAAACCACTTTAGAGGGATCAGACATAACTTCTTTCCTTCCTTTATCTTTTTTATCCATATTGATGTTAAATTTTTGGAACAACTATTAGTTTTTCCGTAGTTATTTGAATTATTCCATAGCATGTAACATAGATGGAAGTAGTCCGGTACACTATCATAATATACCTCTTGTGAAAAACCAAATTCGCCACTTTGTATCCAAATATACGAGGTCAATTGTGGAGAGACGACAACTTCAATACATACTCTTGCTACAGAGGGCCTAGATAGATTTTTTTGTGGCATAATCAAGCCTCATTGTGTATCCAATGAGTGAAGATATAGAAAAAAACCAGTTTTCTTAAATAAGTTTAAAGGAAATCCTGGAAATCCAGCCCATACTAGATCAATCAGGGATTCTTCCTGAGGATCAAAGTCAGGGGTCAATTTAAGAATTCACATATGGAAGCCCCATATGGACCATGTTTGTTTAGCCCAATGTCTGTAATAACTCTCAACGGAGTCAAATCGTAGCACAATGTGAGAGGCATTGAGCAGACCCAATTGAAATCCCGTAAATCCGATGATTTCCAAAGAAGATCGAAGAAATTTTACTGAAGGCCTTCTATTATGAAATTTCCCAACCAGAACATACTGAAGATCCGAAGAAAGAAAGCTAACCTCATTTGTTGATAATGAAATGGAAAGTTGAACTCAATGACGATATGTCATTGGATTGATCTGAATGTTCTGGACAACATCATCATGTTTAGAAGAGATATCGAACGATTTACCAGCAACAAATTCAGAAAAAGTGCGAGGATTAGGGTTAGGGTTTTCATCTCGCGACAGCGGGTTCGGTCGTGGTTCGCAACTGGTCTCTCTCATGAATATATGAATTGGAATCTCGTCAAGATTGATTTTTTTAATGGTTCTCTACATCACTATTGTGTCATAATTAATGGTAATTATATAACCTGTAAAAATTATAATTAAATTTTTATGATGTGGGTAATTATTTTAGATTTCCATATACTATCTATAGTCGATTTTATCTCTTATTTATCCATATATATTAAAATTAATACTCTAATATAAAAAGACATTGTGACACTATCCATTTCATTAGTTTTTATTAAATTCTTGATATTTTCATAAGTAAGTTGCAATAATGTGATTCCATTTAAAAAAATATATAATAAGGGTCAAATTAAATTATACGAAAATAATTTTTCAGCTGTTAATGTAATTTCCTAATATTATTTTTACCCTTAATTACTTTATTCACCGTTAACCATGTAATAAAAATTATTTTGAAAGTTAGTATTCATAATTACAAAAAATAAAAGTACCCTATTAACATATTTTGGAACTGATGATTCGAAATATTAAATCCATTTTTTAAAATTTAAAGCATAGATGTTGCAATAATTCATTCAAAATTAATCACATTGTTGAGAAAACGTGTTTTAAATGATAAAATATTGCAAAAGATTGAAATATTTTTACCAATGAAATCAATGTGAAATTAATGATAATAACATAAATTATATTAAATGGTAAAAAATATTCTACTTATAGTTTTAAATCATTAAAATTACCTTAATGAATAACATTTTTTTAATTAAAATTTATTATATTATAACTATTCTTCAAAATATGAAAGTTATCTGAAAAATACCAAAAAAATTTCCAAAGTAATATTTTTATATTATAATTGCATATAATAAGTTTATTTTATAAATTTGAACTTATAATCATTTCAAAACTATATTTAAAATATTTTCTCCATCAAAAGGCGACAAAACTGTATTTTTGGAAAAAACTTATTTTATCCAAAAAATTAATTTAGTTCTCATACCATGATCTAGAAAATGTGTATGATAATTAATAATGTTATAAAATTAAAAATATCTTTTAAAAAACTTATAATTGATATTATATATCATATATTAATAATATACCATTGTTTAGTGAAACTCGATATTGTATACCTTGCAAGCTATCGAGGAAGGTCGCTCTTGCTTGTAATGCAAGCCATGTCAATGTTGCTTGTAGTGGAAGGTTCATTTGGTGTTACATATAACATAATCCAGACATAGTTCATTTAAACATTGAACAAAATATATACTCAGGGTTGAATTCTATCAAATGAACTTTCAATTTTGTACAATAAAATGCAAGAATAGTATTTCATATATAGCATGAAAATATGGTGCTGAATATAGTGAAAGATAATATTGGTGTAGTTTACAACACAAAAAATCAATGAAATTAAAATGAATATATTTCATAAAATCTCATGGTGTTACATTATACCCCCCTTAAAATGAATTTTCCCCTCGAAATATGTTGGGGTTATAAATGGTTTACTACATTAATGTTTCGTCCATGGAAACCCACATCATAAAAAAGGATACTAAGACATCATTTTAAAAAGTAATGATAGTAATGTAATTGTTACCCAAATTAACTCATTCATGGGTTTCAACATAGGAGAACATATGTGGTAAGGGAAAACATGAATATGGAAATAAAATATAATTATCATGATCTAATGGATAGTTATAGATAATAAGGGTTCAGGAATGTTAACTACCAGAAATCCATAAATATATGATGATTTAAGGGAACATCTAATTAATTGGTTAATAAAGTACAAGGATACCATTTGCATTATTATGATCCTTTCTCTAAAGCTGATGATTTTTTCATAAATACTTACTTGATTTTGGTACGATTTCACTATTGTTCATGCCTTGAAATTTTTTTACTTCATCTCTTATTTATAGAAATGAAGTTGAATTTATAATTTTTGAAGTTTTATAAGATCATGAAATAGAATGATTGGTCATTCAATTTTTCCTTATCACTAAAAGGATTTCCCAAGTTATAAAATATTAATAAATCTATCTACTGTGAGATTAATCATATATGGTTCCAAAAATGGACTTATACTTCAACTATCATACCGCTTAATAAAATAATACTAATTTTTACTAACTAGGGACTTCTTATTGGCCAGTAGTAGGTGATACCAGCATATTACCCTTTTGTTGGGGGGTTTGATTTCCCCAGACTTTTCCAAAGCGATGGGTTATCACCCATCCTATGGTTTATCCTCTTTCTAAAACTATACTATTAAATCATTATAGAAATAATATCAAAAAAACCTTATAACCTTAAACAATAGTATCTGATGTTAAACATAATCCATTCTAAATATTAGGCTTTCCCAAAATACTTTTGTGCAATCTCACATTACAAATAAAACAATTACTATAATTTTTATCTAATAATCATGTGAATACATTCATTTATCCCCCATATATCACAATATATATCTTGTTGGTCACATTCAAAATATTTTAATGACTTCATCATGCATTACACAAAAATACAATAATAACATAAATTACCACATATCCTTTCTAACAACATGCATTCTATCATAAATAACTTTTTCCATACACCAAAAATTCTACATACTCAAACCATGATATCACATTGTTTTTTATCAATCGTGATCTAATTAATACTATCAAACATATAATTTCTTCCTTATACCATCATTATGAGCATAACATCTACTTTTCAAAAATATTTCAATCACAATTCATTGTTACCGGTAACATATAATTATGGAAAACCATAAGAGATAAATACATATATATTCCAATATTCCATAATTCTATAAATGAAATCACATGACACTATTTTGAAATCCCATAACATAAACACCTAAGCATTCCACTACTTCATTGTAATACTCATCATCACCAATAGTGATCACATGTTATATCCCTTTGTCTATTTCCTTAACAGTTTTTTTATTTTGATCATCTTTAACCCATGGATTAGGGCACCAGTTAGCATAATGAACATTTTACTTACACTTATAGAACTGAAGAGTGGGTGGTGAATTTTTTGTAGTCTTTTCTCCATTAAAATAATTAGATACCTTTTTATAATTACTTTGGCACTAAATTGATGGATGCCCATCATTTCCACACTTGAAAAATTATCAAGTCACTTTATTAAAATCTCTATCATGTTTCTCTCCAATCATTGAGCATAAGGAAACATTTACCTTCTTTTCACCATTTTTTGAGATTTTCCATTGAACTCCATCTTTCGTTTCATGTAAAAACCATTAGAAGTATATGCAACAAGAACTTCCATTTATACCTTCATATCACACTACACAATATCCTCATTTATAATATAGTCTACAATAGATAATTCCCATCAAATACTTTGTTTTAATCCACTAAATAATCGATCAACTTTATATTCAAATTAGACGATAAATCCAGAAGCATAACTTAAGTCGTGTAAAATTCTCCTCATATGTACCAACAGATTCATCATCTTTTTTAGTTAGATCAAGGAACTCTTATTCCATATTTTTTCAAATAATACGAGTGATGTGCATATTGAAAAATATGTTCTTGAACTCCTCCCATTCCATGGATTTAATTTCATCTTGCTACCTGGTATTATAAATTAGAGTCCACCACTAGTATGCTTCACCTTCCAAACAAAAGATAGCCAAAATGAACATTCCATGTTCCAAACTACAAAGGATGGAAAATATATTTTCAATGGAATTGATTTATTGTTTAGCAACAACTAGATCAGAAGACCCACTGAAAGAAGGTAGGAATTTTCTTCTAAAGGACTAAACAGAATATCTATCCCTTCTCTGATCATTTGTGAGTATAGAATTATTCACAAATGATGTATGAATGGAAATAAAAATTTTCATTCCATCTCCCATAACATTTTGTAGTTCAAGAGGGCAATCATTGAATATCCATGTGCATTGATCAATAACATAGTTCCTTCGGGTTCCATCCATCGTCTAAAACCCAAAAATAATAGTGTTCGAGGAAAAAATAATACTAGTAAAAACACATTATCATTGGGGATTACATTCAATATCTAAAAACATAGGTTTAATAATAGTTTATTCAAGATCATTATCATGATTCTAGGACTGTAACCTATACATATTCATAATCATCGTGACATCCCAAAACATATACTTAGAAATATCTGTAGGTATCTGACTAAAAGTTTCACATCCTATTTTCCAAATGATGAAAAAAAACCCCAATCTAATACCGACTATAGAAAACTATGCATGAACCATATGTGGAATCAATTTGGTGTACATTGACCCTGTTACGAACAAAATGGTGTGGGATATTGATGTCATAGTTGGGAAAGTGGTGGCATACGAGGCTTCTCTAGAGGTGCTGGATCCCGCCAGCCCAGATGTGGAGGCCGGTGAGGATCAGTTGTGGCCTTCCATGGTCCCTCCAGTAGTATGGATATGTGTAAATCCAACTGAGGCTATGTCGCAGGTTGTGGATGTATTTTTTCATCTAAAACAGGACTTGTGAATTCATTAGACAACTGTGGATGACCCGTAGTTGTGAGCTTGTCAGTGACGGATGTTCAATGTCCCGAGGCCCGGGGCATGGAGGATATGAACCAACAACCATGGTTTATGGGAATATGATATGAATGACCCAAAAGACTGGAGTTGATGCAGGAAAAATCCATCATGTTGACTGCAATCGGCTCTCAAAGTGGACAGGGAAGGCTGGATGGTGAGAATGTTTTAAGACCCTTACACCCAAACATCCTTGGAACCACACCTGATGGACTTAGGATGGTTGGGTATAGAGGGAGGTATATAGTTTGGGAAATAAATCTGGTTTGGTGTCTATGTTTATGAAGATGGCCCACAATTCATTAGTAGTAATAGATATGGGGAACCATTTTCATGGTCGAGAGGTCCATTATCCACCAGTATCTTATGAGGAGAAGACTTCTGATGATGATGAGGATGATGTTACAGTCACCCCTCAGTGGATAGCATAGACTGAATTCAATGTAAAGGACCCAACATCCCTATAAGGAAGAAGGTTAAACAAGGCATGCATGACTCATGGAAATGAATTGTGGATCAGGGGAAAAAATGAAAGGGACACAATAATTAATCATACGTTCCAAAACCAATGGAGACATGGTCATCCAATAAGGGAAGAAAAGAGGTAGTTAAATATGTTTAGAATTTGGAATGTGAAGAATCGAGAAGAAATTTAAGAGAATGGCAAGAAGAATATGGATAGTTATTGAAACATATCGTATACTCCAAGGATTAAAGGGATAAAATTAGTATCCAACCAATTGTCTCATAAAAGGAGATCAAAAGAATTTATGATCGTCAATTGCAAGTTGATGCTAATGAGGAGTAAGAAGTATGGATATAAAAACAAAACCTTATATTGGCCCGAGGATTCTATTAGTGAAAAATCAACATAGAAGAATTTATTCAGACAATTGAAATGATGATCACTTTACATGAAGAGATAATCAGAGAGGATTCGACAACCAAGGTTAGCATGATGCACTGGGAGCATTATAGGGATTATGAGTGGTGTAATCATAGCCTAGTGTTTGGTCATTTTTTTATCTCTTCCTGCACGTAGTGGTTTCTTTATGAACAATGTTTGACCTTTTTCCTTAAGATGGATTTTATTAATAAAAAATGTTAATTTTGTGGAAACTAGGAATATAAACATCTAATCATAGTGAAATTTCTTCAACATATCCTATAAATATATTCCCTATATTTTCCTACCTAAAACCATATTTCATATCCTGGGTAAAAGAAAACATAAAAAGGGTGATCTAAAATGATCATTAAGGGTTAATAAATGAAATACCAATCTTATATAACATTTGAAAATATTATCATGCATATGAGAGATCAGAATATAATCTCATGGGATAAATCATAGAAGTGAAATGTAATCTAAATAAACAGAAAATAATTCATCAAAAATTGTGTCCCAGACACACAACCATATAAAATCATTTCAAATTATTCAGGGCTCATTTCAAAGGCCATCATAGAGGAAAAAGTCCATAACTGAACCGAGTTCACTCCAAATTCTAGTACTATAAAACTGGACCATATTTACTTTTCATTCCATCAATGTCTATCACATGAGATATAAATATTTTCCTAATACATTTGAGGATGATATAGGTCACACATATATCATAATGAAATAATTCTTATATTTTCTACAAAAACATAAATCATACATCAAAGCATAACCCATGTAATAAAATGGGATTCTTAAACATTATTCCTTCGTAATATAATCCATATAAGATTAAAGGAATTAATAAAAAAAATTCCATCATAACATAATCAATTCAGTGTAATAATAGGGATTTAATTCTACCCTTATATCATCCTAGACGTAATTTTTTTTGATAAAACACTTAAACATAGTTCTTGAGTAAAATATCCCTTCTTTATCAAAAACATTTTCTTTTCACAATATGTCTAGAAATTTTAGATGAAAAGAATTTAATTTAATTTAAAAATGAGAAAATGTAATGGAATATTCATGGAATAAATATTTATGAATGCGTTAAAATACATTCATTTCATATAAGTTAAAAAACATTCACCTTGTACTTTTGATTGGAGAATTAAAATGTACCTTATGTTGTAAAAAAAATAATGATTTCATCCATACGTTGTGGTAAAAGTCAACAATGGGTAAAAATGAAATTAAACATACATGTATGAATATTAAACATTTTATGAAAATAATATTAGAAAGAATGGAAATGGATGATAAATATAACCCCAGTCAATACTTATGAATAAACAATCTCAAATAAAAAAGAGATTGAAGAGTTATCCCTTACCTTATGTCTAATATGCTTTGTATGTATCATAAAATCATGTATAACGATTTAAATAATGATAAATATTTATTCCAGAATCATAATCATTTTATGATAACATTTATGATCATATTATCATCCGTTTGTTAGTAACATTTCAATGTTACTCGTTATTTAGGTATTATCTGCTTTATGTTCATATGTATATATTGTCCGATGAATTCTTATTCCACTAATTTGGATATATTTATATTAAAAATAACATGTTTTTAGTATTATATATATCATATTAATTCAATAAATTTAATTATATAATCAAGGTTTAATGAATATCATGCAGAATTAATAACATCGCACCATGGAGACAGTAAGTCGTACGTATGCATGAGGGATGATATAGTTCCCATAATTGTTGAATGGTATTGAAATGGATGGTGTATATAATATCATATTTAGTATAATTTCATATTATTCATATATCGGTATTGTTTACACAATTATACCACTCCATTTATGGGATGGTGAAAAACAAATTACACCATTGCATGGAGACGGTAAGTCGTACATAATCACGGGCAATGATTTTGTTTTATCATAGGATGGATAGATGTTGAAATAGAGTTGTTTCATATTTAAAATAAAATATAAGTATATAAGTTTTATTTATGTTATTTTTGTATAATGAAAAAAATAAATTAGAGGAAGTGGATGAAGAGATAATCTTAAAAGGATCGGTAGAAGAGATTACATCTTCCACCACGTGCCTCCTTTGAAATTCCATTTAGGGCACTAGAGTCGGTCTTTTGAGATGTCTAGAACATCTAGAATTATACTAGGGAAGTTGAGTAGATTAATGGGCAAATGTTGGATGATCATGGAATCTCAAAATAGAGTAAAGAAGAGAGAAAGGAGGTTCCCTTTTATAAGAGAGGAGAGGGGCACTTTTGAAAATTCTCCAAAATATTAATTTATAATAAAATCAATCCCCATCCAAAAACCACCATTGAAAACCTAATGTGAATATGATATGAGATATGGTTGTAATATCATCAACCAATTAATTTTTTACAACTTATTTTTCAAATTTAAACCATATATTCTTTATTGACACACAGTTATTGTATTAGAGATTAATTTTTCTATTGACATTCCAAATTTTTAATGGTAATGATTATTTACATATGGGGTGTTAATTTAACACAAATGACTAATTTATGATATTTTTGACTTTATAATTATCATTTTGTAATTTTTAAATATTTTCATGATTCTTAAATGATTTTATAAAAATGATATGTTTATAAGATATCATTAGTGTTGATTTTGACACTAAAAAATTATTAGACTTCAAATGAAATTTAACATGAAAAGAAATCTGAAAAAAATGTTAAATACACTCATTAAATGTCATAGTCACCTATAATATTCAGGGAAAACGTTAATTCTTTCACATGATATTTTTAACATTTTTAAAATCAATTATAAGATATTTTTATTAATAAAATAATTTTTACATCCATATTATGTCATCATTAATGTTAATTATATAATCACAAAAAATTATAAATAAATTTTAATGTTTTTTGTAATTATTTCATATTTGTAGATACAATCTATAGTCATTTTAATTTCCTATTTATCTATATATGAAAATTAATACCCTTTAATATAATTGGATTGTGATAGATTGTCCATTTCAATGGTTCTTATTAAATTAATGTCATTTTCACAGGTAATTTGAAATAAAGAGAGTCAATTTCGAAAAATAGATTATAAGCTTTAAATTTGATCATCCAAAGGAATTTTTACAGTTGTTAAGGTAATTTAATAATATTATTTGTACCGTTAATTACCTGATTCACCTTTAAATAAGGTAATAAAAATAATTTCCAAAGTTACTCTTAATAATAACCAAATAATAAAAGTCTCATATTAATATAATTTGCACCTCATGATTCTAAATATTGATGAAATTTTTCATAATTCATAACAATTATGTTGTAGTAACTAATTTAAAAATAATTCATTTGTTGTGGAAATGGGTTTTAAAAGATAAAACATTGTAAAATATTGAAATGTTTTTACCTTTGAACTCAATGTTAAATTAGTGGAAATGACATACATTATATTAAATATTAAAAATTTATTTTATTTATAAAGGAAAACTATTCAATATTGAAATTTATCCATATAAATTATCTTGAGTAAAAATTTGTTTTAATTAAATTCAAGTGTATTTTATTATTCATCAAAATATGAATGTTATTGAAAAAAATTACAAAAAATTATCCATTGTAAATATTTATATCCTTATTGCAAAAAAATAAGTTTACTTTTTCAAATTGAAATTATAAACATGTCAAAAACTATATTTAAAATTGGTTTTCTATAAAAAGGCGGCAAAACTGCATTTTTTTAGAAGTACTTATTTCATCCGAAATTTTTTTTTTCACATACCATTTTATAGAAAATTTTAAAGATGAATAATAATGTCATAAAATTTAAAATGTGATTAATAAAATTTATAATGGCTAGTTTATATAATATTTTAATAATATACCATTGTTTATTGAAACTTGGTATTGCATACCACACATGAAATCGAGGAAGGTCACTCTTTGATGCAATGAAATCCTTGTCAGTGTTGCGTGTAGTGAATGCTTCTATTGGTGTTGTGTATAACATAATCCAAACATTGTTAATTTATAAAATGAACATAATCTATAATCAGTGTTGAATTGTTACAAAAGGACTTGAAATTGTTTACAACACAAGCCAGGATAAATATTGGATTATTGCATGCTAATACGAAGTAGCATATTGCACATGATAATATTTTTCTAGTGTACAACACAAAGATATTAATGAAATTAAAAGGAATCTATCTCATAAAATCTCTGGGTGTTATAGATTTACACTCTTAACACATTTTATTTTTCCTATTACTATCTTATTTACTCAATATAGTAATTTATGAGAGGTTGTGTGATTCATTTTATACGTTTCAATAATTCTCTCACAAAATATCTATCAAGTATAATTTTTCATCTCTCAGAGGGTTCATGAAAACAATTAAAAATGAACAAGAAAAAAATAAATTTGGCCTAAAAATAGACAACTTAAAGCAAAAAAATTATTCTATGAATCTACATGTTTCTATCACTTAGGTGTTATTTTTTTAACTATTTTTTTCTAAATTAACATGGACATAAGAGAAAATGATAAATATATATTAAATAATTTATTATTGATGTAAAATTGTTTGTTCTACCCTAATTAAGAAATAAAATATAATTCCTAAATGAAATATAAAGATTTTATGGAAGCTGGAAATCCAAATATGAACATGAATATTCCACATCATGAGAATCATTCACGTGATAGGCCATGAAATTAGGAGTTCCAACTACATTCTACTACATGTTATCCTTTTTATATAAAACTTTATACTATTTCTAGTAATTATGATATTAAACCATCACACCCTTTTACGATTTTAACCATTAATGGACATCTAATAGAGGGATATTTATAATTTTTTATATAATTTTATATTATTTTGTATGAACAACAATTGATAGTGTTGAATACGTAGGATGCGATGTTGAGGGTGTTTCCTTATTTCATTAATGGAGTGGTTGTGGTCTTATTTTGGAACTTTGATAATGATATCTTTGTTGTATGAGATGAGTTATTCAACTATTTTGTTATTATGTTCTGTCCTCGGAATGTCAGAATAGAGGTTAGACACACAATAACTAGTATAATTTAGGAAAATGTAGAGATTCATCAAATTACATGAGATAGATTTATATAGGTTAAAAATTGACATTATTTATCAAAAATATGATCCCATGTGCCTAAGAAAGGTTTATTTATATATGTTAAAAACACACAATATACTATATTTATTGAAAATTCCCTTAGAGAGAAATTAATTAACTATTGTATGTTTGAACATGGTCATAGATACTATCCGAAAATTAATTTTCCAATTTTATAGGAAAAGGGTGATTAGATTTCTGGACATAGTGTTATGAATTGAAGAAAATATGGTCCTTTTTAACTAATAAAATTCATGATTTAATAAACCCCATAAGTTTTTCATAGAGTCCACAGAGTGATCAAGCAATATACTTCACATAATTATCCACAATAGCCCAAAAAATATTTTCAAACTCTTTTTTGGGTTGAATCATCAAAATATATTTTGTATTTGAAGGGTATGTTACCAGATTTTATTAATGAAATTGGGTCATTAAAGGAGGACATAGATTTTAGGATTCATATCCTAGAAATTTAATTTGAAAAAAAATATTGATCAGGTTCTAGGTGGATGAGACAAGTGAATTTTTTCCAGTATGAATTTGAAAAATCATAGAGAGAATTTGGAAGTTGTGTTTAACTATTTGGTTTCACACGTTCTCCATAAATGTTTCATAAAAATATATATATAGATGAATCTTGAATTATTCACATCAGATAATAATAATTTAAGATTTGAGTAGAGGGATAGTGAATTGAAAATATTAAAGAATTATGTTCATCTAAAGCCTTTTCCACACATACATAACAATAAGAATGAAAATGATTACTTCAAATAAATTAATTTTTTCAATAATTAATAGTAAATTTTCTTTTGTTTATTGTTCGAATAATGTACCTTTTTAGATATAATTCCAAAAAATATTAAATTAGAATAGAAGGGTTTGGGATGAGTTTTGAATAATAAATCATAATGAGGAATGCATTTCAATTGTCCAAAAAGATATCCCCCCAAATGGATGACCCCAGTTCCATTTTCACCTATCAGACAATTGGTAGGATTGAGGAGATTTGGTGTCTTTATGACTTAGATGATAGAATCCAACATTTTCCCTACACCTTATACAATATTATTGATATTTTTGGGGTGAATACAAATTTATTTTCACTATAATAGGATGTAAGGTCACATTATTTGTACATTGGATGGGTGTATAACATTTTAGTTGATTTAAAAATAGAAAATTAACTATTTATTTTTTATTTTTTGAAATGTATAGTTATAGTAAATATACAATAATTTTTAGTAGAAAATTCTTAGATATATATGGTGATTCAATCAATTTTAAAAGGGTAATGTGACCCATTAGGTTAGTGGTGATGAGTAGGATATCAATATTTTCGAAGGTACACCTCTTGTGGATAGTTTTATGTTTATTAATGTAAATGATGAAGTGTTTAGGGTTGAGATAAATAAGGGAACAAATTCTCTTTTTTTTATTTTATATTTCAATGATATGTTAATGAAAATTCTCATAAAAATTATTTTTATTCTGATTCACACATAATCTATAACAGTTTCTAGAATAGGAGAGGAAGATTTTAAATTTCATTTCCTGGGAACATGACATTTTCAATCACCACCCAAAATTTATAGTTGAATTGATTTAATATAATGATATTCAATATTTTCATCCCTGTCTTGTTTATAACAAAAAAAAAATTTCATGTTCCCTTCATCATGAGATGTGTGTGTATGGTATTGTTAAGTTTTATTTTGAAAGTTATTACATTAATGATGGGGAATATTTATGTGTGAGTTTTGATTCATTATTTTCTGAAAATGATCCTTCCAATCTCGTTGAGTTTATAAAAATTAAAAATTTAGTTAGTTTTCAAGATCCCGAAAACAAGTCTATTCCTACTAATATAAAAATATTTGATGAAAATTTGTTATATTATAAAATATAAATGATTTATTGGATAGCATAATTTGGTTCATTCTATAACATAATAATTAGATAAATTGGGAAATATTATTGCTAATGGGAATTCTTATGAAACTATGGAGCCACTATAAGACTGGGATTCATTAAAAACTTAAATTATGATTATTTTGTCCATAACAATGATAATATAATTGATTACCTTCTGTGAAATTTCACATGTTCACCAAATGATGTTTTTTGGAGCTTAATTCTAAGATTATCAGTGAGATGTCTATAGAAACTTTCATTTAAAATTATAAATCAATAAATCCCAAATGAGTGGTGGAGTTTTCAAGAAGTGAAGTTTTTCATTCAATTTAAAATATGTTTTTGATTATAGTATACACTCACCGTTACATGTAATCAAACTATAATATATTTTTTATATTAATATAAACAATAATATCTAAGTGTATTTGGTCAGGGTGATTTTGAAAGATGGAGTGTTTAGATCCCCATGAGATGAAGTTAAAATATTCATAAAAAATGAATTAATTTAAATCAAAAATTGAATGATATAATGTTAGTGATCATAGATAAAACTCATCACGGGTTATTGTGTGGATGAAAACAAAAAATTACCACTAAATATGAGAAAAACCATATTATTATAACTTTATATTCTTCTCATTGTTAACATAAAACTATCTCGGTCAACTCCTTTTCAACCTCCAAATGTAGAAAAGTTTCTAACATTTTAATTCTCCTTGTTTTAAATGGAATTTAATGAATGGTCTTGATGCTATTTATTTTGTTTTTGGTACATCCTTAGAAGAGGTTATAATTTTATTAATGATCAAGGATATATTTTTGGTGTAAAATTTTACAATAATTCTCCAACTCTTCTATCTGCTTATGTTTTTTTTAATTTAAATTAGGAAATCTAGATTTCTCTTTTTAATTTTATAGTATTTGAATTTTGGTGTAATATAAGACTTCCGTGTATTGTAAAAATTGTGATGTTTCCATTTAATATATTGAATTGATAAAGCTCTACTATAAGGGAGAAAAATTTTAAATTCTAAACCATTACTTCTCAATCATTATATGAAAATTTTATTTTGGTTTTCAAAAATGGTTATATGATTTTTTATTTATTTGTGCTCACTTGATTAATTTTACAATGTTAAACATTATGGTCATTTTAACTATTTGTGGTATTTTGAATGGTAAATTTCAAAATTTAAATTATTATCTTCATTCCTTAATAATTAAATTTTTTAATTTCAATGTGTAGATTTCAATATCTATAAAAAATATATTTTTGTATAATGGAATTTTAAATTAGAAACCAGTAGGGGTTCTTGTGAATTCTATGATGCTTTTTTTAAAATATGGTATCTAAACATCTTTGTGATACCTAAACCTAAAACATTCAATAATGAATTATAATAATTGTGAAATTTAATTGTCTACAGTTTTCATCCACATTATGTTCAAAAATTGAGAAATTGATTAGTTATAATTGTAGGGGAGGTGTCATTAAATGTGATAAAATGTAGTTATTGGAGAGCCCATCAATTTCCTTAATATTTTTAACAAAATCTGTGATTTTAATATTCACATAAGAGTATTCACTATGTGAAAATATTTCACATTTTTAAATGTATTCATGAAAAATTCAATGGATTAATATTTTTTACCTCTTAGATGTATTTTTCTGATCAATTTTTCATGGCCTATTAAAAGTAATTTATCTCAGTAAATCTTTTGAATATCTTCATATGAAAATAATTTGGTTTCATATTTTCAATTTATATTTAACTAAAAATATATTAACACAAATGAATTATCAAATGATGATCATTATCCAGGTTGAACACATACTTTCAACCTCTATCATTATTTAATATTAATTCATAAAAAGATTATATGGGTTATCTAATCACCTACTAAATTTTCACACCACCCCATCCAATTGGGTTTTTATTTTTAATGAGCTCATTAATTATGTTATTTTGTGCCCATAATCATTAATAGTTGTCATAATTTCAGTTTTATGGAAATTGATGTTTGTTATATTCTCTTAATAATTTAGAATTTGAATAAAATTTCTAAAATAGTGACTCATTATTGTTGAAGAAATTTTCATGTCAGAGATAATAATTAATACCTGAATGAATCTGTATGGTAATATAAATATGAAAATGAATTAAAATATAACATCATATTTTCTATTTTGAGATTTATTTTCAATAACTAAATAGGACTAAAGACTAACTGAGTCAAAAAATTGTCTTATGGGATAGTAAATTTGATGTGGAATTATTTATTAAATATTACAAAACCTATATTGAGTGATTTATTTTGTATTTATTGATTTCAATGCCACTTTTATGAGGTTAATCTCATTTACTCCATGGATTTATTTTATAAAAACAATTTTCCCTTTTGAAATATTTTATCATTGGTAAATGTTTTATGGACTATAGTAAAATTTTCAAGGTATTTTAGGTAAAATTAAACTCATAAGAGATGAATCCATGTGTAATATGTACTTAAAATACTAAATAATTATTTACATTAATTAATTCTATCTGATATTATTTAATATCAACGATGAGTTATTTATTATCCTTATAATTAAAAATCGTGTCCATCTATTTTTTTTATCATGATATCTAATCATGTGAGTTAGATCACCTAAAGGTAAAATGAAATATGTATTTATAAATGTATTCAAATGGAAATATGTATAGTTTTTAAAAAATATATATACAATTTGAATCACTTTTTTATAAAATGATATCATATTTTCATTGTATTTTTTTTAGTTTTTAGGAAGAATTATATATTAAAATTTAGAGAGTTAAATGATGAGGATTCAACATTGTGAATATGTACACATGGATTTTTATTTGTAACATTCTACGTTTCTATTGAAACATTTTTTTGATATCATTCATAATAGTCCATATCAAGGTTAATAGAACTACTAAATATTATTTTTTAAGTGTTCCCATTATAACCAAGTAATTACAATGGCTATAATGAACAAGAGTAACTAAATTATGAAAATACGGTTTAAAATTTTACTTATAATTAATTATTTGGTGTCCAGTTAATTAATAATAATTATCTTTTTTTAATGGAAAAGTTTTTCCCTAAATCAATTTAAATTAGAACATGTGGGTTCTTTTCCAATAAATAATATAATCACTATTTTTTTAATTTATTAGTATAATATATATTTATCTATATAAATATATATAATTTATTCAAACTTGTTTTTAACGTTAACTTTATGTGTTTTCAAGATAGAATATGAGAATAAACCAAATTTTGAATATAAAAGAATTTTTTTTGGAAAGGCAGTTTTGTGTCATTTTGATGATAAAGTTTGTTTTAAATCCTGTTTTGACAATTTTATATGTTCAATTTGAAAATTTTAATTTTTTATTTTAATGGTGAGTATGGAAATTTAAATGGTTTTAACTTATATTATTTTTTTATGAAGTTTCATGTTTTGATGAATAGTTAAAAAATAATGTATTTTAATTGAAAAATATATTCTCATTAAATAAATTTATAGTGTAATATTATATTTTAAAATATTTAAAAATATAATATGAATTTTTTTATCATTTTATTTAATGATTTTAATTTTAATTGATTTCACATTAATATTTGGTATAAAACAATTTTTAATATTTGAATGGTTTACTCTATAAATATGTTTTCTCATTTCATCAACATTGTTAATTATTAATTAATTCATGTAGATTATATGTTATGAAATAGAATAAATGGAATCTATTTTTTAAATTATCTGTTCCAAATTATAAAAATATGTCCCTTTACTTTTTGGATAATATGAATAATAACATTAGAAAATTTATTTATGAACACTATTAAAGGAAAATATGGTATGTAATGGTAAAACTAAAATGATAAATATTACAAAAGTACACTAAATCAGGCTTTAATTTTATTTTATGTGTTTTCCCATCCACAATAATCCATGGGATGAATTTATTACTTTTTTAATCTAGTTGTATCTGAGTATGATAATTATAAGTTTATATTCAAAGGATAGTCTATTTTTTTACACTTTAATTTTTAACAAGTTAAATATTTTTAATATTGGGATATATTCATGATATGATCAAAATTAAGTATAATTATTGAATGTAAAATTTGAATTGTTGTCATGAAAAATTATTATTAATTTTTACAAAAGAAATAATTTAATTAATGGCATATACAATGTTGTGGTTGAAATTGATCAACTAATGAAAATATAAAACAAAATAAATTAAAAATACTAAATTTAATATAATTTTATATAATTAGTTAAATTTATAATTTTTTAGAGGACATTTACAGGTATGGGATATAACACCCCACCACATTCTCATTTTCCTGAGAATGCAGTGAGGTGAAACTTGTAATTAAGTGATGTTCGCAAGGTCCCAAATGATGGAAATAAATTCCAAGAGATTTAACAATATATTGGGGAAATATTTTCCATTAAGGTATACCAACAAACCAAAAAAGTCATTACCACCAATACTTCATGATGCATGTAATCATAGAAACCCTAACCATATGGTACCAAAAGACAGCCAAACTATACCATGTCAATTCCCCAATGCCAATACAACCAAACCATCCTAACCCAAAATCATATTACCAGGAGGCAAAATAAACCTGAAACTAAATTTAAACCAATACACAATCCACTACTCCACACCAAGATCTATGATCCAAGCACCAAATCGTAGCCAAAACATCACGACTAACTACATGAAAAATGAGATGCATTACTCTTACTTGTTTCCCAGAATAAAACTTCTGAAAAAGATCCAAAATTCCAAAGTAGTGGTGAGTAATAATACAATTTTGTATTTCCACTAATTACATCCCAACACATTCCAAAATGTTAAAAAATTTATAACATTTATATAAAGAATTCATATACAACAACAAGTAGTTCGAAAATCGCCAATATTCCATACACCCCTGTACTAAGCCATCTAAAACAATGGAAATCTACAATCCTGATACAAGACCAAGAAACATCACATATTATCCCACCAAATTCCATATTTCAATGAAACAAAAAAGGAAACCAAAATAGTGGAACTTTTTTCCAACCTGTTCAGTATATTTCTAACTAGTGGTGCTTCACAACCACTATACATAATGGTTGACCTTTCATCCACTATCCATCACATTTTTTAGTGAAAATTAGAAACCCACTTCCAAAAAATATTTACAATTCATAACACTTAATCAACCAACAATAATAGGGATCCAATACCACACAATAATCACTCAACCATATCCAAAAAAATGTCAATTCACTTCAATAAACCTGTCATTAATAGAAAACACCTTCAACCATTTTCCATGCTAAATCCCATTTCATTAAACCATGATTTTTATTGAAAACCATTTTCACAAGACATTTTCAAAATACAAACATATAATATATATATATATCTCTGTATTAAAATCCCACCACAAAACCACCCTTTCAAAAACAATTCACCCAAAAATCCCCAAATCTTTACAAAATCTGATTCCTCCAAGATTCTCACATCATATTCAAAATTAATTTAATGAAAAAAGAATAAAATTCAACCAAACCCACTAGTTATAGCTAAGTTGAGTCAAGGGAGAAGCCACATATATATCGAACCCTTCCTTTTAGAAATAAAATTACATGATTTTAATCATAATTATGCACTAATGTAAAATACAAGGATTATAAAGTCTAGTGACTTGGAACCATTTGTAGATAAAACAAAAAAATGGGACAAAAAACACATATTTATTGAATCTTTCTAAACAGATAAGAAATTTATTTGAGCCCTTACATCGGCATTGGATAACCTTCTAAAAACATGAACAAAGGGACATGCTCAAAATCCCAATAAGGGAGTATAAATATGAAGGAGGCTTTAACACATGAGTTATAAGGAATGACATAATGATAACATAAGAATATAACATTTGGAATCATCACATATAATCATGGGATCATATAATCATAGATTAATAGAAACAAGGGAGCACAAATAAAACAAGAATTTAGTATGAGTTGAGGTTAACTGCCAAGAACATTTCCCATCATAGCACAAGCCAAGGCTAACTACCAAGACAATTGCATATTGTAGCACAATCCAAAGCTAACTGCAATGATTCTCGCACATAACATATCCTAAGAATAAAAATTACTCAATTCGATAAAGAGATATTTGTGCACAACAATCATTAAATGTTCATGAATATTCTATCTAAATAATTAATCATACATAATCAATCATATATAAACATAAGGGTTACCCATGAAATGGATTGGGTACCATAACCATGACATATAAAATAACAAATGGGTTTATCATAAAATTTCACGTGAAAGAAAGTAATTAGAATATACATGGACGTTCATAAAATTAAATATTAATATTTCATGATAATTTATTTCAAAGAGATGTGAAAATACCTAAGATATGTCTTTGATAAATTTTAGCATTAAAATATTTTTTTCTGCTATTTTAATGAAAATACTATAGAAAATTTAAAATATAAATTAGGAAACTATTTTAAATAAAACCTGAAGTGAACCAAGAAGTATTTTATAATAAAAATATTACATTTATATATTCAATGATGAATTCAAATATAGTATAGAGTGTACTAAAAATCATGTAAGAATTAGGGAAGTTCCCTTAAATAATGTTTTCTTATCGGGAAGTATTTAGGAGGGTTACACTTAAAATAATGTATATTCCCAAAATGACGTGAGGGATTAATCATGAATCCCGAGTTTAGATAATATAAAAATCATATAAAAGTTTCACATATAATGAAAAGGAAACTAAATTTTGGAAAAAATAATGATATTGAAACCCGAAGGAATAAAGGCTGTTCGGGTAGAATTAGTTACAGATTATTGACAAGGTATATAGTGTACTTAATGGAGATTAATGAGAGATAACATGTTCTATCATAACTTTTAAATCGTTAGGGATTTATGTGTAAGGTTCGTAATAATACTGCAAAACCATTAATCACACATAAAACTGCATAACAAAGATGAATATCTTGAGAAACGTTAAAATGGAGAGGATCCCTTACCTTAATGTCCTCTGAATTTTGTCTCTTCTATGCCTTTCGATTAATAAATATATTTTAATTAAAAAATGATATAAAATTGACTTATAGTAATTTTATAAAAAAATTCAATTATATTCATTGTTTTATTCTTATTTTTCATTGATGAAACAAAAGCATTTTCATATCATATTTTACATAAAAATTTCATGGATTGCTATAATTTGAGTATTGGATAAATGTAATTTATATATTTGAATAATTAGTTTAAAAAGAATATAATACATGTAATTTTATATTACTATATTATATATAATATTTATTTTCTGTACCAAAAGTTATTTATAATAATTATCATGGAAACTTCCCTATTGATGGTTAACAGACATTTAATAGGATATTGTCAATAGTGCAGGAAAGGGAAAAATGAAATTTATATTTTTCATTAATATGATAATTAAAGTACATTAAATTTATTAATAAAATGTTAAAAAAAATTATAGTCAATTTTTTATCATATGGTTTTGAAAGAGATAGGGTAAAATAAAAAAAATAAAGAAAAGAGATATTATTTGATAGGGTCTTATTCTCTCCTCAATGTAGCTTCACTTGCACGAAACTATAACTCTGATGGTGATTGGAGTTGCTGGGCTCCATAAACTACATATGTATTATGGTATGATCTAGAGGTATAATTTGGACAGATATTAGGAATAAAAATGGATTAGAGGAATTTTTTTCTAACAGGAGGGATATAGGTTTTATAAACATGAGGAGGAGTTGATTTTAGAATAGAATATTAAATAAAATAATATATCAAATGTTAGACTTCTAATATTATTTTATTAAAACATAATAAATATATTAAAATAATATAATTTTTTATTCTTTATATCATGTTTAAAATTCTAATTCATTTTTTTATTAAAATGAAAAAGAAAAAAGAGTGAAAAAGTTATTTTATCAAATAGCTTTTTGACTTTTGGTTTTGAAAGTTCGTTTTATGTATGGAAATTGAGATTGTTGTATTTTAAGGAAAAATTAAGGAAATAATATATAATATGGCTGAATCTACTGTTCTAAAAATTATATGACATCATTACATCATGAATGATGCAATTTAAGGTATACTGGTTTGGTGAATAAATGTATTTTTACTATTTAATTGAAAATTGTTTTATTTCAAAAAAAAATTGAACAAAAAGCAACCTAAATTTTTTTCATTATTTAGAATCCAAAAATGAACACTGTATTTCAAAAAAAATTCTAAATATGATTAACATATGATTTAATTAAAATTATAATTTAATAAAAAATTACAAATTTTAAATTTAAAATATATTTTCTAACACATTTAAAAATTACATATGGTCACATAGAATTTCCCTATAATAAAAATATTATATTTTTATTACATTTCATGAAACTAAATATTCATTTAAATCATTAAATTAATCATATAATAATAATAAATTATTCTTGACTTATAAAAAAACCAACAACTATTTAATAATTTTGAAAATATTTCTTTTCTTATACATTGATATAATTATACTATATTTTCACATAGAAATCGATAAATTTTATTCATACATTCATTTGAGAGGTTACATTTATGTTCGTAATTTTATAATTCATAAGGGTCACATTAATATTCTAAAGGGCATGTTTCTATTTCAATATGATCCTTAACTTCTAACGAGACATTTTATTTTACTTATTATTCAAATATAATATTTGTATTGTTATCTAAAAGTAATATTGTGCCATTATACTATAAGACATAATTATAAGTGGATAATTTCAATTGATAAAACTTTGGGATATTACATTTTTTCCGCTTAATAAATTTCACCATAAAATTGTTTTTTGACATTCTAGAACATAAATAGGTCAGGGTATCATTCCTTCACTTCCTCCTCCATTTCCAATGTTACATCTTCGTACATATGATTCCTCTATAGTACCTTTACAATGTGAGTAGTCTTGTTATGTATAACTTTATATCATCGATACGAGGTCTTCAGTATATTCTCCTCCTAGGAAAGATCATCCACCCACTATATCGCCTCTAAAGAGACTACACGTGAAGGGTCTGGTATGTACTTTTTTAAGAGCGATTCATGAAATACATTGTTTACTTTGGACATGGTAGGTATAAGTTCAAGTAGATAGGCCATATCATCAACACGATCATGGATCTAGAAGGGATAATATACCTAGGAATTGGCTTCCTTTTCTTCCCAAATCTAGTGACCTTCTTCCACGTAGATATTCATAGAAATATCATATCATCTTCTTTGAAGTCATGGTCTTTTCAAAGATTGTCCGTATAACTCTTATATCGACTATGAGATACATTGATGAGTTTCTGAATGGTTTTCAACTTCTCCACAATTTCATAGACCATTTCAGGTCCTATCATCTTACGATCACCAACATCATCCCAACATGCCAGTGTTCTTCACCTTTTCCCATAAAGGGCTTATAATGGTGCCATTTGGATGCTCAAGTTGAAACTATTGTTGTAGGAGAATTCAATCAGTGGTAGATATTGGTCTCATCCCCCTTTGAATTATATAGGATATTCTATCAGCATTTCTTATAGTTTCTTAATAGTTTTATAATATTGGCCATCAGTTTGGGGATGATTGGTCATACTAATGTTTAGATTAGTGCTTAAAGCATGTAAGATAATTTTCTAGAACTTCTAGCTAAATCTCGGATAAAGATTGGATACAATTTATTGTGGTAATATATACATATGTACCACCTCATTGATCTATATCCTTGCATTTTTATCCAATTAAAAGTCATCTCGATTTTTGATAAAGTGGGTTGACCTCGTAAAATGATCCAAAACGACCAATATAGCATTTTGTCCTCTAGATGTCCTTGGATGTCTAGTGACAAAGTCCATGGTGATGTTCTCCCAATTAATTTTGGTATGGGTAGTGGTTTCATCATCCCATTATATTTTTTCTTCTCATCCATCACTTTTTTACATACCATGCACATTGATGTGTATTAAGAAATTAATATTTTCATATTTTCCCACTAAATGATTTCTCGGATATCTCGATACATCTTTTTTCTCCTTAGGTGGATAGAGAAGTTTGAAATATGTGCATCATTGAAAATAACATTGTTTATCTATGGATCATATGGAACACATAATCGTGATTCAAATCATACAAATCCTTCAATATCTATCTTGAGAAATGAGGATTTCCCATTTTTGATAGCTTCCAACAATTTCAGAATTTCCACATCATTTATTTTAGCATCCTTTATTTTCACCATGAGGGGTGGTTGAACAATCATTTAAGAAATGATTGATTATTTTCCTCCCTTATATATTTTCTTATACATCCACTACAAATCTATGACGATTAGATCCTTTTCATGTCTCATAATTAATAAAGATGCAAGATCATTTCAACGTAGAGCATACAACACCTTTTTTCATACAAAGATGGAAGTGAATTAAGAAGTAACAATCCTTGATGAGATATATCCGTCTTCTCTGGAACATAATAATATCTTTTGTGTTAATATTTATTTGAGAATATTATGATAAGTATATATCTCAGTCATCTCCCCATAGAGGTAATGCCACCAGATTTTTAATGCAATGATCATTGCCGCCAAATCAAGATCTTTTGTATTATTGTTTTGCTCATGGATTTTCAAGTTCCTTAAGGTGTTGGCTATCGATTTATCATTTTAAATTAGCAAATATATTAATAACTTCTATGAATCATAAATATACCCAACAAAGAGGTATCCACTTTTTCGGAGTGTGAGTACCAGTTATGTGATAAACCGCTTTTTCAACTCCTTGAAATAGTATTCACATTCTAGAGTCTAGAAAAACATATATCTCATCCATTTCATCATTTTTATTGGTTATGTGTATCATGAAAACTTCTTCAAAAATCGTTGATAATACGTAGAAAGAACAATGAAGCTACAGATCCCTATTAAAGATGTCGGTATTGGCTAGTATTCAATCACCTTTACCTTGGAAGGATACTCATGTATCCCCTTGCTAGTGATAACATTCCCCAGGTATCATACTTACAAAATATAGAACTCAGATTTGCTAAAATCTACATACATCATATTATTCGCAAAGTGTTTAACAAAATATTCAAATGGCCCCCATGTTCCTCATTGCTCTAGGAGTACATTATAATATCAACAATAAATACTAGAAAAAATCTAACATCATAATAAATAAATACTTTATTCATTAAATAACAAAAAATTCACGGAACATTAGTGATTCTAAAGAGAATCACTATGAAATCATAGTTTCAATACCTCATTCGAGAGTCAGTCAGAAGACTATCTTCATTATTCACATTTAATTTTTCAAAACCCGACAAATGGTCAACCTTAGAGAAATAACTGGCCCCATGAAGGTGATCAAGATGTGTATCTATCAGAGGTAGGGAATACTTTTTCTTTATCATGATTTTATTGAACTCACGATAATCAATGTAGAGGCTCATTTATCCACAATTCTTAATGAAGTGGACTAGTGGATATTTTCAATTGAGTTAATCCATTGTTATTTTAGAAATGCATCAGAAGATATGTTAAATATGGAAGGTCTTTTCAACGTGAAGGATTCTGTGGAAACATTTTCATTCCTTGGAGGAGGAGGGTAGTTCAAATTATTCATGTTTTTATTCATAACTTTATCCATCTAAGATAGTACTGTCATGATGTTTTGAGCACCCACTCCCATCATATCAGGCATATCATTAGGGAAATGATCACATTTTCTATAACATTGGTTGTTAGAATAGGTTCTTATAATTTCCTCCGTTATCTACGAATAAGACCAAACAATTAGAGGGATAACATACTTAACTATTGATACTAAGTAGAAAAAACGTTTAATATAAAAGGATAAACATGTAAATGAGTATTATATCATAACTTGTGATTCCGTAGGATAAAATATAGGATATCCTTGAACTATTTCATAACGTATAATGAAATGGGCTTTTTTATTCCCTTCATAATGATTTACACAATGTTCATGAAATTACCAAATCATATCCCCTAGGAGTGTCAAATCATGTGTGCAGTATAGCCTTTTGTTCTATACTATAATACCTTAGGTCATGCACAAAACTCGTTGTTAGTGTTTTCAATCTAATGTACATTTGTGCTAGAGATGCCTCTACCTATTTGTATCTGGATAGGGGTGTATATCCTTGATTGACCAATTAATCTATTCTTAAAAAAAATTAAGTATTTTTTCTTGTAATTCATCTCATCATTATGTTTCTCACTAAGTGTCTCTTTTCCTAATCCCCAACAAATAACTAGACTATGCCTCTAATAAAATCTCTATTGACCCTAGAATTTTATAACTAAGATTAAATGACATTATGCACAATTATACATCAGATTACAAGTCATTTATTTTAAGTTCTAATGTCTTAGATGATTATGTACATAAAACTAAAAACATGGGACAAAAAATACTTCTTTATTTATTCTTCATGAAGAGCTCATAAATTCCACTGAGCCCGTAAATATGCATTGTATAACCTTTGGATGACATTAAAAAAGGTTGAGTTACAAATCTCAGCATGGGAGTATACATAAGGATGAGGTGTTAGAACATGGGATTGAAGGCATGGAAAAATGTTAACATAAGCATGGAACATATGTAATCATAATATATAATCATGGGATAATATAAACTAGTAGTCAGAGAAATTTGGAATAAACATAAAACATGAATTTAGTATGATTCAAGGCTATCCTCAAAGACCATTTCCCATAATAGCACTATCCATGTCTAACCACCAAGGCCATAGAACATTGTAGTAGAAGCCAATGCTAACCGAAAAGACCGTCGAACATAATGTCTCATGATACTCAACTTTACCCAAATTATTGGAGCCCTATTTGGGTACACCCATTTTAATATGATTATTATTATTATTTCCAAAAAATGAATCATAGATAATGAATCATATATAAACATAAGATTTAAGCATATAAATTATTGGGTACCATAATCATGATATAGAGCATAACAAATGGGTGTATCATAACTGTGTCCATGGAAGAAAGGAATTAGAACATACAATGGATTTCATAAGGTTAAAATAATTTATATAATTTTAACAAAAATTATATTCTGTATTTTTTTTCATATTTGTTTTAATGGGGGAGGGTAGAAGAAAAAAGAGGAAGAATAGAGAGAAAATTTAATAGAGTCATATTCTCTCCATGGTGTAGCTTCACTTGCACGAAACTATAACTCCATTGGTGATTGGAGTTGTAGGGATCAATAATGGCCCTAATTATTCTAAGAGGAAAGAGAGGGAGAATTTGGAAAGATATTAGGCATAATAATGGATGAGAGAAATGGTATTCCAAGGGGAGGGAGAGGGGATATTTATACTTAAGGAGGGGTTATTTTAGAATAAAATTTTATAAATATAATATATCAAATATTAGACTTATAATATTATTTTTTTGGAAACATATATCATATGACAATATAATATAATTATTTTTAGACTTTAAATCATCTTTATAATTTTAATTCATTAATGCATTAAAAGGAATGTGTAAAAAGAGATAATGATATTTTAAGGAATCCCTTTTTGACATTAGGTTTTCATTGAAATTTTTGGTTTAGAAATTGAGTTTATTGTATTTTAATGAAACTGTAATGAAATTAAATATAAAATGGATGAATATAATGTTCTAGGAATTTTAATTTATCATTACATCATGAATGATGCAATTTAAGATATACTAGTTATGTGATTTTTTTTATTATTCAACTGAATATTGATGTATTTTATAAAATTACCAAAAAAATCAACCCAACAATTTTTTACAGTGTAGAACCCAAAAATGAACTCCAATTTTTTAAAATATATTTCTAAATATGATTAATTTAATATTTAAATAAAATAACAATTTACTTAAAAAATATAAATTTTAAATTTAGAACTACTTTTCAAACCCTTCGAAAAATTCCATAAGGTCGCATAAAATTATCATAGAATAAAAATATTAATTTTTGACAACATTTTATAAATGTAAATGTAAATTTAAATTATTAAATTAAACCTAAAATTTTTATTAAGGATTTCTAACTTCTAAAAATACCAACACCTTATTAATAATAATACACATATTTATTTACGTATACTATAATATAATTATAAGGCCCCAGCCTTAAACCTTACTTAATCTTGAGTTATTACAAGATTACACATTGAGGATCTTTTCGGGATTAGAGTTTTAGAGAATTAGATCGTAAAACTTGCATTACATTCCACATATAAACAAAGTGGTTACATAAAGATAGTATTCTTCATTCCCATCAATGGAAACACATTTAAAACAAAACATGGATTATTTCTTGACACATCCTTGACTCTATCATCTTATCATGTACCTTTCCCTTGACCTGTGAAAAACATTTCAAAAACTTAGGATGAGCATAAAAACTCAGTATGGGTTATATAAAAGAAACATGGAAAGGAAACATGAGTTCATATATACATAAGAATGAAATCATACTTTACCCATAAAACATAGGCACTTTAACATACCTCATAAGATCATGAATAAATCATAGAAATAATAAGACATAAAGGTAACTTGAGGCATTCATAACATTCTTACGTAGGGAGTAACCCTCTTGGTTACGTTTGGAATACCCATCACAATATATTCCCTAAAATCTCTTCGGAGAAACCTTAACGTTTCACTCCTTCGCGTTACCCAATGCATTGGAGAGCTATAACGGGCTCACCCACCCTTAGTTTATCACGGAACCACCCGTCATCATAATAATGCCCAAGAACCATAACATAATCACATAAATCATGCATAAAGGAAACATAACATTTCCACATTTCAATCACGAGATATCAATACAACACATTGATATAATAAAAACATTATGGAAATCATTTTCAATACCAAAGTAAAAGAAATATAAAACATGGTATTTATTTTTCTTTTAAAAAAAGAAGGTATGGCTTGTAGAGGAAGCCGAAACTCAAATAACGGTCACGACGGAGGAGAAGTCGTTGTCGCCGCATACGTACGACAAAAACATTCCATTTTGTCTTTTAGTAAACTCTTCTTATAAAAAAAGATTCCTTTTGAATAAACGTAAAAGTCAAAGGGGTTTGTACACCGTATAAAAGAAAGTTGTGTATAAAATAAAATATGCCTCAACGAAAGGAGATTGAGACGAAGTCCCATACCTCGTATCCGACTTGACCCGACCGTTCTTTAATCTCTTGAATAATAAACTTGTGTTAATCTCTACTTTCTTATGAATCTTTTTCAAGTTCATTATTCCTTTTATACCATGTTATGAACATCATGTAATCAGTTAAGTTAATAATGTTCATTTTGTCGGTATTTGGTTCTTAAGTCAAAAATAGACTTCTTACACTTACATGTTGTTAATTTGGTAAAAGGTTCATTATATCCAGAATGATATTCATGATGTAGATATCATATATGTCATATATATACAGTACATACATGAATTTATAATATTACATCACATTTAGAGGTAAGAAATGAAATGCACCGTTCATGGAGACGGTAAGTCGTACGTACGCATGAATGCTACTTCCATTTCTATTTCATATTTTTTGGAATGGAATCATAATGATATAAGAGTATATTATAATTCCAGTATAATAACATATATAATATTATTAACTTTATCCTTTACACATCCCACATATGGTATTAACGAATCAAATAACTTTTAGGGGGCGGTAGTCCGCACTTCCTAAAATGAAGATATCGTGTTTTACCCATAATGGAAACCATAAAGGTATGCCCAAAATAAAAAAAACAGAAGCTTAAGGAAAACATAAACATATTATATATCATATATGAAAATAGTGACATCATAATGTCCACCTTTGAAGGTGTTAAATGAGTGTTGAACAATCATCGTTTCGGGAGGCATAATTTCGCCATCCACGGAAACCGTATGTTCTTTAACCATTTGATGTAGTTGTGTGAGATTTTAGCTCAAATAAATCTTATAACAACATCATAGTATATTGATGATACTGGTGTTGTTACAAAAGATGTAAATAAAAAGAGTTTAGGGGGTTGGAGAAGCAAAATAAAACAAATGAACATGAGAGAATGAATTACCTTTCAAAGTGTAACTCCTTTTGAGTTGAGCCTAAAGGCTTCCTTTGAAAGGATTCTTCCCAAAGGGAATCCTCTAGGATGAGTAGAGGGATGTGGAGAGAGCAAATGGGCAGGGTTTGGCCGAGCCAAAGGATTGAAGTGTGTGTGAAATGAGGTAGAGGTGGGGGCCTTTTATAAGAGGAGAGGAGGGGCACTTTCGGAAAGTAAAGAAACATTACTTTATTTGAAAATGTGTTTCGGTTTTAAAAGGTCCCACATTGGTATAATTCGTGGATAAGGTGATAAGGGTTCTAAATCCACTCATCCAATTGGTTTTGGACATGTGTAGTTCATAGATTTTACATTATCTTTCCATTTTATTTAAATCGTCAAATAATGATGTCATCGCTGCATCATTATTATGTCATAAATAATTAAATTTATTTAATGTCTAAAAATTATAAAAAAAAATACTATGATATATGAAATCGTTTTAGCTTTCCAATTACCATTTATAATCAAATTTTGGACTTGTATAACCCCACATAAAAATTGTTTTCGTAAAACATATTATGTTTGTGTCATTTTCACTTTAACATTAAATAGAAAGTAATTTATGTCATTTCCCAACAAAAGTGGATCCATGGGGTCCCCAAGTTGACCCATGGAATTTCATGGTCGTCCATGACACAACCAATGAGGTTGGGACATGTGTCTAGGTCATTTCATATTATTAAAGCCTTATTTAGACCTTAAACTACCCTAATTACCACTAGTCGCGATTAAGAACTTAATAAGTTACTATTCACCAAAAAATTATTATAAACTCATTGAACCACATTTTACTTCTTAATGACAACCATGTATGTCGGATTTTCAAAATTCAATACACATTAGTGGTAAACTTTCATTTAACTGAAAAATCAGTTTGCTTGATTACCACTTAGTGGTTTCACTATTCATCAAAAATTGAAGTTTTTCAGAAAATTACCAAAAATTCACCCTAAGCTATATTTGATATTCCGAATTCAAAAATGAAGTCCATTTTACAAAATTCAAATCATATAAGTCACATTAATTAATTCCATAATTAATTCCCGCTGCCAGAGCAAATAGCGTGTTTTTACAAAACAATAAGTATCAAAAGATTGACACCAGTTTAAGTCTAATTTCAAAGTGAAATTGATTCCAATGACCACCATTGGATAAAATGGTAAAAATATATTCTAATTTCACTTCAAAATAAATTCAAAACATAATCTAATCATATAAATAAATTAGATTAAAAAGCAGTTTTGATGTAAAATGCAGTATTTTTCACTATTCATTAAAAAATGAATATTGTCAGAAAAATACCAAAAATTCACACAAGGTAAATTTTGATGTCCCAATCATAAAGGATAGGATTATTTTGACCAACATAGTTTATAAAATTGTCAAAATATAGATTGAAAAATGTTTTTCCATCAAAAGGCAGTAAAACAATCTTTTAAGAATATTAGTGTATTCCATGCATAAGATTGTATTTATTTTCATTTTAAGCCTCTAAAACACTATATTAATCATTAATAGACATAGATAAAAATATCTTTTATTCATTATTTACTTGGGATGTTACATCCATCCCCCCTTTAGAAAATTGTGTCCCCGCAATTTATTTACTTATCGAATAAATGGGGGTACTTATCCCTCATTGCATTTTCAGATTCCCATGTTGCCTCTTCAATCATGTGGTTTTTACCCAAAACCTTTACCTGGTGAATCACATTATTCCATAACACTTGCTCCCTGTGGTCAAGAATATGGACCGGTTATTCCTCATAAGATAGGTTCTCTTCCAGCTGAACTACCTCTGGGCTCAAAACATGAGATGGATCTGGCATATACTTTCTCAACATCGAAACGTGAAAAACATTCTGTTCCTGAGATAAACTCGGAGGTAAAGCCACTCGGTATGAAACTGATCCAACTCTCTCCAGAATTTCGTATGGTCCAATGAACCTTGGACTCAACTTTCCTTTCTTACCAAATCTCATCACACTTTTCCAAGGAGAAACCTTGAGAAAAACATGATCACCTACCTCGAAAGATAGATCCTTCCTCCGGTTATCCGCATAACTCTTCTGCCTGCTATGAGCTGTTCTCATGTGTTTCTGAATCAGCTGAACTTTTTCTGCCATATCTTCTACCAATTCTGGTCCCATCAACTTCCTTTCACCCACTTCATCCTAGAAAGCTGGAGTTCAACACCGCTTCCCATATAATGCCTGAAATGGTGCCATATGTATACTGGAATAGAAACTGTTATTATATGAAAATTCAACCAAAGAAAGATGTTGGTCCCAACTTCCCTGATAATCCATAGAACAAGCTCGTAGAATATCCTCTAATGTCTGAATTGTTCGTTCTGACTGCCCATCTGATTGAGGGTGAAATGCTGTACTAAAATTTAATTCAGTACCCAACGACTTCTGAAGGCCTTTCCAAATGTTAGAAGTAAACCTGGGATCACGATCCGATACAATGGAGAGAGGAACTCAATGTAACCTGAATATCTCTTTAAGATACAAATGGGAATGTTGATCAAGAGAGAAAGTATCTCGTATAGCAAGGAAATGAGCAGATTTGGTCAAATGATCAATAATAACCCAGATTGCATTATTACCTCGAGATGTCTTCGGTAATCCAACAACAAAGTCCATGGATATATTCTCCCATTTCCACTCTGGCACTGGTAAAGGCTGAAGCATCCCTTTCGGTAACTGCCGCTCTGCTTTGACCTTTTGACATGTCAAACACTTCACAGTAAAATCAGCAATATCTCTTTTCATTCCATCCCACCAGTAATACTCCCGCAGATCTCTATACATCTTAGTACTGCCCGGATGAACTGAAAACGGAGAACTATGAGCTTCACATAACAAATCACTCTTCAACTGTGAATCACAAGGCACACACAATCTCTTCCCAAATCTCAAAACACAATCATTATCAATGTCGAATTCAGGCAACTTACCTTTCTGAACCAGCTCTACCTTTTTCTGCAACTCACTATCTTGTTTCTGTGCCTGCATAATTCTATCTGATAGAGAAGATCTCAGTGATACCTGAAACAAAACAGAAGGACTTCCTGCACCAACAACTTCTATGTCAATGTTCATCAAATCGTTAACCAAAGGATCATGTTCCAACCGCAACATTGTTAATGAAGCATTACTTTTTCGACTCAAAGCATCAGCCACTTTATTTGCTTTTCCCGGATGGTAATGAATTGTACAATCATAATCCTCGATTAATTCCAGCCATCTACTTTGTCTCATGTTCAATTCTTTCTGAGTGAATATATACTTTAAACTTTTGTGATCGGTATATATTTCACACTTTACTCCATACAAATGATGCCTCCAAATTTTTAAAGCAAAAACAACAGCAGCTAATTCCAAATCATGTGTAGGGTAATTTATCTCATGAGTTTTCAACTGTCGTGAAGCATAAGCAATTACCTGATCATTCTGCATTAGGACGCAACCAAGTCCTTTCAATGAAGCATCACTGTATATAACAAACTCACCATTCCTGGAAGGTAGTGCCAAAACTGGAGCATTCACCAATCTTCTTTTCAATTCCTGAAAACAGTCATCACATTCTTTTGTCCAGATAAACTTAACACCCTTCTGAGTTAGCTTAGTCATTAGACTAGATAACCGTGAAAAATTTCTAACAAACCTTCGGTAATAGCCCTCCAAACCAAGGACGCTACGAATCTCGGTAACATTTGTGGGTCTTGGCCATTCTTCCACAACTTTTGTTTTTGCAGGATCAACAGTTATTCCATCTTTAGAAACAATGTGACCAAGGAAAGAAATTTGTTGCAACCAAAACTCACACTTGCTGAATTTCCCATACAGTTTCTTTTCTTTTAAGGTTTGCAAGATAACCCTTAAAAGTTTTTCATGATCCACATTACTTTTAGAAAACACCAAAATATCATCAATGAAAACCACCACAAACTTATCCAAGAACTCATGGAGAATTCTATTCATTAAGTCCATGAATACAGCAGGTGCATTGGTTAGCCCAAAAGGCATTACTACAAATTCATAATGTCCATATCATGTACGGAACGCGGTCTTCGGAATATCTGCATCCTTTACCTTCAGCTGATGGTTCCCCGATCTCAAGTCAATCTTTGAAAAAAACTGAGCTCCCTGGAGCTGATCAAACAAATCATCGATATGAGGCAAAGGATATTTGTTCTTAACAGTGATATTATTCAAGGCTCTATAATCAATGCAAACTCTCATAGAACAATCTTTCTTTTTAACAAATAAAACAGGAGCACCCCATGGTGATGTACTAGGTATAATGAAACCTTTTCTCTAATAAATCGTGCAATTGCTCCTTCAACTCTAAAAGTTCAATTTGTGTCATTCGATAAGGGGGTTTTGAAATTGGCTTAGCATCAGGAACTAAGTCAACAGTAAACTCAACTTCCCGATCTAGTATTATTCCAGGCAACTCATCAGGAAAAACATCAGGATACTCATTTACCACTGGCACATCATTAATCTGAATAGTTCCTTTATTTTCAACGACGTGTGCAAGGTAACATTCATTTCCATCTTTTACAAGTTTCTCGGCCTCTTGATATGTTATCAAAAGTAAGGGTTCATTCTTGTAAACAAACTGAAAGTATTTCTGAAAAGAAACTTCTTTAGCTCTACAGTCAATCTTAGCATGGTAAATAGAGAGCCAATCCATACCCAGGATAACATCAAACTCTACTAGAGGTAGAACAATAAGGTTTGCAATTAGGTTCTTTCCACAGATAAGGATAGGAAGATTCTTATAAATTCTTTTTTCCTCGACACTTCCCCCAGGTGTTTTTACCAAAAGTTTAGGAGTCATTTCTTGAGATGGTATTCCCATTTTACTAGAAAAGGTTTCAGAGATGAAAGAATGTGTAGACCCCGAATCAAACAACACACTGGCATAATCTGAAAAAACAAAGTACCTGATACAACTTCATTTGATGGCCCGACATCTGCTGAAGTAGTTTCAAAGGATTTCACCACCCCATTCTGCTTGTAGTCTAACTGCTTCCCATCACTCAAGATCTTTTTCGTACACTCGTTTGCATAGTGACCCATCTCATTGCACTTATAACACTTCACTAACTATAAATCAAATTTGTTCTTACCTTCACCTTGATCCTTTTCAGTGCAATCACGAGCCTTATGTCCCATCTTACCACATCGGTAGCACTTCCCAGAATTCAGAAGACATTCCCCAGCATGCCTTTTGCCACATTTATCACAAACTGGAAACTTAGTTCTCTTACCATCAGACTTTTTTGAAGAATTCTTACCTTTCTCCTGCCACCTCGGTCTCTTCTTCTGCTGGTTTTTATAGAACACTTGGTCATCGGAAAACTCCATTTCCACCTTCTCAGCACATCGAACAAGCTTTTCATAACTTTTAAACTCACGAGAAGCTAATGCCCTTCGATATTTTGGCTTTAATCCTGAGTAAAAACGATTGATTTTACTATCAAGTTCCCGGATAAAATTTGGAGAATACCTTGCCAATCGAGTGAACCTTTCTTCATAGACAGCCACTGAGTCTTCCTCTTGCCTCAATTCCAAGAATTGATTTTCCATACTATGTCGAACAGCCTTAGGAAAATACTTCTCAAGAAACATACCTTTGAATTCATCCCAGTCAAGTGCATCCATCTCATCGGCGTCCTTGATATTTTTAACCATAGACCACCACTGATCTGCTTCACCCTCCAAACGGTAAATAGCAAGACTAACCTTTTGACTGTCTGAACACCCCATGACATCAAAAATCTTTTCCAGTGCTTTAATCCACCCTTCAGCTAGCACAGGGTCAGATGATCCTCTGAATGATGGTGGATGTTGCCTCATGAAATGTTCCACCACTGACATGTTCCTCTGCGGTTGATCTGGCTGATCTCGTGCATGGATACCACTGCCATTTATCGCTGGAGTCAACTGCGCCATTACTGCAACAAACTGTTCAGTTCCAATTCCTACCATTTCTGGATGCTGATTCGGAAGGTTATTTCCTTCTGTATGCCTTCCTAGCACTGCTTCCCTGTTTCCTCTGCGGAAAACCATTCTGAACAAACATGTCTTAGATGAAGCAACATGGTAATTCGTAAATGATATATCATTTCAACAAAAATATTTTTGGATAATCATTTAATATAATTCTAACTCCTAATGTTATCTAAACCGACCTTTGATACCAACTATAAGGCCCCAGCCTTAAACCTTACTTAATCTTGAGTTATTACAAGATTACACATTGAGGATCTTTTCAGGTTTAGAGTTTTGGAGAATTAGATCGTAAAACATGCATTACATTCCACATATAAACAAAGTGGTCACATAAAGATAGTATTCTTCATTCCCATCAATGGAAACACATTTAAAACAAAACATGGATTATTTCTTGACACATCCTTGACTCTATCATCTTATCATGTACCTTTCCCTTGACCTATGAAAAACATTTCAAAAACTTGGGATGAGCATAAAAACTCAGTATGGGTTATATAAAAGAAACATGGAAAGGAAACATGAGTTCATATATACATAAGAATGAAATCATACTTTACCCATAAAAAATAGGCACTTTAACATACCTCATAAAATCATGAATAAATCATAGAAATCATAAGACATAAAGGAAACTTGAGGCATTCATAACATTCTTACGTAGGGAGTAACCCTCTTGGTTATGTTTGGAATACCCATCACAGTATATTCCCTAAAATCTCTTCGGAGAAACCTTAACGTTTCACTCCTTCGCGTTACCAAATGCATTGGAGAGCTATAACGGGCTCACCCGCCCTTAGTTTATCACGGAACCACCCATCTTCATAATAATGCCCAAGAACCATAACATAATCACATAAAGCATGCATAAAGTAAACATAACATTTCCACATTTCAATCACGAGATATCAATACAACACATTGATATAATAAAAACATTATGAAAAATCATTTTCAATACAAAAGTAAAAGAAAAGTAAAACATGGTATTTATTTTTCATTTAAAAAAAGAAGGTATGGCTTGTAGAGGAAGCCGAAACTCAAATAACGGTCACGACGGCGGAGAAGTCATTGTCGCCGCATACGTATGACAAAAACATTCCCTTTTGTCGTTTAGTAAATGATTCGTACAAAAAAAGATTCCTTTTGAATAAACGTAATAGTCAAAGGGGTTTATACACCGTATAAAAGAAAGTTGTGTATAAAATAAAATATGCCTCAACGAAAGGAGATTGAGACGAAGTCCCATTCCTCGTATCCGACTTGACCCGACCGTTCTTTAATCTCATGAATAATAAACTTGAGTTAATCTCTACTTTCTTATGAATCTTTTTCACGTTCGTTATTCCTTTTATACCATGTTATGAACATCATGTAATCAGTTAAGTTAATAATGTTCATTTTGTCAGTATTTGGTTCTTAAGTCAAAAATAGACTTCTTACACTTACATGTTGTTAATTTGGTCAAAGTTTCATTATATCCAGAATGGTATTCATGATGTAGATATCATATATGTCATATATATCCAGTACATACATGCATTTATAATATTACATCACATTTAGAGGTAAGAAATGAAATGCACCGTTCATGGAGACGGTAAGCCGTACATACGCATGAACGCTACTTCCATTTCTATTTCATATTTTCTGGAATGGAATCATAATTATATAAGAGTATATTATAATTCCAGTATAATAACATATATAATATTATTAACTTTATCCTTTACACATCCCACATATGGTATTAACGAATCAAATCACTTTTAGGGGGCGGTAGTCCGCACTTCCTAAAATGAAGATATCGTGTTTTACCCATAATGGAAACCATAAAGGTATTCCCAAAATAAAAAAAACAGAAGCTTAAGGAAAACATAAACATATTATATATCATATATAAAAATAGTGACATTATATTGGCCACCTTTGAAGGTGTTAAATGAGTGTTGAACAATCATCGTTTCGGGAGGCAGAATTTCGCCATCCACGGAAACCGTAAGTTCTTTAACCATTTGATGTAGTTGTGTGAGAGTGTAGCTCAAATAAATCTTATAACAAAATCATAGTATATTTATGATACTGGGGTTGTTACAAAAGAAGTAAATAAAAAGAGTTTAGGGGGTTGGAGAAGCAAAATAAAACAAATGAACATGAGAGAATGAATTACCTTTAAAAGTGTAACTCCTTTTGAGTTGAGCCTAAAGGCTTACTTTGAAAGGATTTTGCCCAAAGGGAATCCTCTAGGATGAGGAGAGGGATGTGGAGAGAGAAAATGTGCAGGGTTTGGCCGAGCCAAAGGCTTGATGTGTGTGTGAAATGAGGTAGAGGTGGGGGCCTTTTATAAGAGGAGAGGAGGGGCACTTTTGGAAAGTAAAGAAACATTACTTTATTTGAAAATGTGTTTCGGTTTTAAAAGGTCACACATTGATATAATTCGTGGATAAGGTGATAAGGGTTCTAAATCCACTCATCCAATTGGTTTTGGACATGTGTAGTTCATATATTTTACATTATCTTTCCATTTTATTTAAATCGTCAAATAATTATATCATCACTACATCATTATTATGTCATAAATAATTAAATTTATTTAATTTCTAAAAATTATAAAAAAAATACTATGATATAGGAAATCTTTCTAGATTTCCAATTAATATTTATAATCAAATTTTGGACTTGTATAACCCCACTTAAAAATTGTTTTCGTAAAACTTATTATGTTTGTGTCATTTTCACTTTAACATTAAATAAAAAGTAATTTATGTCATTTCCCAACAAAAGTGGATCCATGGGGTCCCCAAGTTGACCCATGGCATGTAATGGTCGGACATGACACAAAAAATGAGTTTGGGACATGTGTTTAGGTCATTTCATATTATTAAAGCCTTATTTAGACCTTAAACTACCCTAATTACCACTAATCGCGATTAAGAACTTAATAAGTTACTATTCACCAAAAAATTATTATAAACTCATTGAACCACATTTTACTTCTTAATGACAACCATGTATGTCGGATTTTCAAAATTCAATACACATTAGTGGTAAACTTTCATTTAATTGAAAAATCAGTTTGCTTGATTAGCACTTCGTGGTTTCACTATTAATCAAAAATTGAAGTTTTTCAGAAAATTACAAACAATTCACCCTAAGCTATATTTGATATTCCGAATTCAAAAATGAAGTCCATTTTAAAAAATTCAAATCATATAAGTCACATTAATTAATTCAATAATTAATTCCCGCTGCCAAAGCAAATAGCGTATTTTAACAAAACAATAAGTATCAAAAGATTGACACCAGTTTAAGTCTAATTTCAAAGTGAAATTGATTCCAATGACCACCATTGGATAAAATGGTAAAAATATATTCTAATTTCACTTCAAAATCAATTCAAAACATAATCTAATCATATAAATAAATTAGATTAAAAAGCAGTTTTGATGTAAAATGCAGTATTTTTCACTATTCATTAAAAAATGAATATTGTCAGAAAAATACCAAAAATTCACACAAGGTAAATTTTGATCTCCCAATCATAAAGGATAGGTTTATTTTGACAAACATAGTTTATAAAATTGTCAAAATATTGATTCAAAAATGTTTTTCCATCAAAAGGCAGTAAAACAATCTTTTAAGAATATTAGTGTATTCCATGCATAAGATTGTATTTATTTTCATTTTAAGCCTCTAAAACACTATCTTAATCATTAATAGACATAGATAAAAATATCTTTTATTCATTACTTACTTGTGATTTTACAATAATTATACTATATTGTCACATTGAAATAGATAAATTTTATTTATATTTTCATTGCAGAGGTTACTATTACATTTGATGGTTTAATATTTATAAGGGTCACATTACTATTTCGAAGGACAAATTACGATTGTTATATGTTCATTAACTTCTAAATATAACTTTTATTACACTTATTATTCATTTATAATGTTTTTATTATGTTCTAAAACTAATATTATCTAATTATAATATAATACATAGTTATATGAATGAAATTTCAATTGATAAAGCATTGGGTCGTTACATCCAACCTTTAAGGTTCCTGTGAAATTGGCCCACACAATCAACCACAACACAAATCTGGACAAGAAACCATCAGAACCACACTATAACATTATCCCTATCATGGAAAACCACTAAAATAAACACTTTAGGATAAAAAAATATACATCATTTTTAAAAAAATGTATATCAATAAACCTAATGGAGATGAGTAGATCAAGAGAGAAACCAGGAAGAAGCCAAGTGGAAAGACTCACCTGGGAGAAAACATCGTCAAACTATGTTGAAACAAATTCATGTCCCTTCATAAAATTATTTGTAAAGCACCCCTATAACATAAGAATGAGAAATACCACTTTTTGTTTCTATGGCCGAATATTGTAGAGGATTTTGGAAAATCTGAACTAACCTCTTTTATAAGAGCTGATTCATAAGGGGCCACATATTTAGCCCGGAATATTAGGAAAAAAGTGCGCTAACCCTACCGAAGCTACTGCATTGAAGGAATCTTGTACGACCTCCTCACACATTTATACAAAACATGAACAAACCATGTGGAACCACACAAGCTAGAGTTCCATGGTTATTTTATAATTCTGCATGGTTTCCCCTAACCATGTTAAAATTGTGTAGCACTAAAAAGGCCTCCAAAAATTTCCAAAACAATACCGAACTCCCCTAAACTCTTCCAAACTCATCCAAATCACATTAAACACCTGAATATTCATAAGAAATATACATACCCCAAAATAGGGGGACCTACATTCTCCCCACAATTTTACGTTCCATCATTGGAATGTATTGAACCATCACTTTACCAAAAGTGCTCTGGCCATTGATCTACTATCTCTTTAACCCACTTTTGAATCTCCTATTGAATCTGACCATGAAACCAAAAAACCCAAAGTACACTGATTATTTTACCATGTATGAATTTCTCTAGTGTTTCCACAATCTGCACCAGCACATTCTGCAAATAAGAATTTTGTACTCTCTCAACACGGTCCCAAAAAATCACATGGTCACAATTCGACTAATACATTTTCATCTATGACACAATAAACAAACTGTCTCCACTCTAAACCATGGTGGAATATCCAACCAATAATCAACCTATCCAATACACTCATATATCTCCAAAGTCTCATTATACCTCTAAAATAACTTACCCTCATTTCCAAATCGACAATGTCCCAACCTAGGAGAGGTTCTCAAAAACACATGATCACTCACCTCGAACAAAAATGGTGATAGGTGATGGTATACATATGATTTATGACAACTTTGAGTTTTCCCCATCATATTTCTAATCATCTTGATCTTACCCATGTTTCTCGGACAAGGCTCGGTCCCATCAATGATGTCTCACCTGTTTCCACCCAATATGGTTGAGAATAGAATAGAAACCAATAAAAAGTATCAAATAGAGCCACATATATTTAATCCTAAAAACATTTATTATAAGATAAATCATCCAATGGTAGGTTATCCTCCAATGAAACACCAAAATCCATATCCCATGACCATAGCATATCCTCCAAAGATTGTATAATCCCCTCATATTGGCCATGAGTCTTGGGATGAAATGTTGTTCTCATCGTCAACTATGACCGAAGGGATTTCAACATGGATTTAAAAAAACAAGATGTGATCCTCGAATATTTATCTAGTATAGTAGAAACTAGAACTCCATGATTCATTACCACTTACCAGTTATAGATTTTCGACTGATTCTACACCATATGAGATTCAAATATCTGGATGAAATGGGCTGACATTATGAGCTGATCCATAATCTACCATATGTTATTAGGTTTACTGATATTTCTTGGGAGAACTATGAAATAATACATTACTAGTCTATCCAGTTTCTAGATAAGAATAGGCAATGATTGCAACATTCATGGTTGGTTCAGATGCTCTTCCTTGACTTGCTGATAAGACAAGATTCTCAAAACAAACTAAACCACTTTCGTTTTATTTACATCACATCAAAATTGGACTTTCAACACTTTATAAAAATTCTGATTTCTATGATGGAAAACCCACCAAGAATTCTTATAATCGCTTGGAAGTTCCTCCTAATATTCTATGAGTACACAATTCGATTTCAAAAAACAAAAAACTAAATTCCCATTCAATTACCAGCCTTGAATGGTCTCCCCCCATTGGATTATGACCACATTTCCATAAACTTGGAATCACATTCCAATACACATTTAACCATTCGAGACATGTCCGGAATCAAGGATACTATAAAGAGTACTGCTCTATCACCTCGGTCCTCACAATCTAACTTAATGTCGGCTTTGACTGACATCAACTACCTCTGATTTGATGCATATTTCACCCCTTGGGGATGTTATTTTCTACTTAATGTATCCTACAACAAATTTACCTTACCTAATGTGTACATTAAGTTAAAATCAAAAATCTTTAGGAATTATATCCATCTATTTTCCTCAAGTTGAAATCTCTCTATGAGAAAATCTTATTTATGCTCCAGTGATTGGTAAAAACCATGAATTTCTCACCAAATAGACAGTGAGGCCAAATTTCTAAATCATAAATCAGTAACTCCAACTCCAAATCATGTGTTGGGTTGTTCTTATCATGAATCCTCATCTATTGAGATCTATATGAAACCATGAAATCCCCCAGCATGAGAACATACCTCAATACTAATCCTGATGCATCATAGTACACCATGTAACCATTCCCTTGATCATGAAAATTGAAATTGGCTCTAATGTAAGGCGGATGTTTATATCTTCATCACATTTCTGATAGTTCATAACCATGTGAAATAGGATATTATTTCTTATAAACATTATCATAGGTGAGTCTAATCATGAAAAATCATGAAAAATCATCGATAATACAATGATAGACCAAGGAAGCTCTATATCTCTAAAACAATTCTGGGTAGTTTCCATGATATAATAGCCTCAATAATTTCTAGATCAACTGCAAAAAACCTTCTTATAAATAAAATGTCCATTAAAATAATCCTCAAGTATCCAAAAGTCACCATTTGAAAAATTGGCATACAACTGTTGATTCCTCAGGACCACCAACATTATTTCCAAGTGATGCTCACACTCCACCATTGATTTCGAATACACAAGTATATCTTCAATAAATACCACCCCAAAAGAATTTAGATATTCCTGAAATATCTGTTTAATTAATTCCATTAACATCACTGATGCATTTTTTAAACCAAAGGGAATAACCACATACTCGTAATGGCAATGTCTACTTCAGAAATATATTTTGGGAGTATACACCTTCCTCATTTGAAATTGATGTTATCCTGACCTCATTCCAAATGTAGTTAACCACTTAGTACCACACAACTGGTCAGAAAAATCAGCAATGCATAGAAGTGGATAACAGTTCTCTATCGTATCCTAATTAAGAATAAGATAACCATCACAAAGCTGTAGAATTGCATCTATATTTTTAAAAAACAAAACAAGTTATTTACACAGGGGTGTGCTAGGTTGGATGAAACCTTATATCACTGACTCTTCATACTATACTTTTAATTCCCACAATTCTACAGGTGCCATACTATTAGATAGAAGTGATATTGGACTGGTCCCCATAAAGAGATCAATCGTAAACTCCACTTCTCTCCTAGGTGGAATCCCTGAAAATTATTTGGGAAATAAATCCATAAACTGATATACAATTTTCGGAAGAACACTCTTCTCAACACCTTCCACTGATGCCAAAGAAAAACCCACTAACTGAAATGATATTGTGCCAACAACAAGTCCAAAAAATCAATTGTAACACCCCAGGTAAATAAATAATATGACATTTTCACATTTATCCATAATTGTGAATAAAATATTAATATTACTTTCTAGGGGACGCTATGCTCGATGGGGTACCCAATACACAACAACGAGTTTCTTGGGAATATTACATTACACTCAAATAATAAAATAATGTTATTTTAAATGGTAGTTAATGCCTAGCCGTTGTAATGGCGGGAATGAACAGAACTAACTACAAAATGATTATATATGTTTTTCAAATGTTTTTAATTTTTACAATAAATTTTAGAGGAATAAAAATGCGAATGAATCCAATTTTAAGCGTAAACAATCTAATATTCTTTACAAGGTAGATTAAATGCCATTTGATGGTGAACCTCTTTTAAATCCACTTTTGGAAAATTTTATGGGTTTTATTTGACAAAATAAGAATATTCTTTAAATCAGGACATAAAAATTTAACTTGTATAAATTTTTGGTATTTTTCCAAAAAGTTCATTAACTTAATGAATAGTGAAAAATGATGTATTTTAATTCAAAAACTATTTTCAATATAATTCAATTATATTATGACATTATCTTTTGAATTGTTTTTAAAGTGAAATTAGAATATATTTTTACCATTTAATCCAATAGTGGTCATTGAAATTAATTTCACTTTGAAATTGGACTTAAACTAGTGAAAATATTTTAATAGATATTGTTTCTCAAAAACACGCTATTTGTTTTGACAGCGGGAATTAATTATTAAAATAATTAATGAAAATTATATGTTTTAAATTTTTTAAAATAGACATCATTTTTTAATTTGGAATATCAAATATAGCTTAGGGTGATTTTTTGGTATTTTTCTGAAAAACATCAATTTTAGATTAATAGTGAAACCACTAAGTGGTAGTTAAAGAAACTGATTTTTCATTTAAATGAAACATTCCCACTTTTGTGATTTGATTTTCAAAAATCCGACATATATGGTTGTAATTAAGAAGTAGAATGTGGTTCAATGATATTAAAATTATTTTTGGGGAATAGTAACTTTTAAGTTTTATTAATCGCGATTAAAGGTAATTAGTGTAATTTAAGGTAAAAATAATGTTATAATAATAATAAATGACCTAGAAACATGTCCTTCCCTCATTGGATGTGTCATGGCCGACCAATACAATCCATGGGACAACTTGGGGACCCCATGGAGGCACTTTGGTAGGAAAATGGCATAAATATCTTTTTATTTAATGTTGATATAAAAATGTCACAAACATGAGTTGTTTTACTAATACAATTTTTAAATGGGGTTATACAAGTCATATTTTTTACTATAAATATTCATTAGAAGGATAAAAAGATATTGTATATCATGATATTTTTTTTAATTTTTATACATTAAATAAATAAATTAATTTATGACACCATGATGATGCAGCGATTACCTAATTATTTAACGATTCAAATAAAAATAAAGGATAATGTAAATTGTAAGACCTACACATGTCTAAAAGCAATTGGATGGGTGTATTTCGAAACCTTATCACCTTAGCCTCCAAATATATCCTTTTGGGTCCTTTAAAATATGAAAAGAATTTTATAATAAAGTAATATTTTATAACAATCGAAGAGTGCCTCTCCTCTCCTTTTATAAAAGGCCCCCACCTCTACCACCATACACACACATATAAAGCATTTTGCTCGGCCAACCCCTGCCCAATTCATCTCTTCACATCCCTCTATTCATCATTGAAGCCTCAATTTGTGCAGAATGTTTTCCAAAGAAGCCTTTGAGCTCAAATCAAATAGAGTTACCCAATTTAAAGGTAATGTCTTCCCTTGAGTTTTTTTGTTCTATTTTTCTTCTCCAAACCAATAAACTCTTTTTATTACTTTTATTTGTAAAAAAACAAGTATCATAAATATTCTAGGATGTTTTTATAAGAAGTATTCGAGATACAATTTCACACACCTATGTCTAATGGTTATGGAACATACTATTTCTATGGATGGAAAATTACTGCCTCACAAAACGTTGATTGTTCAATATTCTTTTAAAACCATCAAAGGTGGCCATTAAGATGTCACTATATTTATATATGATATATAATATGTTTATTTTTTTCTTATTCTTCTGTATTTTATCTATTATGGAATACCTTTATGGTTTCCATTATGGGTAAACGCGATATCTTTATTTTAGGAAGTGCGGACTACCGCCATCTCAAAGTGATTTAATTCGTTAATGCCATATGTGGGAAGTATAAAGGCTGGGGTTAATGGTATTACCTATGATATCCAACTGGAATTATAATATACCTTTTTATCATTATTATTTCATTCCATTCAATACAAAAAAAAAAGAAATGAAAGTAGCATTCATGCGTACGTACGGCTTATCGTCACCATGAACGGTACATTTCATCTCTTATCTCTAAATGTTATGTAATATTATAAGTACATATATATAATGGATATATTTTTAATATATTACATCTAAATGATGGATATAAATCTGGAATTATAATATATATATCTCTCATTTTGTTTTAATTCCATTAATATGACAAAAAATGAAAGTAGTGTTCATGCGTACGTACGGCCTACCGTCTCCATGAACGGTGCTTTTAATTTTTTTATCTCCAAATGCCATGTAATAGTATAAAATGAATATATACTGGATATATATGATATTTAAATCATCAATTCTATTCTGGATATGATGTAACTATAACTACTTGGAAAATTCTTTTCCATCAAGTTCAATTTTTACTCATGTACCGAACATCGACAAAAACATCTGATACGAACTCACTTTATTAACCAATTATTATAAAATTATAATAAGTGATATGAACTGAATAATAATCTTTAAAGGAGTTACTTAATAAATTATAAATTTGCAAAATTTTATTATTCAGGAGATTACAGAACGATCGAGTCATGTCAGACACGAGGTAAGGGATCCTACCCCTCTCTTTCTTTTTAAGTAAACTCTTCTATTGAATTCCTTTTAATATAATATTTCTTATGATTGAGATGTTCTTTTATATTACTATTACTGTATGTTTTTTATTTTCATATGATGAGAGATCCTATTTTCTCTCATCAATCCATTTTGGAAGTTTTGAGTGGTGTTGTTAGGCTGCTGAATTTTCGTAAGAGATCCAACCTCTCTCTTTCTTTTTAAGTACTCTTCTTTATGTCACTTATTTTAAGATCCTCTTTATTATGTTGTGGGATTTTAAATTATATTACTATTTCTGTAAATTTTATTTTAATATGATGAGATACCCTATTTGATCTCATCAATCCATTTTTTGATGTTTTAAGTGGCTTCGTTAGGCTGCCGAGTTTTCGTAAGGGATTTTTAATCTGACTTTTATTCTCGTGATATTTATGCTAAATTTTCCACCATTTCCTTTGAGTGGTATATGTACTTAGAATTATTTTACTTTTTTTGTAATATAATTTTTTTTATGAGTATTTACATTAATGCTTTATTGTCCTTCTTTCATGGGGTGTATGTTTCGAAAGATACCCAAGTCAGTAAGGGAACCTTTCACCCTCATCTATTTAAAAGAATTATTTTTTCGGGAATTATAATTTACATATATTAATTTTGGGATATGTTCTTATATATCCTTATTTATCTATATTTTATGTCCAAGTGATGAGATACCCTTTTTATCTCTCATCAACTCATTTTATAAATTTTGTAGTGACATCGTTAGGCTGTCAAATTTTTGCAAGGAAACTTCTTAACACAAATTTGATTCTTTGGGATAAAATAGTACTCATTGAATATGTCATTCTATGAATATGTGTGAATAACCTCGGATAGTTTTACACTTAATATCCACTTATATTTGGTGTATTCATTTTTCAGACATAATTATGTAATTGATATATATTTAATCTAAGGATATCGTATTTGTATGGGACTTCATCTCAATCACCTTTCATTGAGTTATATTTTGTTTTATACACAACCTTAGTTTATACGGTGTATAAACCCATTTGACATTTACGTTTATCCAAAAGAAATTTTTTTTATATGATGAATTTTACTAAATGATAAAAGGGACTGTTTTTGTGGTACGTATGCGGCGACAACAGCTTCTCTGCCTCCGTGACCATTATTTGAGTTTCGGCTTCCTTTACAAGCCATAACTTTTTTTTCATGAAAAATAAATACCATGTTTTAATTTTCTTTTATTTTTGGTATTGAAAATGGTTTTGTAATATTTTTATTATATCAATGTGTTATTGATATATTTTGATTGAAATGTGGAAATGTTATATTTCATTTATGCATGTTTTATGTGATACGATTATGTTATGGTTCTTGGGAATTTCTTATGAAGACGGGTGGTTTCGTGATAAACTTAGGGCAGGTGAGCCCGATATAGCTCTCCAATGCATTGGGTAACGCGAAGGAGTTAAACTTTATGGTTTCCCCAAAGAGATTTATGAAATATACTGTGATTGGTATTCCAAACGTAACCAAGATTGTTAATCGCTACGTAAGAATGTTATGAGTGCCTTAAGTTACCTTTATGCCATATGATTTCTATGATTTACTCATGATTTGATGATGTATGTTAAACTTATTATGATTTATGAGTAAAGTATGATTTCATACATGGACTAATGTATTCTTTTCGTACTTTTATATCACTTACTGAGCTTTTTATCCTCATACCAAGTTTTTGAAATGTTTTTCACATGTCAAAGGGAATGGTTCCTGATATGATGATAGTGTCAAGTATGTGTCATGAAAGAATCCATGTTTTATTTTAAATATGTTTCAGTTGATGGAAAAAAATGAATACTATCTTTTTTGTAACCACTTTTTTTAAATGTGGAATGTAATTCATGATTTATTATCTAATTCTCTAAAACACTAAACCTGAAAATATCCTCAATGTGAATTATTCATTTAATACAATATTAAGTAAGGTTTAATGATGGGGCCTTATAGTTGGTATCAGAGGTCGGTTTAGATAACTTTAGAGGTTAGGGTATTGTCTAAGCATAAATGTCATTACCATAATGGTTAGGATTTCAGAAAGAGTCCTAGTTTTAGATAAAGTGAATGAGTAAGTATATCTTAGTGTTTATCTTACTCATTAGTACATGATGGTTTTGTTGATATACTCACACTGACATTTCTACTTTTAGTTAATGGATGTATCTAGCCGGCACCAAAGTGACAATAGGATTGATGGAAACTGTGGTGGTTCTCTGATTAAGAGACTGGATGAAATGGGGGATTCAATGAGGAAACTCATGGTTGTTCTAAACCAACTATCAAGGAGTCATGATCAACCACTTGAACTTTGTTATGTTTTGTAATGCATCATGTAAAAGAAGACCAATCGATGTGGAAGTTTAGGTAATAATTATAAAGGTAACCATTAGGGTTTATATGATCCTTACTTTTTAGGTAATTATGGGTTACTCTATGATATGATGGAAAATGAAAGGCGTGTGATAAAATTGAGGTTAAAATAATTTATGGTTATTTTTGAAGATTTTATCTCGTTTTGGTGAATTTTTTAAGAATTATATAGTTTTAGGAAAAGGAAAACATGCAGACCATGTGGCAACCCGTCGCGTTAGACAAAGCTGCGGGAATCAAACCCACAACCAAAGTGTGACTGGTATTTATCGCCTAAAACTAGACTACGTGAAGTCCCTGTTTATTTTGACTAATTATTTTTAGTTAAATGATTTTAGGAATCAATAGTATTTTTATTTTGGGTTATATATAGAAATGGTTAACCTATCATGGAGGATATGTGATTAGGTTAATTACTTTTCTATATGAGAATTTAAGAGCAACTGATGTTATTTGGAGATAAAAGTTAATTTGTACCTTGGAAGACTATGTGATTAAATCCTTCATGTATTTGGGTTTCATTAATAGTTTGGTTAACCTTGAAGAATTTTATGGACAACTATTTATCGAGTGGTCTTCGATGAACTTTGAGTTTTTTTGGACAAATTTTGGAGATTAAGAATAGATTTTCATTTTATAAAGGATTATTCTTTTGTGGATTATCCGATCTCATACTAGCAATTTTGGTTTTGGTTTTTGTCTAAAGACATGGGAAATATATAGTTCTCTTTTGTGCATTAGGAGATTCTCATGAAGTTAATTATAGTACTCTTAATGCGAACAAGTCTTCCTAAATTCTCATATTTTGGAGAAAATATGAGTTTGATTAAAGAATCTAGTAAAAGTTGAAAGTCTACGTGACAAGTAAGTATGTTTCATTATGATTTAGGTAGGCTCAAAAATAAATTCCCCAATTAAGAGTAACATAAAACAAAAATGGTGTCTTTTAACTTTTCCTACTGGGGAATCGAATACCGTTTATCCCATCACAAGTTTTTTATTTTCTTATGGTTATCTTTCTCTTAGACATGTTTACTATCACTCTACCTCAGAACATAACCCTTTTTCCTCCATATCCATGTTTTCCTATATGGAATCCTAGTATGGGTTAATTCAGGTGACCTTTTTACTTCTCTTTCGTTATTTTAATGTGATTGTTTTACTGACTCTAGTTCCGATTTGGGATTTTCAATGATGTTTCCTAGCCCAATTTTAAAATTGTGAGGACGCAATTCCCAAAAGAGGGGAAGGATGTAACACCCCAAGTAAATAATGAATATGACATTTCCACATTTATCCATATTTGTGAATAAAATAGTAATATTACTTTAAAGGGGACTCTATGCTCGATGGAATACCCAATACGCAACAATGAGTTTTTTGGGAATATTACATTGCACTCTAATAATAAAATAATATTATATTAAATGGTAGTTAACGCCAAACCGTTGTAATAGAGGGAATTAACAGAACTAACTATAAAATGATTATATATTTTTGTCAAATATTTTTACTTTTTACAATAAATGTTAGAAGATTAAAAATGTGAATGATTCCAAGTTTAAGCGTAAACATTCTAATATTCTTTAAAAGGTCGATTAACCGCATTTTGATGGAGAACCTCTTTTAAATCCACTTATTGGAAATTTTATGTGTTATATTTGACAAAATAATATTCTTCTTTATAATCGGGAAATCAAAATTTACTTTGGGTAAAGTTTTTGTATTTTTCTGATAATGTTCATTTTTTTAATGAATAGTGAAAAATGTTGTATTTTAATTCAAAACCACTTTTTAATATAATTTATTTATATTGATAGAATATCTTTTGTATTTTTGTTAATGTGAAATAAGAATATATATTTTTACTATTTTATCTAATAGTGGTCATTGGAATTAATTTCACTTTGAAATTGGACTTAAACTAGTGCAATCTTTAAATGGATATTGTTTCTTAAAAACACGCTATTTGTTTTGAAAGTGAGAATTAATTATTAAATTAATTAATGAAACTTATATGTTTTTAATTTTATTAAATAGAGATCATTTTTTAATTCAGAATGTCAAAATAGCTTAGGGTGATTTTTTGGTATTTTTCTGAAAAACATCAATTTTAGATGAATAGTGAAGCCACTAAGTTGTTGTTAAAGAAACTGATTTTTTGTTTAAATGAAAAATTGTCACTTCTGTGATTTGATTTTCAAATGTCCTACATACATGGTTGTCATTATAAAGTAAAATGTGGTTCAATGAGATTAAAATAATTTTTTGTGAATAGTAACTTATAAGTTTTATTAATCGCGATTAAAGGTAATTAGTTTAATTTAAGGTAAAAATAATGTTTTAATAATAATAAATGACCTAGAAACAAGTCCTACAATCATTGTATGTGTCATTTCCGACCACGAAAATCCATGGTTCAACTTGGGGACCCCATGGAGCAACATTGGTAGGGAAATGACATAAATAACATTTTATTTAAAGTTAAAATACAAATGTCACAAACATAAGTTGTTTTACTAAAAAACATTTTAAATGGGGTTATAAAAGTCATATTTTTTACTATAAATATTAATTAGAAATATAAAACTATTTCCTAAATCATGATATTTGTTATATATTTTTTATAAATTCAATAAATTAATTTATTTATGACACCATGATGATGCAGCGATTACCTCATTATTTAACAATTTAAATAAAATAAAAAGATAATGTAAAATATTAGACATAAACATATAAAAAACCTATTGTATTGTTTTATTTAGAAACCTTATCACCTTATCCTAGAAATATATTCTTTTGAGACCTTTAAAATACGAAAATCATTTTACAATAATGTAATATTTTATAACTTTCCAAGAGTTCCCCTCCTTTCCTCTTATAAAAGGCCCCCACCTCTACCACCTTACACACACCTCTCAAGCCTTTGTCTAGGACAAACCCTGCCCATTTCATCTCTCCAAATACCTATATTCATCATTGAAGCCTCACATCGGTCCTAATCCTTTCCAAAGAAGACTTTGAGCTCAAATCAAAGAGAATTACCTGATTTAATGGTAATGTCTTCCCCTGTGTTCTATTGTTTTATTTTGCTTCTCCAAACCCCTAAAATCTTTTTGTTACTTTATTTTTGTAAAAAAATCTGTATATTAAATATAATAGGATTTTTTAATAATAAGTATTCTAGCTACACTTTCACACACCTCCATGTAATGGTTAAATAACATACTGTTTATGTGGATAGCGAATTACTTCCTCACGAAACGATGATTGTTCAATATTCTTTTAACACCTTCAAAGGTGGCCATTAAGATGTCACTATATTTATATGTGATATATAATATGTTTATTTTTTCCTCAAGATTCTGTATTTCTTTAATTTATGTCATACCTTTATGGTTTCCATTATTGGTAAATGCGATATCTTCATTTTAGGAAGTGCGGACTACCATCCCGTCATAGTGATTTGATTCTTTAATGCCATATGTGGGACATATAAATTATGGAATTAATGTTATTAAATATGATATCATACTGGAATTATAATATACCATTATATCATTATTATTTCATTCCATTTAATACAAAAAAATAAATGAATGTAGCGTTCATGCGTACGTACAACTTACCGTCTCCAATGAACGGTACATTTCATCTCTTATATCCAAATGTTATGTAATATTATAAGTACATATATATAACAGATATATATGTAATATATTACATCTAATTGATGGATATAACTCTGGAATTATAATATATATATATCTCTCATTTTTTTTTTAATTCCATTAATATGACAAAAAATGAAAGTAGTGTTCCAGCGTACGTACGGCCTACCGTCTCCATGAACGGTGCTTTTAATTTTTTATCTCAAAATGCTATGGAATAGTATAAAATGAATATATAGTGGATATCTGTGATATTTAAAACATCAATACTATTCTGGATATGATGTACCTATAACTACAAGGAAAATTCTTTTCCAACAAGTTCAATTTTTACTCATGTACAGAACACCGACAAAAACGTCTGATATGAACTCACATTATTAACAAATTATTATAACATTATATTATGTGATATGAACTGAATAATAATCATTTAATGAAATCCTTATGAAATTATAAATTGTCATGATTTTATTATACAGGAGATTAACGAACGATTGAGTCATGTCGGACACGAGGTAAGGGATCCTACCCCTCTCCTTCTTTTAAATACACTTTTTATGTCATTCCTTTTAATCTCATATTTCTTATGATTGGTATGTTCTTTTATATTACTAGTACAATACTTTTTTTATATTCATATGATTATAGACCCTATTTTATCTCATCAATCCATTTTGGATGTTTTGAGTGGCGCTGTTAGGCTGCTGAATTTTCGTAAGAGATCCAACCTCTATCTTTATTTTTAAGTACTCTTATTTATGTCACTTATTTTAAGATCCACTTTTTTATGTTGGGGGATGTTATTTAAAATTCCTCTTTCTATAAATTTTATTTTAATATGATGACAGACCCTTTTTGATCTCATCAATCCATTTTTGGAAGTTTTAAGTGGTGTCGTTAGGCTGTCGAGTTTTCGTAAGGGATTTTTCATTTCACTTTTATTCCCATTAGATTTATGATACATTTGGCACCATTTCCTTTGAGTGTTATATGTACTGCCCATTATTCTACTCTTTGGGTAATATAATTTCGTTTATGAGTATTTACATTAATTTTGTATTGTCCTTCTTTCATGGGGTGTATGTTTCGAAAGATACCCAAGTTGGTAAGGGAACCTTTCACCCTCCTCTTTTTAGTAGTCTTCTTTTGTTGGGTCTTTTAATTTACATATTGTAATGTTCGGATATGTTCTTATATATCCTTATTAATGTAAATTTTATTCACATGTGATGAGATACCCTTTTTATCTCTCATAAACTCATTTTTTGAATTTTGTAGTGACGCCGTTAGGCTGTCAAATTTTTGCAACAGAACTTCCTAACCCAATTTTGATTCTTTGGGACAAACTTGTACTCCTTCAATATTTCGTTCTATAGAAATGTGTTAATAACCTTGTACTTTTAACACTTAATATCTATCTATATTTTTTGTATTCATTTGGCACACATAATTATGTATATGATTTATCCTTAATCCAAGGATATCGTCATTGTATGGGACTTCGTCTCAATATCCATTCATTGAGGCATATTTTTTTTATACACAACCTTATTTTATACAGTGTTTAAACCCCTTTGACTTTTATGTTTATCCAAAATGAATCTTTTTTATTCGTAGAATTTTACTAAATGAAAAAAGGGAATGTTTTTGTCATACATATGCGGCGACAATGACTTCTCCACCATCGTGACCATTATTTGACTTTCGGCTTCCGCTACAAGCCATAACTTTGTTTTGATGAAAAATAAATACCATGTTTTAATTTTATTTAATTTTTGTTATTGAAAATGGTTTTGATAATGTTTTTAATATACCAATGTGTTATTTATATATTGTGATTGAAATGTGGAACTGTTATGTTTCCCTTTATGCATGTTTTATGTGATATGATTATGTTATGGTTCTTGGGAATTATTTATGAAGATGGGTGATTCCATGATAAACTAAGGGTGGGTGAGCCCGATATAGCTCTCTAATGCATTGGGTATCACGAAGGAGTTAAATGTTAAGGTTTCTCCAAAGAGATTTAGGGAATATAATGTGATGGGTATTCCTAACGTAACAAAGAGTGTTACTCCCTATGTAAGAATGTTATGAATGCCTCAAGTTACCTTTATGCCTTATGATTTCTATGATTTATTCATGATTTGATGAGGTATGTTAAAATGCTGATGTTTAATGAGTAATTTATGATTCCATACATGGACTAATGTTTTTTTTCGTACATTTATATCCTTTACTGAGCTTTTTATGCTAAACCAAAGTTTTTTTAATTTTTTTCACAGGTCAAAGGGAAATGTGCATGATATGATGACAGTGTCAAGGAAGTGTCAAGAAATAATCCATGTTTTATTTTAAATATGTTTCCACTGATGGAAAAAAACGAATACTATATTTTATGTAAACACTTTGTTTAAATGTGGAATGAAATTCATGATTTATGATCTAATTATATAAAACTCTAAACCTGCAAATATCTTCAATTTTTAATATTCATTTAACTCAATATTAAGTAAGGTTTATGGTCGGGGCCTTATATTTATTGCACCCATATTTGCATTCATTTGTCCTTTAATGATGTGTTCAACACCATCCCTCATAGGAAAAATAATCATTTGTATATTTAAGTTGATGTGAGCCTTAAACAACACCAATTCATATATTCCCATAATTATAACATAAGAGTACATATCAAGAATTTAGAAATCCCACATCAATTCAATTCCATCCACCACTAAGAAACCTACTTATCATAGGATGGATCAACACACTCTTTGAACTAGAGGATTTTGATGTTTTAAAAGTAAAGGCATCATTTCTATAGTTAAACCCATCATACTAACAACACAATAATCATGAAATGAATTTGAAGAACCCACATCAAACATTTTTTTTCATCAACATGGAATTCAAAAGTATCGTAACATGCACCATGAATGGTCCCGACTGATCATCCTTCACAACGTATTCATATTTGATCTACTACTTTCTTGCCACACACAACTCTTTGTTAACCTGCTGAGGTGTAATGGTATTCTCAGACTCACTATGATTAACGCAGCTCTGCTGATGAATAATATGATGGTGCACTTGTACTGTTGAGGCATAGAATGCCTGCGACATCTGAGGAGGGTCCCAAACACCGAACCTCAGAGCATTGTGGAATCAACACTCAAGATTCCCCATCTATTTACAATTATGACATGATCAAGGTTTTGTTGTAAAATCCCTCTTGATGTGTCCCACAGGGTAATAATGAAAACCTCCTGAATTACTATGATTATTTGGAGGAAGATTCGATAATCATGCAATCAGATTCAAATCTGTACTCCCATACTGGTAATAAGTTTCCTCATTCTGCTTGAACCCAACATTAAATCTCCCATTATTTACCATGGGTAACATCATGATTCCCCCATATGTATGCCCCTAAATATCTCACTCATTTTTAGTATCTCTATTCACCATTTCTATGTAATCATTTATACATAGCACTGCTATCTTGGATTGAATTTTCTACTTCAACTCATCTTAAAAAATTCATGCCTTCAGTGATGTGCTACATGGTACTGCAGGTTTAAACCTCAATAAGTTCATAAATGTAACCGCATATTATATTAATATCATGTTCCCTTACATTGTGATGATTGAATTTAATTTTTATTGAATTTTGAATTTATGAGGGTTGAGTTTTTTATTAAACAACCCCTCAAAACCCTCCCATCATACACATTGTTATGTCCCATCTTGGATCGCCATATCCCACCACTGAAGGGAATGATCTTCAAACATGTAAATGGATATCCTCAGACTATGCCCTACCATTGTTCGCATGAATTAAAATATCCCATTCTTTAGGTTTACCCACGCTTCAACCCTTTCCAGCTCCAAATCACACCTAAACATGGGTGGATTCTGCCCGTGAAACTGACCCACATGGTCCACATGATTTGGTTAATTCCCTTTAGTCCCACATTCCATAACCAAAAAAGCATGAACTATAATCTGCACTAGCTGCTGGATCACTTGGGACTCACGTGCAACAATATTTTCAACAAATTCAAATGGTTGTTCTCTACGATGGATGCACAATGCTATATATATCAATACAAAAACAACAAAAACATTCAGCGCCTTAACAAGAATATACATACAATTTCAAAATTCAATTCATTGCAACTATCACAACCAGGCATTCTAGAAGTTCAAATTTCCAAAATGATCCAAGTTTCTATGTTTCGATTTTTTCAATTTTGAAACAAAATTCATATTTTTCGAAATCCATATATTTATATTACACCAGAAATCATTATACACAAATAATATATTAATCCTAGAGGGAAGTCATTTCAACCACGCATTTGATGCCCATCTCATTGGATACACCAATGACAATATGATATACAATGCCTATAACTGTCTCTAAAACACAAATATACCCCACACCCTCGTAACATGAAATTCTGCATAAAATTGTTAGTTATATCTTTTTCTGCTATACATTACATGTTAAAATAATCATTCTCCTTATGACCATCCCGACTAATGGAATAGTCCACGAATGAATGTCAACACCAAGACCATAAATCCATGCCAATGGACTAAATAACATCATTCACCTGAAATCAATGGACCGAAAAACTGATACAACTTGTAACCTCATTCCCCTTAATCATTGGTTTGAAAAGGTAGTGAGGTGTTATTTTTCCTTATGCAACGTTCGCAAAGTGCCAATGGCAGGAAATAAATTCCAAGGAATTTAAAAATTTACTAGGGAATGATTTTTCATTTCCTACCAACAAAATAAGCCATTACCACCAATACAACATGATGCTTGTTAACATAGCAACCTGAACCATATGGTACTAAAATAAAACTATACTATTCCATGAATACTCCCAGAAGACTCTAAAAAAACTATCACAAACCAAAATAAATGTACCAAGTGGAAGAATAAATAGGGGACTCAATGTAATGCTAGACACACTCCACCTTTCCGAAACATGCTCCATGCTCAAAGAACCACACCACTTCTAAAAAATCATGACAAACCACTAACAAGATTACATGATTTACTCTTACTTGTGTGTTGGAATAAAAATTATAAAAACCCACCTGTGTTCCAAAGTAGTGGTGAGTAATAATACTCAGTATATTTTCCCAAAATGGCATTCCTAGAATCCACTAAGATAAACATGTTATCATAATTATATAAATAATATATATAAAACATCAAGTAGTTCAAAAATCACCAATAAGGAAATCAAAACCATACCAAGCCATATAAATTAAGGGAAAGCCAAAAACAATTTTATAATCCATTGAACCATCACATATTAGCTCAAAAAATTCCATCTTTCAATGAATCACATATCATGGAAACCAAAATGGTCGAACTTTTTTCCAAAAAATTCACTAAATTTCCAACTAGTCGTACTTCCCAAAAACTATCCATAATGGTGGCCCTTCCATCCACTATCCATCACCATTAACAGTGAGACTTTCCATACACATACACACAAAAAACAAAATCCATAACACTTATTCAACCAAAACGAATAAGGCACTAAGGACACACAATAAGAACACAACCATTTCCATCACATCCCAACTCACTTAAATAAATTACTCATTAATTGAAAGAACATTCTAAAATTTACATGAGAAAACTCATTTAAATAGGACAAAATTATTATTGAAAACAATTTTCTGAAACCATATTCATATTCCAAAAAAATCAAAAAAAAATTAAATTATAAAATTTAAAATAAAATGACAAAACACCTCTTTCAACCACATCCAATTTTAACCAAAAATACACAAATCTTTACCAAATGGGTTTCCACCAAGATTCAAAAATTATATTCACAAATAATTTGAAGAAAAAATATTACATTAAACCAAATCCACTAGTTCTCAACATATTGAGTAAAGATAAAAGATATCTACCTTTAGGGTTCTGGTAAAATCGGCCCACAAAAGGAACTGCACCAAAAACCCGACGAACAAACCAAAAAAACCACTCAATATTCTCTTCCCTATCATAAATAATCCTTAAAATCATCACATTAGGTTATAAAACCCTAGATCTACATCTAAGGGATGAAGATATATAAAACCATAAAAGGGAGTAGAGTAGATCAAGAGTGGCATGAAGAAGAATCAATAAGGGGATACTCACCTAGAAGAATCAGCCTCCACACCTCCTTAAAACCAATTAACATACCTCCCACTAAGAGTGGGAGAGAGCCCCTATACCCTAAGAAGACGAAATCCCACTTAGGGATTGTATAGGAGAAAATGGAGAGGAATTTAGAAAATACAAACTAATCTCAATTTAAAAGTACCCATTTTTAGGGGGCTACGTGGTAATCTCACATAGTGAAGAACAATATTCTCTAACTAAGAGGATGCTACTGCATTGATGGAATCTCGCACAACCTCCTCACATAATTAGACCAACCATGTTCATACCATGTGGAACCCCACTACTTCATGTTTTATGGTAACTTGGTAATTCTTCATGTATTCACCTAACATTACTCAAAATGTGATACCCTAAAAAGGCCTCCAAAACATTCCAAAACCATTCCAAACACTCCCAAAATCTTCCAAAATCAACAAAATAACATTAAATACATAATAACGCATAAGATAATCAACATATGTCATTATGGTGGTTTTAACATGTACTTTTTTAGAATTATTAATTCAAATTTATCTTGCCATTATAATGTTATTAAAATTTCATATAATGGATAGTGTCGAAATCGGCATTATTAACATTTTATAATTAATAATATTTTAATAAATTATATAAAATTCATAAAAATATAAAATTCAGATAATTAATTTTAATATGTTTTTTCATTAATAAATGACGTATTTAATGGTGAGTTTGAATTTTATTTCCCTTATTTCAACCCAAAAATTGAAATATAACCGGATATCTCTATAAGCATTAGAAAGGTTAAATATTTGTGAAACCAAAAATTTAAGGATTATAATATAGTCAAAATATATGATTTTAATATGATAATGGTGATTATACCCAATTTTATTATATCATAGAACACATTGGACCTATTTTGGTTCTAAAATTAAGTTGTATTAGATTGCTATTTGATGAATTAAATGTGCCCCTCTCCCCTCTCCAATAAAAGAGAACACATTATTCTCATTTAAATACACATCAAAAAAATTTTGGTTAATCCAATTTATACATAAATACCTTCATGGTAGCAGTTAACTCTTTATTGAGGCATTATTTTAGGCATAACTCCCTCTTTATAGGTGCTAAGGTGTTAATCAAAGGAGATCGTCTGAAGAAGATGTGTCTTTTTTAATTATGTGTTTCTGTTTTATTTATTCTTACAATTCCTTAAAATATTCATAAAAATTATGAAATGATAAATAAAATATCCAAAATTTAATGAAATTTTATAATTTTAATAAAATAACCTATATTAATATATATTTTCATCAAATGTGAAATTAATTTTTTTATTAATGTGTGTGGCGAGCTACTACCTCATGAACCGATTTAATTATTTTTCCATCACTATCTGCAATGAATAGATATAATAATGAAATTAATGATTATATATGATATTAGTGGAATATATATCATTAAGAAGAAATAATATATCATTTAGATTCATAATTTTCCATAATATTTAAATTGATAATGTTGTTAGTGCAAACGTGTGAACTATCACCTCCTTGAAGTGATGTGATTTGTTTTCATTCCCACATCACTTTGATGATATATAGAAGTATATTTAAACTATTAATTGAATATTTATGATATTATTATCACTCTACAATGATAAAAAAATAAATTACATTATTTTCATAATGATCATTAAAAAATTAAAATGTTACTCATAGGTACGTACGACCTTTCTTCTCCATGACTATAACATTGTTCATTTTTTATACACATACAAATATGTTTTATTTTAGAGGTATAATTTATGTATAAAACTGATTACTTTTTCATAAATACTATTCTGGATATGATCTACTAATCACCACCTTGATTATATAAATCATACCAAACTTAATTTGAACTCAAGTACCGAATATCATTAAAACGTCTAGCATGAAATTAAATAATTATATATTTATTATTAAATTGTAACAAGTTATATAATATGAATAATAAATGTTAATAAAGGATATAAATAAAGTAATTAATTAATATATTTTTATTATTCACGAAGATAATGATCTTATGTGATGAGCTGGACTCACGGTATGTGAGTCTTTATCTAAAAACAACAATTTAAATGTTCTGATGATCTATTACACTACATATTTATTATTCATCCAATATTTTCAATATGGATTTTATGAACTTATGTTTATGAATTGTAATATTCTAATATTTTTATTTTCTATTTTCTCTTAAATATTTCAATGGTATATGGGACACTTTGATCCAAAAACATATATTTTTTAACTGTGTTAAAATAGGATTTATAAATTGAAATTTGTTTCAATAACATTAATTTTTTTTGGAACATATAAAAATTTGAAATAATTTACCTCAATTAGAATGATTTAAATATTTAATTTTTCCATTATATGTTTTCATAGATCTTTCCAAATAATATGGCTTTTTTTATGTGTTTGGTATTTATATTTTTAAAGTTTTCTATACATGAATATTGTAATTTGATGTCTATAATTGTTTTACATATTGGTAAAAAAGAATATATAAAGTTCTTTATTAATGATTTTTTCCTTGTTCATTATATAAAAATGGTTTAAACCCATTATAACTCATAGGAGAGACCTATGTACCTTATCTAAATAGTTAGTCCCCAATATATCTCATGAAAAATGGGTGATCCCAATATATATTATATTAAAAATGAGACCCATTATAACTCTCCAATTAATTGGGTATTTCAGAGATATAAGTTGACCATATGGTTAGTATATTTGTAGGTATGAATGTGATATGATATCTTAAGGATTCCAAAGACATGTATGTGATTTTCCAATCCAATCTAACAATTATTTAAAAAGTATATTTAATGTTTTTTATGTTTTAACAAGACAAATGTTTTACATTCCTTATGTAACTTACTATGCTTTCTCTGCTCATCCCATGTTTTTAAATTTTTTTCATATGTTTTAATGAATATAACGGTCATGGATGATTACTAGATGATATTTGTAATGATTATTCTTAAAGAGAAATCATTTTTTAATTTAATGAATTTTATATTGTAATAAAATTGATACTAAGCATAAGTTTCCACTAATAATGAATGTTTTTTACTTTTTAAGATATTTTACGAAATATATAAATCTATAACATAAAATGACCCTTAAATATTAATTCTCATTCAAAAAAATATAATATGTTATTTTTATCTATGGTTCATTAAATTTGGTATAAAATGATGTTTTTGACAATTATGGATATTATAATGTCTTGTTATGAGGAATTCATCACATCTTGGGTTTTCACTTTATAGGTCAATCATAATATTACTATCTTTGTGAACGCTTTTTCTGAAATTTTTTCATTAAATGATAAGTCGATTATTTTTATTTTTTGGGATAAGATTTAGAAAGGTAATCGATATAGGTATATTTTATTTGAATTTAAAATATTATAGTGTTTATATGGTTATTATCTTTAAAAGGACCATTTTAATATTAACATGTTATAAATAATTACATGTTTTAATGACATTATTCTCTATACACAAAGGTTTTTTTTAACAAGATGTATGGAAATTGATCATTCACAACCTTTTCATACCTTCTAGATATTTTTAGTTTCACTATTGAAGAGAAATCATGTTCTAATAATTTTGACATATTTTAATGTATTAAAATCAACCTCTAGAATGAATTTTACATATCTTAATCCTATTATTTTGTCCAGAAATTTTATGGGTCATGGAATATTTTTCATTTTATTTCACAATATGATATATAATAACTCTCTCGAAAAGGGGAAGTCTCAAAGGACATGATCATTTATGATATGCAAGTTGGGCATCGTGTCAAAATATAATGGGGATAAAAAATAATAATTATTTATGGATCTAACACATGGATTATTTTTTTTGGAATATGTATGAAACATTTTTGGATTGAAATATTAGAATTATAAGGACATAATTCATATCATTCGATTTAGAGGTAATTTATTACATAATAAGACTATGAAGCATGGTTAATGGGTTAAGAAAAAAATTTAATGAATTTTTTTATGAATTGTGTTTCTGAATTTATGAACTAGTTTTTTTATAAAATATATGGTAATCATGTAACTCCTACATACTATAACATAATAGATTTTTTTGAGTGATATTGAAGAAATTATTTTTAGGAATCGATACCCTTGAAAAGTTAAAAACATGTGGTAATTTTTGTGAGACAGTTAAGGAGATTTGATAAATGTTTAAGGTATATCTAACTATTAAGATTAATAAATTGAAAATTTTATCTGTGGAAAATTACATTAATTTTATTCTTCATATATTTAATTGTATTGATAGTATTTATGGTTTATATGACCTCTGATTTTGAGGTAATTATGATTTTTTACAATATGGGGACATTTCATTTATTGAAAGTAATTATGTTATTATTGTTTTTGGAATATGTAATTACTTTTGGGAATCCAATAAGATTATGGTAGAGAAAATATTTTGATAAATTCTACGTGTAGGTGTATTTTTAATGATTAAACTTGAATTTTTTGTATTATTATAAAATTTTTGAGATGATATTTGTTTTTATTCATATAATTATTTATTACTTTTATTTGTTATCTTATATCATCCTAAAAATATTGGTTTTTGATTATTTATAATGATAAGTGAAATATATAGTCCTTATTTTATAGATTTTGTGATTCTCCAAAAGTTGATTATATTTAATCAGGCATGAAAAATTCACCGAGAATACTCATCGTTTAGAGATAAGGATATTTTTCAATATAGAAACCTATTATGTGTTATATCAGTTAAACCTCATAATTACCATTTTTTATTTGAAAATTGAAGATTCATTATTATTTTTTCTAACGTGCAATTTCAACTAAGTTATTTTAAAACTTCAATCCACTAGTAATCAATCCTATATTATATTTTGAGGTTGAAATTTAGTAAAGGGGGTTTGAATGAAACTACCAGATCTGTTATGGAGATACATTGTTTGATATCATAGATAATACACCATATCGAGCTTTAGAAAACAACTACATATTATTATTTAAATGTTATCTTTTTAACCAAGTTGTTAGAATAGTGGGCATTAAGAGCATTAACTAAATTTTGATATAGTGGTTTTCAAAATTATCTACAATTATTTTTTGGGGGACAATTAATTATAAATGAAAATAAAACCAATATTTAATAAAGGTTCTGTTTTCAGAAAAACTATTTAAGTGGGAAAAGGTGTGTTTAATACCCAAAAATTGAAAAATCTTGTTTTTTTTATTTTTTTATTTAATATATATAGATAGATATAATTTATTTTTTCTAATTTTTAACATTCATCAAATTTGGTACACAGACAGGATATAAGAACAAATATAGTTTTATAATGAAAAGAAATATTTTTTTAAGAAAGGTAGTTTTACCGTCTTTTGATGGAGAACTTGTTTAAAATTTTGTTTTTAAAACTTTTATATGTTCTATTAAAAAATATTAAAATAATATTTGAAATAATAATATACAAATTATGATGGTTGAATTTATGTTTTTTATGATAATTTTCTTGGTTTGATGAATTGTTAAAAAATGTATTTAATTTAAAACTACTTTTCATTAAATTTATTTTTTATGTAATATTATACTTCTTAATTATATTAATTTGTAATTAGAAATTTTTTCAATTAAATATAATTATGTTTTTTGTAACAAATTTCACATTGAACGTGGTTATAAATACTTATTGAGATTTTGGATATTTAACTATAAAAACCCATTTTCTAATTTCTTCAACCAGATTAATTTATAATTAATATATATATATATATATATATTGTTTCTGAAAAAATGGATTCCATATTCGGATTCATAAGGTGCAAATTACGTAAATATTTCCCTTTTACATAAATAGTATCTTTTGTCAACTTTTATTAACATGGTTAAAGGTAAAGTATGAAATTTAGGGTAAAACTAATATAATGTTTTTAATGAAATAACTATAAAACATATAATATTTTTATTTTATTGTATTGTATCAAAAAATAATAATAATTGTTCTGAATATATAATCATTTACAGATACATGGATGTGAGTATGAAATATATAATATTTTATTCAAAAAAAGTCAATGTTGGGCCACTTGTTTAAAAAAATGAAATATTTTTAACAGTGGATTATATAGTGGATATTTATTACATTAAATAGTATATTAGAATTCAAATATATATATTTATCATGAATTTTTTTTTAATATATAGATAAAAAATTGTTTAATAAAATCTATACACAATGCAATGTATTAAGTTTTTAATTTGGAAGAAATATATAAAAGGGGTACAAAAAATATTAATTAAATGTTATTTGGAATTATTAATGTCATCCACTATTTATTTAGATGGATATGAACTTAAATATATGTTTCAGAATTATTTGTTTTAGAATTTATTTAATTTTATTTAATATTTGAAAAATGCATGTAATTAATATTTTAAAAAGTGTTATTATTGATATTTTAATATAAAAAATATTTTATTTAATGATATAATATTCATAAAAATCTTACATTTCTCCCCTTAATTAATATAATACAAAAAATTTCAAAAATTAATCATTTATTGGTGAAATTTTATTTTATTTTATTTATAATAACCCTCTGTGTTTAAATTACAATATATCATGGTAAGAATTATAAAGATTAAATAAGAGATAAAACAAAAACTTAAGAATTAACGCATAGTAAAACATATCTAATTTTAATTTGTTGAATGAGATTCAACCAAATGAAATCCTATCATATAAATAAATCTATTTGATCCAATTTTGAAGTAAAAATTAAATTATATTCTATTAATATTGTGAGAAATTCTACGAGTATCCCTCTCAACCCCTATGAAAGGGAACTCATTTATCTCATTTCAATAAACAGAAAAAACTATTTTGTTAAACCATGTTCTACCCAAATACCATACTATAATCCATAAAAACATTATATATCTTTATTTTAATCAGAATACCCTCATTAGAGTTGTTAATGTGTTTATCAGAGTTATTTTTCTGAAGAATATATATCATTTTTAATTAAGCGTATAAGTTTTTTTTATTCCACATAAAAAATATCATATTAAACTAATATGAAATAATAAATAGAGTATCATACATATAATTTGGTTTAATTTTATTAATATCTTAAAATTATCCCATTTCCAATTCCATCAATTGAGAAAGCAATTATTTGATCATGTATGTGAAGGACTACCACCACATGAAACGATATAATTCATTTTCGAACACCATCTTTCAAGAAAGGTTATAATGATAGAATTAATTTTTATATATGATATTAATGTACTATTTTTGAATATGAAAAAATATAGAATTTTCTTTCATACTATTACATTCACATATAAATGATAACGTTGTTTGTGTGTACATGTGAACTGTCACCTCTATAAAGAGATATGATTCATTTCCCACCACCACATTACATGGATGATATATATAAGAATATTTGGATTATTTATATCATATTTATGATATTATCATAATTATTTTATCGTAAAATAATCGTTACCTTCATTCAATTATATTCATTTAAAAATAAAAACGCTTCTCATGCATACATACATCATATTGTCTTTATTATTATAACATATTTTATTTTTAAAAAACACACATACTTGTTTTTTTTCTAAAACATTAGTTGATGTATAAATTTGATTATTATTTCATGAATATTATTCTTGATATGATGGTCTCACGATTACATTGATTATACACATCACACCAAATTAAAATGGGACATATGTACCAGATATCGTCAAAACATCATACATGAACTTAGATAATTATGTAGTTGTTATAAAATTATAATAGGTGTATATGAAAGGAGTAATAAATTAGATAAAATAAAAATTTTGAAATTAAAGAAATATCAACATATTATTATTCATGATGAAAATATATTACATTATAAGTCAGGCTCACAATAAGGGTCACATTAATAAAAAACATTTTTTTGAATGTTTTATATATTTATTCCTCTACATATTTCAATTTAATGTAAATGTTTTAAAAATTAGTTTTATGAATTTATTCATATGAACATTAATATTTTTAAATTTTAATTTTTAAATTTCTCTTAAATGATGAATGTGGTACGAGATTTTTTTTAAAACTATGTTTTTTAACTATTTTATAATGGGTTTTACAAATGGATTCATTATTTCAATAACTTGAAATGTTTTGTTCACATAAACAACATGAAATTAATATCCATATTTCATGAATCATTAATTATTTTGGGTTTCATATATTATTTTTCATAGCTATTTTCAATTAATTATTTTTGAATATATATGTCATGTTTTTATATTTTAAAAGTGATTTTATCAAGAAAATGTTATTTTGATATCTAGATGTGCTTTATAGATGGATTTAAATAACTTTTGAAGGGTTTTATTATTGATTTGGTCGAGGAAAATTATGTATTAATGGTTGATCCCTATTATAGATCATGGGTGAGCCCAATATATCATATAAGAACTGTTAGGAACAAACATAGCACCTGAAAAATGGGCAATCCCAATATACCTTATATGAAGGGTGTCTTCCATTATAGATCATCAGTTAATTGGGAACCCTATTGATTGAATTTTGAAAAAATGGTAGTTCCATTTGTATGGAGGAATGTAATAATTATATCATAATGATATCCCCAGGAAACTACTCGATTTTTCGATACTTAATAATGATTTTTAAGGAATTTTTTTACTTGGTAATGATGTTATCAATTGACTAACGTTTTAATTTATTAATGTACCATGCTAATATTTATGTGGTAATAAGAAGATTTAAAATGTTTTTCATACTGTATATTTATGATTAGAGTTAAATATGATCAAATATGGATAAATTTGAAGGTTTTCGATAATGGGAAGTAATGTTTTGTTTTAATGAGTTTTATAGTGGGAATAAAATGGAAACATATTATTTGTGTCCATTTGTGATGTATGGGTTTACATTGTAATAATTTTCCTTAATTCTCTAAATCCATGAAGTGAATATATCCTTAAATGTTAATTTTCATTCAAAAACACTAGAATAAGTTATGTTTATGTTCCGACCCATATATTATTCTTGTTAGTTAGTATTGTAAATATTTAGATATTATTTGAATTTAAATGATATTTAGTGATTTTAATCAAAATGTATCTTTTCATAAAAACACTATCTATTAACTCTTATTTTTTCTCTCTAATGTAATTATGTTTTTTTAATAATTAAAATTGTAGGGTAAGAACGAGAAATTTTTAAAGAATAAAATTATGTTTAAAGGAGTAAAAAACATGTAACAAAGATTTTTTTATTAAACATAACTCATAAAAATTTGTGATATAGTTTTTTTAAATAAATTTATTCTCTTTGATATCTTGTGACACCCAAAACCTCGAAAGTTTTATGTTCGATATCACATTCAACATGTAGCACTAAGCTTAAATAACCCACTATTTTTTCAAAACCCAAAATTTGAAGGGCATGAAAATAATTTACTATATTATGATATATATATATATTATTATAAATATAAATTATTGATAAATGTTTATTAAACAATCAGTAAATTTTTATTTATGTGACTCAATAAGTTTTCTTCAAAAATAATTTTTTTTTATTCTGTAAAATAATATTATAATAAATTTTAAGATAATTTATTAAATTTATTTGATAAAATTAATATAATTTTTTAATTTTAATTTAAAATTTTAATTTGTCTTAATGATTTGATTTTTTTTGAAAATCATTATTTTTTTGTGCATAGTGAAAAAATATCAATTTTTGTAAAATTATGGATTATTTTCAATAAATTATGAAGCATGAATACCCCATTATGTATTAATAAAATATACTTAATATTTATATATATATATTCATGAATTAAATTCTCTTTGAACAACATAATATTGGATTTAAATAAAGGATTGTTTTTTGGAATTATGAATCTTTTTTCCAAAATAATTAGATGAATAATGTTTCTCCGTTTTAATTAATATAACTAATAACTAAAGGGGAATGTAATAAATGAAATTTATAGATTATATATCAATAAATTTTAGTTTATGTTCATAGAATAATGACTATGTGCCATAATGTTAATATAAAATCATCTAGTTCTTGAAAAAAATACTCTCCTCAGAAAACCATTTATTCATCGCTTCTATGGTTTTTTGAATTTATCTATTTAACTATTAAATATTTTATTTCAAATAATAAAATTCATTTTTTAAAAAAGTATTCAGAATTTATATATAACTGATTTGTTTAGAAATTGTTTAATAGAATAATGTTTTTGAAGAATAATGAAAAAACAATATATTATTTGAAATTGAATTTTAATTTAAATTATTCTTATCGGTATATTACATTTAGAAATATTATTAAACTAAATTTATTATATATAGATATCCTTTTTGGATCATTTTAATCAATTTTATATTAAAACTGGATATGAATTTTTATTTTAACATTTTAACATTTTTTCTTTTGAACCTCGCATTCTCATCATGCCTACTAGATTGATTTTTTAAATTTAATTTCAAATGTTTTGAATAAAATATGGAAATATTGATTTAATATTTTTAATCATCATAATTTAAATATTATAATAATTTGTATATATTTTTTTTACAAAAAGTAGTAGTGGAAATATTAAAAAAATTATCACGACTAAAGTAAAAAATTGGTTTATCTGACGTTAAACTAACATGGTAAGGTTAAAAATGATCAATAAATTTTTATAAAAATATTTTAGTGGAAATATTGCATCCATTAAATCTTTTTGGTTTGATAGTGGACCATTTATTTATCTATATATATATTAAAATATTGGTAACACTAATTTGTTTTAAAATAAATAGTGTGTCTTTTCCCCCACTTATAAAAGGGTACACTTTCTCCTCTCTACATCATTCCATAAAACCACATGGTTTAGTTCTTTACATTCACAAATAACACCCCATATTTCCTCCTCTCATTCTAAATTCGTTATTTAATGAAATTAATCAATTATAGGAATTTATTTTGTGGAAACGGAATGATGATACCCAAATAAGATGTCACATGTTTTAATAAGTGTTCTTTCTTAACCATACAAAAAGTATTCGTAAAACATGATGATATGATGAAATATTTATATTATCTATACAATAATTTTTGATTAATAATACAATGAATATAAAATATCTCCATATTCCTCAAATGGTAATCAAAATCATCGTTCATGTGTACAGAAAACTACCACCTCACAAACTGATTTCATTCATTCTTTAATTACAGTCTTCCACAGTTCAGTATATGGATGTATGTACATTATATATTTTTTATTTATATCGCATTCATACCTCTATATAAATTATATAAAATAAATATATTTTACATTCTGGTCAAATGGGGATATGACAACTTTATTCATTTGTACGACAAAGTACCGCCCTGTGAAGAGATTGGATTCGTATTATCCATAATTCAATACGTGGATGGTAAAAATTGTTATGTTAATGATTATTTGAGATATATAGTTAACAATTTTAGTATTCATGACATATTTATAATTTTGAAAAATATAATATATTATCTTCTTTTTTACACTAGAAAGATGATAACATCATTTATGTGTGTGTGGACAACTACCATTAAGAAGTGATATGTCTCTCTCTTCATCACCAAATCACAAATATGACTTATATATACCCCTTAATGGCCATATGGCCATAATATTTATTGAATATTGATAACTCCACTATCAAGGGATCTGGGGGAACCCATTTAGAATGATAAAAAATGAGCATGATGAATCGAACACAATGAAAGTGTTTTCTCATCTCACTTAGTTTCTATATGATATATGTCATATTCAAAACATATTTCATTATGTTTTGTATATAGTTAAAATTAATATATTTTGTGATTCATATTAATTTCATTATTTTTATTTATATATCAATGTTAGGATCTCTCTTTCATTCGGTTTACAGTTCAAATGTTTGAAATGCAGTGAAGGATTTATGTCTCAATTTGACTACTTTGAGACATATGTTTTGTTATTCACCTATTTTATTTCATGAGGTTTAAATACCACCCCTTATAATTTTATAACATGAATATACATATTTTCATGAAATTTTATGTTTCATTTGATTTTATACCTTAACGGGGATAACGATTCAATGTTTCCTATGTTGTAAAAGTTATTTATTACAATATCTTAGTTTAACAGAACGATATTTTATTACACTTTAAATGATGATATCTTATGATAAATCTCTCAATAAACATATTAAATATATAATCATTTGGTTTTTAATTATATTTTCAAGTAATATACATATTTTTTCATTATTTTTTCTCATAATATTTGGGAAATTTTTCTATATAAAATATATATTACTTCCTTATTTGGTAGTAAATGAATTTTATTTTTAAAAAAATCATTTTCTAAAAATGTTTTCAATAAATTTTTATTCCTCTATAATTATTTTTAAAAATTATATATATATGAACCCTGATCTATGTTTTAAAAATAATCTATAAAATGACACTTCATGTGGTTTTCCAAAAAATTCACGTTTGGATTTTACCAAAATTGAAAATGGAATATTCTTATTGTTTTCTAATTAAGGAACCATTCTAACATTTTTATAGAAAATAATGAATTTTACTTTAAACATTTAATTTTTTTACATAATTATCCACCCCCATAAATGATATTTATTTGAATATTCTGTTTAAATTATACAAGGATATTTTTTAGGAGATGCTTTTCATAATATTTTTGGAAATTCATAGTTTTTGGTCATGTATTTCAAAAAATAGTAGTATAATTTTTTTGTATTTAAAAAATAGATTTTCATGTAGAAATTAAACTTTCCTCATGAATTTTTTTATATATTTTTTAAAATTAATTTATGTTTTTCAAATGTTTTTTCAAATGATTTTTCAATAGAAAATTTATTTTTAGAATATCATATTTTATTTTATGTATTTTAAAAATAATTTCTAAATAAAAAAATTATTTCATATAAAAAAGTATTTAATGATCCCATAATAGTAATTCCATTCATCAATATCAAAAAATTCATATTGTTACATAGCATCATTGGGTATATTTTGTGAAGATACAATACTAATTATTTTTTAGATGGATTAATATTATTTCTAGGATATTGATATAGAAATCAATTATTTTCCAAAGGTAAATCATGTTTCAATGTGAGTTTTATGGAATCCATTTCATTTCAACATGTTATTCATGTTTCAAAGTGATTTACATGAATCCCATTTCATTTACATGGGAAAATCAATTTATAGAAGAGTTGTAATTATTTCTAAGAGTAATATGATAAACGCTCTATGTTCTGGAATCATTTAGTGGTTATTAGAAATTATAAACCATTGTTTCACCAAGATATCACAAGGATAGATCATTATAGCCTATACAATTAATGTGATGATATAGTTCTACAATTAATTAATTAATGAATATGTTCTCTAGATAATTATATTAGAATTCAGCCATATAGTAATTTAGATATAATTTATTCTATAATTTGTTTGTGCATTTTATATAAATATGTTGTCATATAGTACCAAAATGTATTTCATATGCTTTATATTGGTTTATGATGTATAATTTTATTAAGATTGATATCACTTGGCTCATGATTATAGATTTTGATGAATCTTTCCTTTATTAAATCCTTACACAATGTTTTCATGTTTATGATCTGGGTATTGATTGGTAAAAATATTCATATGTTATACTCATTGTCACGAACCGAATCTGGTCGCCTTCAAAATCGGCACCGGACCCGGTCCATGGCAAGACCCGAAGGGCGTTCCCGATCCCCACGGGCTGGCACAAGTGCCTGGGTATCATGAAATCATAATTGGGAACGATTTACCCGAGTTTATAAACTTAAAACGACAAAAGAGTCCAATAAAACAAATCTGGATTTTTCAACTAAAACCGTCTTTTACAAAATTTCAGAACTGAAATACATAAGTTAAAACTATGTTTAAAGAACATTACAATGGTACATAACCAAATAAGGACAGCCCAAGAACCTCCACAAAGAAATAGGCACCGCCCTCAAGCTATCTCCACGACAATTCATCCCAATGGACAACTAAAAACCTGAATCAATGGCATAAATCTTGTACCCAAACCTGTGACATAAAATAAGCAAATCTACTTACACCCAAAGGTGTAAGTAGGGTGTGAGCGAGAGCCCAGTAGGATACCACCACTAATAGATTCCATGTGATAAACATTTAATGGCGACAAGCATGCAAGTTTTCAAAGACATGAGATGCTAGTTAAAATTTCTAAAAGATGCAATATTAAATAAAAACAGTTTTCAGGTGGGCTAATTTAAAGAATAAAAACATTTAAAATAAATACCATAGCTACTGAATTTTCCAGCCTCTCATACCGTATACCAATGGTATGAACAAAGTATCCAGTGAGCACAATCAATGGGAAATAACCCCTAGGCACTATCTAGCTGTGGGTCCCAGGTACCTCGTATCTCGGTGAGAGTAACCATCACAAATATCCATTCTCATGCACGAGCCACTAGTAGGGAACATACCCATAACCTAGTGGTCCCCAATCATCATCATCATAGTTTAGTTAGAGTTGTAAGCGTCAGTCTTGCTAAGTGAAACTGAGGCCAAACCCCACAGATTCACTAGCATACTAGTACACGTCCACCCACCTAGATACCCGGGTTTTCCCTTTGTGCTCAAACAAGTTCAGCAATCCAAGAAGTATAGTTCTCACATGAAAATATCACTTACACATCACAAATTAACCAAACAGCCCCATGTACATCACGTAAGTCAAAAATTCCACTTTTCATTCAAATGCATTTTGAAATCAAACTCACTCCAAATTGCCTACAACACTTTCCACATCTCTTTAACACTTCCACAAATCCATTAAACAATTTTATAAAACCATTACAAGATATTCAACTCACATAACATCCCACACACATGTCACACAATACCCTTCTCACCTTCACAATTCATTTTATAAATAACTCACATGAAATATCACACACCCGTGTTTCGCACACAAAACACAATTTAGTAAAACATTTCGACAATTTATAAAAAAAAATTCTAAAAATGTTTAACATCTCAAATCACCACTTTACCATTCAAAACCCCACATTAGGTGAACACACTCACCCAAACAATACATATACACCCTTTCCCAACTTTTTTTAACCAAATAAAACATTGACACTTTTTATAAAACAAACCCAAGAGGTATAACCATTGTTTGCACACTAAACCCATTTCAAAACCCTCATTTAAAAGCAAAATCATACCAATACCAATCCAAAACAGAATTTTTCAGCCCTAAAACAATTATTAAACCACCACCAAATGTTATTAAAATAAATCAAATAATACCACAAAGATACACATGAAAAACACACGTTTTCATAAATCACCTTCAAGAAGTACAACAGGTTTTTACACCTTAAACTCATTAAAAAAACCTACTTTCAAGGCCAACATGACAATAAGGAATTAACAAACCATAATTGGCACCCCCTTTCAAGACTAATAAATCACTTCCATATGTTATAAACTAAACCCAAACATTACCCCAAGAGTCACACATGAAAAGTACCCAATTTCAAGCTATAATTCAACTAAAAATTAAATGTTTAACCAAATCCATCAAAAATGTTTTCACAGCACATAAAACAGATTATAAACATGATAAATTAATAATCCATGCAATCTAACTCATCATAAAATGGCTACACATGGAATCACCTACCCTTTTGAGTCGAAACCCTCAAAACTTGGTGCGAAACCTTAAGCGCACCACCGTTGCACCAAAATGAATATAAATCCAAACCTAAACCACAATAATTTACCCAAAAGACAAAAAATCATACATTAGGATCGAACCCAAACTTCAGGACATGAGAAACATCAAGAAAAAGGAAATAAAACTAAAAGAGGATGGAAGGAACCAATAAGGAATTCCCTTACTTGAAATATCTTGAAGGAATCGGCCCCAATCCACAAAATAATGAATCACCAAGTACCCAAAACTGGTATGGAGGTTCGAAGGGTTCATATTAGGTCATGTGGGGACTGAAATGGGGGAAAAAGGATGAAAAATGAAGGAGTTATGAAAGGATCAATTTACCTCTCCAAATCTGCCCGATTTTTGAAACCCTAATAAGTTCAGTACTAAATCGCGATGAAGAAGAGCTCCAAAGAGGAGAGAGAGATATTGGGAGCGCGTCTGGGTTCAAGGGTCGCATATGAGGCTTTGAATCACCGACAAATACTTAAAAATGAATATGTTATTAATTAATCAAATATTATTTTTAAAACTGGAATTTGGCTTTCGGGCAGGCCCAATCCCTTAAATAAAAACCAACATAAACCTTGGTTATGGATTTCAAAAGGCTCCAAATTTTAATTTAGGTGTTAATATATCAGGGGAGGACATTTAGGAGTTGGAATGAGTGAAAAATATTAAAAAATGAAAAAGTTATAAAAGAAATAAAATTTATTTTTAAATCTGGAATTTGGTTCACGGTTTGACCCAATTCATGAAAACTCACATATTCTCCATAAAACCATTGGAAACCACCAAAACAAAGAATTAATGGAAATTAAAATAAAAATACATTTAAAATAATCTATGTATATGACACTCATGGAGATTGATTATTGCAGGATTCCATTTTTCTATTGTAATGTTTATTGATTGCCTTCATTTTTTAATGCCTAATATTTCCCTTATCAACCATTTTAGCTCACCATTTTCATGTTTTCTTTTCCACGTGATATAAAAAATCTAGAACAAAAAATTATATCTAAAAGTTATTTCATGTGGATGATGATGATGTCTTAATGTAATAGTTTTATAAATTTGGTTACCTAGGGGAAATTATATTTTATTATTATATAATTTGATTAGGTTAGGGGTTTTCCTAATTATTCAAACCACCAAACCTAAAAGGCCCACAAGAATGTTTGTGATCAAAGTCTTCCATTTGTGATTGTATGGTCTGGAATAAAAATATTTGGGTCGTATTTATCATTTTCTAATTAGATATGTAATATATATGTTTTCATCATTGGATATAGGTATGTAGGTTTGGGGACATTATAGTTGGTATCAAAGGATTATTTAGGGAAATTTGGAGATTATAATTTTTTCATATGAGGTTATTTTAATATTTATTGATACCATCATAGTTCTATAAAATCATTTTTAATTAGATGTTTAATTTTTAAACACCCTACATTAGGGATTTATGGTGTAATTATTTTATAGTTAATAATGTAATATATGGAAACATTTTATTAGGTTGAGGGATTATTGACCCCTATTATCAACATGAATTATAATTTATTGATTAATTACCTTTCGAGGTTTAATGAAAAAAAGGAAGACCTGAAGGAAGATTGAGAACCCCCCGTATCAATCAAGGTTTTGGGGCTTGAAACCCAAACAGAAGGGTGAATAGTATATAGTTCCTAAATTAGACTACATTATTTCCGGGTTAGTATGACGTTTTTACAGGTAAAAATTATGTTTATTTGAGTAACATGTGTGATTTCATATGATTAATAATGGTTTATTTCTCTTGGATGAATATATGATCAAATAATTCTAATATTTGTGTTTCGAAAATAGCTAATAAATGAAGAACATTCAAGAATGCTTTCCTTCTCCCGATAAGGTTGAAAGGAAATCATTGTTTTGGGCCAAAGCCAGATGCCACCATCCTCAATGATTAACATCAACTCTTATAATACCCACGGTCTAGGATCCTGGGATAAATTAGAGTGCATATCTACTAATGATTAGAAGAAAAAAATCACCCTCATGGAAATTTTAGATCCCCGACAAAGTACATTATTTATCTCATTGATTTATTGGTGGATAATTTTGAATGATTAATTGTATGGTAATCCCCACAATATAAACATCTAGATTTTATAGAATGATCCTATATATATTTATGTTATCATAGAATCAAATCAATTCATATCGACAGCGGTATCTTTTAATACTACAATCTTCATTATTCCATTGAAATATTGAAGCTAGAAGGCCTATTTCAGGTTATCAATATGGCATGATTTTTTATCTTATTAAATTGGGATCTCTACATGATTTCTGTATGGAGAATTCAACATTTCTATAGATCCATATGAAAATAACTAAATTTAATTGTTAATTCCTATAGAAAGTGAAGATTTCATTCATTTCACAATTTATTTAAAGATATTTTGATAAGGGGTTCTTGGGGAATCTATTTACATGGTCTAATAATTCAAAAGGAAATCGACATACTAATGATTCCATTCTCAGTGTCAATCTAGTGAACATGTGATTTATTTCTTCTCTAATTCTATGGTGACACATCTTCATTAAGGTATAATAGATCCTTCCTCTTTTCAATTTTCACTACCTTGTTGGAAATAAATATAAGGACACTTCTTGTTTTCTAATCTCGATATTAATACTCTATGATATCATCAAACATGAGAGGAATCCTAGAAAAAACAGGTCCTTGGTTCTATTTGGGGATTCTTGCATTACAAATTGCAGCAATTAAAGGAAGGCCTCCAGGTTTGGATCAACATGTAACCACCTTGATTTCAAAATATGGATGTGATCAAATCAGATATCAATCAATCAAGAATCAGTCCTAGAAGACAATTGGAATGATCATGTATATGGGAAGATCTCTATTAAGAATGTGATTCTAAAGGACGTGAATCTAAACGAAGAATGGTTGGCTCGTGTCCATGAAAGATAGAAATCGATTAGAGAGGGTGTAAGAAACCAGTTCTTATTATTAAATTACGTGTTTCTTGTTTTACTTTTTCCTTATGTGTTTTTGAGAAAATAAGGAAAATGGGGGAAAATCCCAAATTTTGAGGGTACACGTCATGTTCTTGTCGACACGTAATGTACGTTGGCCATGTGGGATGAGTACATAGGTCATGTAGTTCTATCGGTGATTTAGGGTTTAATAACTGACTCTACGCCATGTACATAGTATATACACACACCGTGTAATCAGTCGACAGGTGAAAAGTAAGGTGATGGGTGTAGCCGCCAGCGGATCGACAGTACACGCCGTGTAATCCGGAATACACACCATGTAATCATGTCAAAAGATGAACAATGAGGTGCTGGAATGTGGCCGCCAGAGGAACAGTTAAAAAAATGAAAAGTACATGTCGTGTGCTTGAGAGTACACGCCGTGTAGTTTTGTTTTTTTGTTATAAACTAGCAGTAGCCTCCTATTTCAACATAGGATGCTTAGAATTCCGAGAAGCCGCAAGAGGAACAGAAGAACCTTAGTAGAGCTCCGGACCGATCATCGGGACTCCGATTCGTTCATCGACGATCACATTAGGACCGTGCAGCTAAGCCCTTTCCTCTCCTTGTGTATTTCCTTCCAATTTTTTTCTAAGGGAATGTTATTTGAATTTGAATGGGTGAATTTTTATACCAGATATACACCATTATAGGGTGTTTCAGGAGGCATAGTTAACGTATATCAATCAGTGGAGATCGAGGTAGGTGTTCTGGTGTTTATTTCCAACTGTCGTGTTGTTTTTGTGAATCATTGTGCTACACGCCCATGTTTCAGGAGTACTATGGCTGAGGCCTTGACAAATTAAATTACAATGATTGCATAGGTCGTTTAATGAATATGTATATATACTATTTTGGATTTTTTTCCTTGATCCAGGGCCACCCTGTGGGTGCGTTTCCCTTATTTATCTATTTTTTTAGGATACCCGATGGTATGCAGTGATTATAAAATGCTTTGAGTTTTTTTGAGAGAAAATATCTATAAATTGTTTTCTTAGGTATTGCACTCGGCCCAATTACGTGCTTATCCTGAGGGTAGATTTATATTATACTGAGGGAATGATTCTCTATAGCCTGAGGGAAAGTGTTTATTCAGCCTGAGGGAAAGTTGTTATTTATCCCGTGGGAAACATTTCATATGCCTAAGGGTTGTATCTTCTATTCCTGAGGGAAATCAAATGATGGTTTCGTTTTTGTTTCACCTGAGGGCAAGGCATTAGGGAATGGTTCTGATTAGCCTAAGGGCAATATTCTGTTTAGCCTGAGAGAAAGATTTTGTTTATCCTGATGGAAACCGTTATTATGTCAAAGGACACTATTTACTTGAATATTCACTATGGTGATTTCACATGTTATACCTTCCAATCTAAAGCAAAATCTCGGTATTGATTTACTTTCTACTCGTTAGATATCTTATGGTGGTTTATGTTGCGGCACTATATAAGAGATTTATGGTTAAGGATAAGTCTCAGGATTATATAACTAAATTATATTGAATTGTTAAATAATCATTTAATGGAAATAGATCTTGTAGTATTAGCTGCTTTTGATTACTTCCTAGTTTATTGCATTTCATTATTGCACACTTCTGTTCCCCATTTCACACATAGTTGTGCATAAGCCTTTGGTGGTTTCTTACTGGGATTCATTTCTCACACACTGTTTGGGTCATGTTTTGGCCCCAAAAAGATTATATTCATGTAGGTGTTGGTAAGGGAAAGAGTCCCTATATATGTAATTGATTGTTGTAGAGGAGTTGGAGAGCATGGGACCAAGCTTAGGCTTGCAGTGCAGCTGAGTTCTTACTGCATTGATTTGATTTTATTTTCTATACTTGTTCCTTGTTCTACATTAGTTTATATTTCATTGTATCCTATTTTGAATGCTTTCATAGAATTTGGGACATATTGAATCATTATATATATTCAACTATTGTCATATTTTACTTCTGTAATGCTGTCCATTTCAGCATGGTATTGTTTACTACTTCTGCTTTTGGTATACTTGTATTTTATCTATTATGCTACACTATCGAAAATATGGGCATAGTTTCCTCTCTATTAGACCTAGGCCCTCACTACTGTTCTACAGCCCCTTCCATTTGGGGAAATGCTCTTGAGGTCATTTGGCCAACACAGTTTGGGGAACCCGTTGAGTGGCACCCGGATCCAGGATGTTACAAAGTTGTATTAGAGGATTTTTTTTCTTTTCTATGAGTTATTTTATTATTTGGCGACGATGAATAGAGATAGAGTATTAATGGATTCGGTAATAACTATGCCACAGAGTAGCTACCCCATGTATAGGTAAAGGCCAGATTTCCTCGATGTAAATTTTGATTTTCTATCTATGATTATTACAATTGATTTGATTTTCAACATTGGGAAACACACTTGTGGTGTGATGTTTATAATTTTATACCAGTGATCTATTTAGTTGAAACCCAATAATATGAGGGTGTGCCATCTAATCCATCCTTTAGGAACATATTAATATCACTTTCTATGCATAGTTTCAATGCCATGTAGGTGTATTATAAATTACATGTTTTTGTGATAGCTATTGCCCTAGAAAATTCATGTTGTTGGGATAGATTACTTGGTAAAATATCTTCTATTTGATAGGTTATTGTAATGTATAGTTTTCTGAATGAACTATAACCTTTTGTGTTATGAGGAGTATGGGATCTCATCAACCAGAATTTGGTGGATCATTGAATTGTTTACCTTATTATAACACACAAAAGATTCCTTGCTTTGGATTACAGAGACTATGGGCCCTCACAGATTGGAATTGGTAACTTTAGTGTTCTTTCAGTGGTTTTCTTGGATCTAGTGTAGTTTTTGAGGCTTATTGTCCAGAAAAACACAGACTACAGGTGGTTTAATTATGATTACATGCTTTTTACTCTTCTGTTTAGGAATAAATGAAAAAAAAATTAAGTACACGCTGTGTACCATGTGTACACGCCGTGTATTTTCTGACCGTGTCATAGGCCATCTTGGAAGAAACACGGGTTCATAATACTCAAAGGGTATACTCTATTTTCCGGTTGTACACATCGTGTCGTGCTGACCCTATGTCTGCATTGTGACTAACAACACGGACAGAGAAATCTTCTCTTAAACACACAGTGTCACTCTCGAACAGGCCGTCTAGTGTAATATGGGAATCCGACAATGTAAGTAACAACACAGGTCGGCGTTATCCTTTCTAGTACACATTGTGTCCATCAAGAACATTTTTTGTCATCAGAGCCATGTATCCGACCGTGTAACTAACTATACGGGCCGACGAAGCACGTCTAGTACATTCTGGGAACCTGAGGGACACATTGTGTAGTCATGAACAGTGAGAGAACATGTGGAAATTCCATGTGGCTGGGGAAATAGGGTGTTGTACACAACATGTGCTGGTGTAACATGCCATGAAGTGTCATCTGAGTAGCTAGTCGTGTAACTAACAACACAAACAGTAGGAATCTAAGCCGTACACGTTGTGTCTATCTGGAACATGCTGTGTAGTGTGAGCTGTGTACCCGGCCATGTCTCGAACAACACGGGTTAGTGAATATAGTCTAGTACATGCCAAGTAGTCCTTATACATTCTATGTAGTTTCGTTCAAAAGAGTGTTCTGTGGCTAAGTCTATTCAAAGGACTTTGGCGGGGGATGAAAATTCAAGTACACGCCATGTTTGTGGACAACATGCCATGTGTTTGGGGTGTTACACAACCACTTATGGAATAAGTACATGACCATTTGATATACATGAGGGAATATACCAGATATTTATTATACATGTCATGTAGTATTGTTTTGTAAAACATGAATGTTTTCATTTCCTTGTTCCCTCCTTACGCTTCCAGTTCTTAGTCCTTTATTATCATAATATATGGCGTGTGTTTGACCTTGTAGAGTCATACCGCCGAGGTGACCACAAGTTTTTCACCAAGAGAGAGGAAAAAATTAAACTCCAGAGATAGTAGGCCACTAGCTACTAATGGATCCATCAGTAGAGCCAGATGCGGAGCCAACCTTTATACCAGATACAAGTGTGTAGGCGCAGTTCCATGAAGGATTCATGTGGTTTATGCTGACCTTCCAGAGAGCATTGTCGGCTGAAACATCTATGGAAGAGCTAACACATATATTACAGTAGTAGCATCCGGCTATGTTTTTAGGGGATGGTGGAACACATGATACGAAGTCCTAGATGGGTTCTATACAGACTATCTTCGAGCATCTGATGATGCCTCCAAGGCAGAGGGTCAAGCTCGCTACATACTTGCTGAGTGATTCTTCCAAGAGATGGTGGGATGTTACCATCCACACTGAGAATCACTGAGACATGGCGTGAGAATATTTTCATGAAGTATTATATGTTTTTTTTATTTTTGGAGACACTGAGGGAAGTTCGATCTTGAGGGTTCATGAATCTGCCACAGGGCGCCTTGTCAGAGATGGACTATTCTTCCCGCTTCACCGAGCTACATCGTTTTTCACCTGTTCTAGGGGTGATGAGATGTTGATTTCTAGACACTTTGAGGATGGTCTTCTATATGACATCAACACACTGGTGAATGTCTTCGGGTTTCTGATAGTGCATTCTATTATGAACCAGGCATTTATTACCGAGTGGAAACTACGGGAAGCTAGCGATGTAGGCCGGGGTGGTTCTGCCCCAGTTTCTAGTATTATTTCTACTGGTAAGAGGAAGAGGTATATAGATTTATTTCACAGTGGAAGTACTCATCAGAATAATTCTTTAGGTGTATCAGTGATGTGCTACCAGTGCGGTAAAAATGAGAATGACATACCTTAGTGTCCGCGTGACCTAGTACAGGGCTGAGCATGAGGCAAGATGGGTCATCTACAGTGATTTTGCAGGGAGTTTCCACTAGTGTCTACTTAGAGGGGCTCTGTGTAGCCTCCTCTTGTAGGAGTAGGGCCAGCAGCTTCTTACCAGTTATGGAATTGGAATACATCGGGATGTTCAGGACGAGGTGGTGGTTATGGGTGTGGTAGCCAGACATCATGGTATCAGAGACAGTAGGGTGCATCAGCTCAGGTTATCTAGGATATTTCCTAGGATTGCGGCACTAGGCACTCATATATAGTGAAAGAGACCCAACAAGAGCAAGATCTCAGACCTTCTAATGTAAGATGTACTATTCTAGTTGCTTCTGTTTTGTCTTCAGTACTTTTCGATATCGGTTCTACACATTAATTATATCTGTTCCTGTTGTGGTGAGCGATGGTCAATCTGATTCTTCTTCTTCTTCTTCTGATATTATGATTCTAGACACTTTTTTGGGGATTAGAATGATAGGAGTGTGTCAGTGCATGGAATTACCCCTAAAGGTTGGTGGGTGTAACATTTTATGGGACCTCTATGTCTTACAGATGATGAGCAATGACATAATTCTCAGGATGGACTGGTCGGTACCCTTTTGATCCTTTGTTGATTTCTATTGTCGTAGGGTTAGTTTCACATCACCAGAGTGCAGAGAGCTTCTATTAAAGGGAAAATGAGATTTCTAGGCAAGCGGATATGGTCCTGAGCATCATGGGTGTGGTGGAATGATAGAACAATGTGTGTGGTTAGAAATGGATGACCAATGAACTTTTCAGATGGATTTCCCTCCAGTGGTTGACTGTTTCCGTGTTTTCTTACCCGAACGACTTTTCAGGGCTTCCTCTGGAGCGGGAGTTGGATTTCTCTATTGAGCCTATTCCAGAAGTAGCACTGTTGTCCATTCCACTTTATAGGATGTCCACAACTGAGATGTGGGATATTAAGATGTAGTTTGAGGAGTTTCAGGCAAAGGGTATCATCCGACCTAGTACTTCTCCTTGGAGTTCTCCTGTCCTGTTTTCAAAAAAGGCGGATGGTACCCTAGGACTCTATGTGGATTATCGGAAGCTGAACCAGTTGATGGTCAAGAACTGATATCCATTTCCAAGGATTGATGATCTTTTTTATCAACTTCGAGGACCACTAGTGTTCTCGAAGATTGAATTGAGATCCGAATATCATCAGTTGCGTGTTAGACCATCGAACATACCTCTTACAGCCTTTCATAGTAGATATGGTCTATACGAGTACGTGGTCATTCTGTTCAAACTCATGAAAATGCCAATAGTTTTTATGGATTTGATGAATCATGTGTTCTACACTTGTATAGATTATTTTGGCATAGTCTTCATGGAAGATATCTTGGTTTACTCTCATAGTTGACATGACCATGATACCCTACTTGATATCACTCGGATTACACTGAGAGAGAATTAGATATATGCTAAAATATCAAAGTGCCACTTTTTGATGGTCACAATTCACATACTAGGTCATATTTTCTTAGAGGCAGGATATGTTGTAGACATAGAGAATGTGAGAGCAGTAGATTCTTGGAATAAGCATAATATGTAACGCCCCGACCCCAGTTACGTAGAGTCGGTGCATTATTACATAACATTGTCATGATCACAAGAAAGATCAAATATCGAAAGACTGATTGGTTTAGTATCCTTGGAAACACTAGATATATTCATAAGTCTTACATTTCATCATAAAGTGAAAAACTACTACAACAACTTATTGTCTCCATATTCCACACTCATATCCCCACATAATATCCCTGTATGTCATTAATAATTTACATCTTCACTTCCTGGGAAAAATAAAACATATAAAAGGGGTGAGCTCAAATGCCCAATAAGGATAACAATATTGTGGAAACATTCATAAATAAGAATAAACATTTAAGGCAATGTATAACTGAAACAAAAGCCATTTAAAACTGAACTTCAATATAGTATGGAAAAAGTAAAATGAAATAATTCCATTTACTTATTCACATGGATATTCTACTAATCGAATAATCACATGCAATATCAATAACCACTTTCATAATGATGGAATGCATAATCCCATACTATCATAACCACATAGCCAAGTCCGCGTTCCAAGACTACAAATAAGATTTTGCCAAGGCCTTGTGCCAAGACACTAGTATTTCTCATGAGACCTAACGATGCATCGAGGAGCTATAGAGGTCTCCACCCGTCACATATAAAGTCCAATGAATTCCCATAAGAAAAGGATTAAACATAACATAGACATTCGTATTAAAACTAGCATACGAAATGTCAATACTTTTACCATATAATATGAACTATATAAAAATAGCACATCCACAGACAAACATATCACAAATACTTCAATACAATATAGGAGTTTTTTATCTTAATAAATCAACTTTAAATAAGCGTAAAATCCATCAAATGATGTTGACATAGATGAAATCAAAACATTTTTTAATGAAATATCTCTTTCTATTTTGAAATAATTTAAGAGTCTTATATTAATGAAATAAAACATTTTCATAGAAAATATTCTTATAAGCATTTAAGGGAAGCTTCAATGATTTTATAATGGCAGAAAATAGCCGCACCCGCCGTATAAGTTAAAAAAAACATTCTTACCTTAATTTTGTCGAAAAGGATAAAAACCCCTTGTTTGGAAAACGACGGAATGATTCCTTTATAAACCTCTTATAAAAAGTCAAAAAAGGGTATAAATGACTTTAACCCATATTCTAGTAAATATTAAAAATGTGTTGGAATTCATTTTTAAGAAACATGGATGTGGATGATAAAGAGATCCCAGTAGATTATTACGTATAAACAACCTCGGATAGTGAAGAGATTGTGAAATAACCATTACCTTGTACTTTTCCTTGGTTGGGGTAGTTTAACCTCATGTATTATGATGAAATAATTGTTATTAAATTATTCAATAATCATATACATTAATATGATATCATATATGATCTTTTAACATTGCTTTGTTAATAATATCTTAGAATTATCGTCGTTTCGGGTGTTAACTTACTCGTATTCTTTTATATGTTTTGTTAAAAAAGCCATGTTTGTAATGGATAGTTTGTATGTTAATCATATCCAGAATGATATCAAGTCCTTAGATACTATTATTAATCATCAAATGATAATTATACTTAAATGGATACGATGGAGAATGAATCCCATCGCGTTCGTGGAGATGGTAGTCCGTACGTACGCACGAGCGGTAATATCATTATTTTGATACTAAAATAATATATAATTGGATGTTATATCATATATACAGAATCATTATCATGTTATATTTATTATTTACATGAATTAAACATCATTATTATACCCATCCAGATAATAATTTATTGAATAACAATTACACCACGACGTGGAGATGGTAAGTCGTACGTACGCACGTATAGTGACATGTTATTCAAAGGATGGATAGAATACTGAATATGGTTGTACCATATTTATAATAACATCACAGTATATATATGTTACTAGAGTTATTATTTTATAATGGTAACAACAAAGGAAGAGGAAGTGGGAAAATAAAGGAACTTGAAAAAGGGTGGTGAAATCATTTCCTCTTCTTCGGGTTCTTCCTTTTGAAATGATCAAAAGGGTTCCTTAGGTTGGCATTATGATCAATAGAAGGACTCTAGGATGTATTTAGGGATGTTGGGAGAGTATTGGGGCAGATTTTGGCCGAACCAAATGGCTTTGAAGGTGTTATTAAATGAGAAGGAGGTGTGCCCTTTTAAAAGAGGGGTGAGGGGACCTTTGGAAAAGCTAGAAATATTAATTTATAATAAATTCATATTCGTTTTATAATGGCTCCAAAGTGGATTATTTAAATTTTAAGGTGGGTATAGTTCGAAAACCATTCAACCAATAGAATTTAGATAGGTATGGGTCATTATATTAACCTTATCTTTTAGTTTTAACTCTTAGTTAATTAGTTTGACATTTACCATGTCACTTTGTATTTTTATATTATATAGTTAATAAACATACTATATATATCCAATTGACCCCCCAAGTTGACTATTTAGGATACACCATTCATCATATAAGTCTCTTGGTCAATCCTTAGATTTTTAGAAATTTAATATCAATTAATAATATAATATTTGTTTTAAAAACACTTTTATGTTAATTTTGACATTATTCAATAGTTGATTTTTGTGCAACACATAACAGAATTATTAATTCGAAAAAAAGTAAATTAAATCAATCCTAATATGTCATATTATCCTATAAAATTGGTTTAATTCATTAAAAGTCTCAAATTATATTTATTTGGGTATTTATAATATCAATTAGTTTAATTTGTCACTATTATGGTAATTACTGCATCATAATTGTGTCATAAATAAATTACGTTATTTAAATTCTAAAAATTATAAATAAAATATAATTCGGTAGGAAATCTTTTTATATTTCTAATGAATATTTATAGTCTAAAATACAACATATATAACCCCATTTAAAAATTGTTTTTCTAAAAGATATATGCTCATGTCATTTTTGTATTCATTAAAATAAAGTGTCCCTGTCAATTACAAGTGGATCAATGAGGTCCCAAAATCGACCCAAAGATGCCCATGGTTGACCATGTATCAACCAATAGGGTTAATACACGTTTTGGGGTAATTTAGTATTTTTATAATATTTTTTTAACCCTTGTTTACCGGTTTTACCATTTAACCATGGTAAATAAAATATATACCAAAGTAATAATCCAAAATGTCTACAAATAAAAGTTTCCTATTTACACAATTTGAACATCCTGATTCAAAATATGGAATCCATTTTTTCAAATTAAAAACACAGAAGTGGCATAAATTAATTTAAAATTAATTCCCATTGTTAAAACAAAAAAGCGTGTTTTTAAGAGATAATAACTATCCAAAGATTGACACTTGTTTATGTCTGGTTTAATTGTAAATTATGTCCAATGAACAAAATTGTATTAAATGGTAAAAATATATTCTAAATATACTTTAAAACCACTCAAAAGCATAATTTATCAATATAATTTATTTCGATTAAAAAATATGTTTTTAATTAAAATTTAGTAATTTTCACTATTCATCAGAAGATGAATGTTATCCGAAAAGTACCAAAATTTCACCCTAGGATAATATTGATATTCCAAATCCAAAAATGAAGTCCATTTTGGGAGATAGAATTTATAAAATTTCACAATGTAGATATTACTATTCATAACGGCTAGATTGATTGGTTGTGGTGTGTTAGAATCTCGAAGTTGCGTACAACACACGCTATCACATTATTCAATATGAAGTGTACCGTAGAAGCTTGGGGTGTTACATTCTCCCCTACTTCAAATAATTTCATCCTCTAAATTTATAAAATACTTATCACATGAAAAGACTCAGGTGGTTCTTCATCATATGTTCCTCAGGTTCCCACGTTGCCTCTTCCATATTATGGTTTCTCCACAAGACTTTTACCAGACGAGTCGTCCGGTTTCTCAGCACTTGTTCTCTCGTATCAAGAATCTTGACGGGCTCTTCGCAATAAGACAGATCAGGTTCCAGTTCTAATTCCTCGTAGGTTAGTACGTGCATTGGATCAGGGATTTATTTCCTAAATATAGATACGTGGAACACATCGTGACCTTTGGAGAGACTTGGTGGCATTTCCAATCGGTAAGCTACAACCCCAATTCGTTCTAGAATTTCGAAAGGTCCGATGTACGTGGGACTCAATTTACCTTTCTAACCAAAATTTATGACTCCCTTCCATGGAGATACCATCTGGAAAACATGATAACCGACTTGAAATTCCAAATCCTTCCTTCGATTATCGGCATAGCTCTTCTGCCTACATTGAGCTGCTTTGATGTGATTTTGGATAACCTTCATCTTTTCCATTGTTTCCTCCACATGTTCTAGACCTACAAGTTCTCTTTCACCAACGTCATCCCAATAGGATGGTGTGAGACATCCCTTTCCATATAACGCTTCATATGGTTCCATCTGAATACTCGAATGGAAGCTATTGTTATAGGAAAATTCTACCAAAGGTAAATATTGATCCCACATACCATGAAAGTCAAGTGAGAAAGATCTCAACATGTATTCTAAGGTTTGAATAGTTCGTTCTGATTGTCCATCTGTCTGAGGGTGGTAGGCAGTGCTCAAATGATTTTCAGTATCCAGGGATTTCTGAAGACTCTTCCAGAATCATAAAGTAAAACGGGGATCATGATCAGAAACAATCGATAGGGGTACTTCATGAAGTCTCACAACATCATTAATATATAGTATTTCAATACGTTCCAGTGGTAGATAATCTCTTATAGCAAGAAAATGTGCTGACATGGTAAGACTATCAATAATAACCCATATTGCATCATTCCTTATAGGAGTCTTTAGTATCCCCATGACAAAGTCCATCGTAATATTTTCCCATTTCCACTCCGGTATGGGAAGAGGTTTCATGACTCCTCCAGGTTGTTGCCTTCCAGCATTAACTTGTTGACAAACCATACATATTGACACAATATCAGCAATCTCCCTCTTCATGTTTTCCAACAAAAAATGTTCCTTCAAATCTCTATAGATTTTGGTGTTCCCAGGGTGTATAGAGAAATTGGAACTATGAGCATCATCCAGTAATTCCCTTTTTAGATCAGGTATAACAAGAACACAAAGTATCTTCCCAAATTTCAAAATTCAATCTTCATTCATAGATTCTGTCAATATCCCATCATTTACAGCTTTAATCTTCCTTTAAAATTCTTCAGCATCCGTCTAAGAACTCTTAATCATTTTTAGTAAATTTGGTTCGGCAACAATTTGAAAAAGAATTGATGTTTCGCCTTCCCTGGTTATTCCCATGTCCATCTTCACTAGATCCATGAAAATTGGATCCCTTTCAATTATCATATTGTTCAAAATTCCATGATCTTTTCTGCTCAAAGCATCTGCCACCTTGTTTTCCTTCCCTGAGTGGTAGTGTATCGTGCAATCATAATCCTTGAGTAATTCAAGCCATCTACTTTGCCTCATGTTGAGTTATTTTTGTGATAAAATATACATCAAGCTATTGTGATCAGTATAAATATCACATTTTTCTCCATATAGGTAGTGCCTCCATCTCTTTAAAGTAATGATCATAGCTGCTAACTCGATATCATGAGTAGGATAGTTTTGTTCATGAATTTTCAATTGTCGTGATGCATTGGCAATAGCTCTATCATTCTGTATAAGGACACAACCACGTCCTTTCATAGATGCATCACTATAAATAACAAACCCATCATTCCCCGGTGGTAGAGTCAATATAGGAGAATTGACTAATATTCTCTTCGGTTCTTTCAAACATTTTCACAATCTTTTTTCCAAACAAATTTAACCCCTTTACGTGTGAGCTTTGTTAATGGGTTAGCCAACCAGGAAAAATTCTGGACAAAAAGTGGATAATAACCTGATAAACCAATTAAACTATTTACCTCAGTTATACTCGTAGGTGTTGGAAATTATTGGATTTCCTTTTTCTTAGAAGGATCAAGCTAGATTCCATATTTAGAGACAATATGGCCAAGAAAATAAATTTCATGAAGCCAGAATTCACACTTTCTAAACTTCCCATATAATTCATGTCTTCTCAAGGACTTCAGGATAATGCTCAAGTGATTTTCATGATCATCATAGCGTTTATAGTATACCAAGATATCATCAACAAATACCACCACAAATTCATCGAGATATTCCCTGAAAACTTTATTCATCAGATCCATGAATACAGAGGGTGCATTAGTCAATCCAAAAGGCATTAATGTAAACTCGTAATGCCCGTACCTGTTTTGAAAGGCTGTCTTAATAATTTCTTCCTTCATCACACATAACTAATGGAATCCATATCGTAGTTCATTCATTGAAAAGTATTTAGCTCCATGCAGTTGGTCAAATAAATCATCAATGCGAGGTAGGGGATACTTATTCTTTATTGTTATAGCATTGATCTCCCTGTAGTCTATACATAATTTCACCGATCCATCTTTATTTTTAACAAAAAAGAACATGGGTTCCCCATGGATAAACACTAGGGAAAATAAGTACCTTATTACTCAATTTATCTATTTTTTTCTTTAGTTCGACTAATTCCATAGTGGCCATTCTATAAAGGGTCTTCGATATAGGCCTTGATGTAGGAATTAAATCATTGGAAAACTCAACTTCTCAGTCTAGAGGAGGTCCAAGTAAATCTCTCGGAAATACATCTACATATTCTTTCACAACAGGTACATCCTCTATTTGATCATTCCTTTCCTCACCCATAGTCATTTCATTATCTTCCTCCCCAATAATTGAATTTAGTTGAGCTACTAGTGGTGGATCTAGATAAGAATTAGGTGGTGACAATTATGCTATAAAGATAAGGTGTTCCTTATCATCATCATCAAGAATCGTACCCTCATTCTTCTTAAAATAAATCTTTGCATCATAGTCCGAAATACAGTCCATACCGAGGATTATATCAAACTCAATCATATGTATGACAATGAGATCAACAGATAAAAACATTTATGTTCTCTAATGGGGACTGATTCACAAAACTTTATTGCAATGATACTGTAACACCCAAGACTTTTATGTTATCAACGAATATTTTTCTACACAACACTTTCTTGGCTTTCTTTACATGAAATCGCGACCTTCCTCCATAGCTTGCGTCGTACGCAATACTGAGTTTCACTAAACAACGATATGCTATTAAAATATTATTAAAACTAGCCGTTATGAATAGTAATAACCAATTTTTGAAATTTTATAAATTTTATTTTTCAAAATGGACTTCATTTTTGGATTCAGAATATCGAAAATAGCCTAGGGTGAAATTTTGGTATTTTTCTGAAAACATTCAATTTTTGATGAATAGTGAAACCACTAAGTGGTAGTTAAAAACTGAATTTTTCATAAAACATCATTTTACCGCTTCTGTGAGTGGAATTTCAAAAATTCGAGAGACATGGTTAATATAAAGGACTAAAATGTGGTTCAATGAGATGAAAATAATTTTTGGTGAATAGTAACTTTTTACTTTTTTTTACCACGGTTAAAAGTAAATAGGGTATTTAAGGGTACATATGATATTATTATTACCCTAACACATGACCTAATTCTATTGGATAAGTGTAATTCGACCAAAAACAAACTTAGGAAAACAATATGACCATTTAGGACCACATGGATTAGATTAGGACAATTATTATTAATTTATTTAAAGAAGGGTTAAAATAGTTAAAATCAAAGTTTAATAAGTAAATAATTTTTAATATAAGGTTATACATAAGATAAATTCTACTATAAATATTCATTAGAAATATAAAAAAAATTTCCTACATAATCGTATTTTTTTTTAATTTTTAGACATTAAATAATTTAATTTATTTATGACACAATAATGATGCTGTAATTATCTTATTAATGAAATATTGACATAATTGATGTTATAAACACCAAAATAAGTGTAATTTGAGACTTTTTATGAATTACACTACTTTTATAGGTTAATATGACATGTTAGTATTGATTTAATTAACTTGTTTCTAATTAATAATTCTGTTATGATTTTCACAAAAAAATCAATTACTAAATAGTGTCAAAATTGACATAAAATAGTTTTTAAAACAAATATTATATTAGTAATTGTTATTTTATTCCTAAAAATCTAAGGATCGTCCAAATGACTTATATAAGCTTATATATATTAATAATAAACAACTTGGGGTTCGTTTGGCTGCTTATAGTACGTTTATTAACCTTATAGTATAAGAAAACAAGAAGACACGGTAAAAGTTAAATTATCTAACTTAAAGTTAAATCTAAATGATAAGGTTAAAATTGATACCTAAACATGTCTAAATTATATTTTATGAGATTATTTCGACCCCTCCCCACCATAGCCTCGAAATAAATCAATTTGGAGCTAATTAAAACCGAACATGACCTTATAATAAAATAATATTTTTATTTATTCCAAAGGTGCCCCTCTCCTCCCTTATAAAAGGTAACCTCCTACACCTCTTCCTCACACCACTTTGAGCCTTCATGCTCGGCCAACCCCTGCCAATTCCTCCTCTCCACTTCCCTAGAGACATTGTAGAGGTTCTGGTATTCTTCAAAGACCCATTTTAGTGCCCTAAAAGGAGGTCTCAAAGAAGCACTTCCAAGAAGAGGTAATGTCTGTTACCGATTCTTTCATCTTTATTTCTTCTTCCACTTCTTCTTCATTAGTTTTTTCATTATGAGGTAATAGCATCAGTATCACTCATATAATGATATGTTATTATAGGTATGAAACAACCCTATTTCACTATATATACATCCTATGGAAAAAGAAATCATCGCGCGTGGGTACGTACGGAATACCGTCTCCACGCCTTGGTGTAATCTATTTTCCACCACCACCTTACTTGGATGGGTATAATGGTGTAAATAATGACTATATATGAATATTATAAAGATAGATTGATTCTGAAATAGTATACATACACTCCATTACAATTCCACCATCATAGGAACGATAACATCACTCGTGCGTACGTACGGAATACCGTCTCCATGATGTGATGCGACTCGTTCTTCATTATCATCATTTCATAATGATTATATAAATGAATTAAATGAATGAATATGATATATATTACACTAATACCATTTTGGAAATGATGTATCTATAACCTAAATTGAATAATAAGAATTTATTCGATAAGACATGCATAAGAACAAAAAGTTATAACCACCCGAATAACAAGTAGTAATGAAATTTTACTACTAAGAAGCTATGAATATGACCATATATGATATCATAAAAATAAGTATGATTCTGGAATAAGTAAATAACATTATTTAAATCATTATACAGGAGGTTCGGACACTTACGAAGCAAAACGGACCTAAGGTAAGGGAAATATCACAATCTTATTTTTATCCGAGATTGTTTATACTTTGAAATTCACTGGGGTGTATTTTCTCATCCACATCCACGTTTCCTCAATATGTAATGTTATTTGCATCCACCTACAATTGTTTATATACAATCTTACCCTTCGGTGTTTTTATAGTAAAAGATATGAATGGAATCTTTTGTCATTTTTTATACGAGGTATTTCATGAATTTTCCAACAAAAGTACGAGAAGAATGTTTTTTATAACTTATACGGCATGAATTGATTTTTAAAACATTATTTCCAAGAATCTTCCTTTACAAGTTTTCATGTTTATTTTTAATCAACTTCTTTTAGTTTAAAATTGTATGAAGTGTTATGAAAGGATAAATGTTTTTGAAGTAGAAAGGATATTTTCCTCAAGAATGGAGTTCAAGAGTTTTATCAAAATTATTTTCCATCTAAGAAAATATAGGGTTATTATTCTATCCCAATCATTACATTGATTTGATTATGTTGTGATGGAATTATTTTTATGAATTCATTTATCTTATATGAATTTTTTTATGATGTCACGATGTTTAATAATTCCATTTTTATTACATGGGTTATGCAATGATGTATGATTTATGATTTTTGTGGCACACATAAGAATGGTTTCATTATGAGATGGGTGGGACCTATATCTCCCTCCAATGCATTGGGTAAAGATTTTATATCTCATGAGATAGACACGGCTGGAATGGTAGGTTATACCGGTTCAGTGAAGCAGGACTGAAATGAGGGTGACTCGGTTCAGAAATGGACTTTGTCCACTAAGATAGTCTTGGAAATGAGTCTTGACTAACAAGAAATGATTCTATATTATTATGTGTGTATGAGAAAAAGTTTCATGTTTTATGTTATGATTATTGTGATTACATTTTAATGCCATGATTTATCCCATGTTATTAAATTATTATCTCTTTTGCAGGTTAAGATTTCCAAAATTTATGTGCTTATGTATACGATGTGATTGATATTTCTTTTAGTTACCCTTACTGAGCATTTGAGCTCACCATTTTGTATGTTTTATTTCCCTAGGGCAGGAAGAAGGTTATTAAGTAGACTATGCCAAAAAGGGACTCTAGATATGATCAAATAAATGGGAGGCAAAGTAGATGCTTTATGAACCAGTTGTTTATGTTTCCCAGTTTCTAAAGACACTATACCTATACGGTCCATTCTTCGTTTTGTTATATGTTGTAATAAGTGTGCTTCAATTATGAAGTAATAACAATGTATGTAAATTATGGGTCGTTATAGATACTTCCCTAAAGAGATTTAACTGACAACTCCCTTGTTAAATCAAATTGGAAATATCTAATTTTTTTAGCAAACTGGGATGATATGAAACACTACGATGATCAAGAATCAAATAATGCATTTTCTAAACTTGAGAAATCCATTAAATTACCTGCCACCACATCTTTCAGAGCTTCTACCTCAGTAGTAGTGATAACATAATCTTGGCCTTGATCCCTTGGCATTTTCTGTGGTAAGTTCTCCTGACGTTTAGGACATTCATTTTCATAATTCCCCATATCCCATCAATTGTAGCACTGAAAATTGGTAGCTTCCTTCTTCCCCTTGAAATCATGATCTTGGTGGCCTTTTTCACCACACTTGTAACAAACTCTCATTCCCTTAATGAAAGTACCGGGGTGTTTATTCACACATTTACCACAGGATGAATATTCAATATTTCCCTTCTTCCCCTTATTTCCATTCCCAGATTGATCAGCATATCTCTTCTTCTCTTGCATTGATTTAAAGTCATAAGACATAGATAATTCCTTTTCGGACTTGATAGCACATGAGACAATGTCTTCGTACGATGAGAAGGATTGTGAGACTAATTCTCGATGGAGAAATAGTTTTAACCAATCAATGAAATGATGAATCTTACTTCTTGGGTTACGTATATAATCTACAACATACATAGCTAACCTTGTAAAGTTAGCCTCATACTTTGGGACATTCTCATCCTCCTTTTGCCTAAGACTCAAATATTGCCTTTCCATATCTGCTCGATGGTCGTGAGGAAATTATTTTTTCTAAAAACATATCTTTGAACTCCCTCCATTCAATATTTGATACTTCATCATATTCCTTCATGTTTTTAATCAATGACCACCATTGATCAGCATCTCCAGTGAGACGGTAAACTGCCATGATAACATTTTCCCTTTAACTACTCCCCAAAGCCTGAAATATTTTTTCTAGGGAATTTATCCATTGCTCAGCTACTAAGGGATTTGTACTCCCATTGAACGTTGGTGGTTGTTGCCTCATGAATTGATCTATCATTGATCCTCCATGCTGCGGATCAGGGTGCTCCATACGGGTAAGGTTATTATTCATAACCTGAGTGAGTTGTCCTAGTATGGTGATTAGCGGATCGGCACCAATTACACCACCAGCTCCACTATAATTATCTTGAGCAGGAGGGAAATCCCTACATGAAGTCTGTGCATTGATACTGGTTCCATTTCTTCTACTAGGTTCCATTTCTAAACAATGGCATAAACTAGATCAGTTTATGAATCAAAATACATAATCCCATACTTATAAAACACTTAACATAAATTGAACTATTTATTGATATAATCCATAATAATAAGAATGTTTTCATTGAGAAAGTATATACTCATAACCGCTTCATAATGATTTGTAATGAAAATGAGAGTTATCCTAAGCATATCCCCCAGGAGTGTCATAACCAAGAGTGCAGCAAGACCCGTTGTCGTGCAACAGTTCCATTATGAGTCCATCTCAAAGCGGTGTTTTCATATTTTACCCCTAGGTACATCTGTGCCAGAGCCGCCTCCACCTGCTCGTATCTAGAAATGGATGTATTTCTCGGAAAACTCACAAAATCTCTACAATACCAAAATTCTAGGAATTTCTTCTATACTAGTCCTCAAATTACATCTTAAATCTATGTTCTCTAATCATAGTTTATCTAAATATAGCTTCCATGGTTTTTACTAAACTTCCTCTGATACCAACTGTAAAGCCCTGACCCCAGTTTCCTAGAGTCGGTGCATTATTACATAACATTGGAATGATCACAAGAAAGATCAAATCTCGAAAGACCGGTTGGTATAGCAGCCTTGGAAACACTAGATATATTCATAAGACTTAAATTACATCATAAAGTGAAAAACTACTACAAAAACATATTGTATCCATATTACACACTCATATCCCCACATAATATCCCTGCAGGTCATTCATAATTTACTTCTTCACTTCCTGAGAAAAATAAAACATAGAAAAGGGGTGAGCTCAAATGCCCAGTAAGGATAACAATATAGGAGAAACTTTCATAAATAAGAATAAACATTTAAGGCAATGTATAACTAAAAAAATCCTTTTAAACTTGAACTTCAACATAGTATGGCAAAAGTAAAATGAAATAATGCCATTTACTTATTCACATGGATATTGTACTAATCGAATAATCACATGCAATATCAATAACCACTTTCATAATGATGGAATGCATAATGCCAGACTATCATAACCACATAGCCAAGGCCTCGTGCCAAGACTACAAATAAGATTTTTCCAAGGCCTTGTGCCAAGACACTATTTTGTCTGATGAGACCTACCGATGCATCGAGGAGCTATAGCGGGCTCCACCCGTCACATATTAAGACCAATTCATTCCCATATGAAAAGGATTAAACATAACATAAACATTCGTATTAAAACAAGCATACGAAATGTCAATAATTTCACTATAAACTATGAACGATATAAAAATACACATCCACAGTCATACATATCCCAAAACCATCAGTACAATATAGAAGTTTTGTATCATAATAAATCAACTTCAAATAAGCGTAAAATCCATCAAAAGATGTTGATTTAGATGAAATCAAAACTCTTTTTAGAGAAATATCTCTTTCTATTTTGATATCATTTAATAGTCTTATATTTATGAAATAAAAAAGTTTCTTTGAAAATATTCTTATAAGCTTGTAAGGGAAGCTTCGACGATTTTATCCAAAATGTCTAAAAATAAGTTACCTTTTTATAGAATTTGAACATCCTGATTCCAAATATGGAATCCATTTTTCCAAATTCAAAACACAGAAGTGGAAGAAAATAATTTAAAATTAATTCCCGTTGTTAAAACAAAAAGCGTGTTTTTAAGAGATAATAACTATCAAAAGATTGACACTTGTTTATGTCCGGTTTAATTGTAAAATTATGTCCAATGACCAAAACTGTATTAAATGGTAAAAATATCTTCTAAATATACTTTAAAACCACTCATATTCATAATTTATAAATATAAATAATTTCTATTAAAAAAGTTGTTTTTAATTAAAATTTAGTAATTTTCACTATTCATCAAAATATGAAAGTTATCAAAAAAGTACCAAAATTTCACCCTAGGCTAATTCCGATATTCGAAATCCAACAATGAAGTCAATTTTGGGAGATATAATTTAAAAAATTTCAATAAATATTTATAACTATCCATAACGGTTAGTTTGATTGGTTGTGGTGTGTTAGAATCTCGAAGTTGCGTACAACACATGCTCTCACATTATTCAAAGGGAAGCGTACCGTAGAAGCTTGGGGTGTTACATAATAACATGTTTGAAATATGGAGTTTCATGGGGTAGGTTGGTTATATGATTAACTGTATATAGGACTTCTCCCACTTAGAAGTGTCGTTGATAGGTTTGACTAAGACGGGTGTGAGGTTCGTTTGGTCAGAAACTTGCATGACAGCCCTTCAGGAGCTGAAGGGAAGGTTGAAATTAGCACCAGTCCTGATACTTCCAGAGTAATGGAACATATATATAGTTTACTATGAGGCATAAGGTATTGGGCTGGGAGAATTTTTGATGTTGGGAGATCGATTAGTCACATATGGGTCTCGATAGTGGAGGCCACATGAGACAAATTACCTGATGCATGATCTCGATTAGGCTGTAGTAGTTCATGCATTACGCTATTGGATACATTATCTCTTGGAAGAACATTTTGTGTTTTTTACAGACCATAAATGTCGAAAATATAACTTCACCCAGTGTGACATGAATCTAAGACAGCGAATTTAGGATGAATACCTTCAGTAATTCGACTTTGAGCTTGCCTATACACCTAGTATGGGTAACGTAGTTGCTAATGCACTGAGTAGGAGGACTCAGTTACATTTAATAAAGGAGGAAAGTGGTCAGTGGATTCCCATGGATTTGTTATCTGAGATGCATTTGGAGGTGCACGATTGTCAGGGGTGAGCCTATCTTTCATTCGTAGTTGTGACTTCTACCCTCCTATATAGAGTGAGGATGAGACAACTATCAGATTCCGAAGGCCTAGTTCTATGGGAGTTGGTGGCAAGTGAGAACCCTCCCCCTGGTTTGATGATAGGTGATGATGAGTTATTGCATATCCATGAAAGATTGTGGGTTCCATGGGATATACGCGAAGTGTTGATGCTAGAGTTTCATTCTTTATCTTGGGCAGTGCAACTCAGAGATACCAAAATGTACTATGAATTGAGATGTTAGTATTGGTGGTCAGATATGAATTGAGAGATAGCTAGTTTTTTTGTGATATGTTCCACCTATCATCAGGTGAAGGTGAGCATCAAAGGCCAACCAGACTGTTACAACAATTACCCATTCCAGAGTGTTAATGGGATGATGTTGAGATGGACTTCGTGGCTAGGTTTCTGAGGTCACCTTGAGGCAGTGATACCATGTGGGTTGTGGTTGACAAACTTACAAAGGTAGCTCAAATATTTTTGGTTAAGGAGAACTTCGGTGTTGAAGAGCTTAAGAAGTTGTATATCCGAGAGGTAGCACGTCTTCTTGGGGTCCCACGTTCTATCATTTCAGACAGGGATTCCTATTTTACATCTCATTTTTTGGAATAGATTTCAAAGGGTACTTCATACAAAGGTGCTTCTGAGCATAGCATACCACCCTCAGACCGATGGCCAGTCAGAGCATACGATACATGTGCATGAGTACATTCTTTTACAATGTGTCCTGAACGTTGGGGGATCTTGGGAGAAGAACATACTTTTGTATGAGTTTTCCTACAATAATAGTTTTCAATAAACTATTGAGATTCCACCTTACGTGACTTTATATGGTAGGCGATGCTGATCACCTTTTTGCTGGTTG